>OZ026503.1:1200000-1627500 GCA_964019985.1 Aurelia sp. 4 Dawson et al 2005 | reverse complement strand
TTTGAGAAAAGTCAGTGGGCTTACGCATGGAGTATGACCTTTAATCCTGATCCGCAGAAACAAGCTGTTGAATTAACATTTTCAAGGAAGAAAACTGAAATCGATCATCCAGCGATCTTTTTTAACAACATACCTGTGAAGAAAGTACGTGAACATAAACATTTAGGGATCATCCTGGATTCAAAGCTATCTTTATGAGCTCATATCAAATCTGCTATCTCTAAAACAAGAAAGGGCATTGGCTTGCTGAAATACCTCTCCAAATATCTGCCCAGGCATACCCTAAATGAATTATATAGGCTCTATGTGCGACCACATCTGAACTATAGAGACTCCATTTATCATATTCCTGAAAAAGTATGCGAATTCAGTCAAAATATCATTTTGCCAAACTTAATGGAAAAGTTAGAGTCTGTTCAGTATTCTGCTGCTTTAGCTGTGTCAGGTAAATGGAGGGGGACATCTCGAGATTAGCTGTACACAGAGCTTGGTTGGGAGTCACTGAGTTCCCGAAGATGGTGTAGACGTCATACCCTGTCCTACAAGTTTGTAAATAATCTTAATCCTGGTTATACAGTAGATCCAATTCCCCCTCTTCATCAGTCGCAGTACTGTCCCCGTGATCAGGATGTCATTGGGCGTGTAGAGGCAAGGCCAGAAAAATTCAAATCTACTTTCTATCCAAACTGTCTATCCGAATGGAATAAGCTTGAGCCTGAACTGAGACTTGCACCTTCTATCGCTGTTTTTAAGAAAAAACTCTGGACAATAATCCGCTCCCTCCCTTCAAAATCTGTTTATGGAATTCACGATCCAAAAGGGTTGTCCCATCTTACTCAACTTAGAGTTGGTCTCAGCAAGTTGAATTTCCACAAATTGAAGCATAATTTTAGGGATACCATTAACCCAATGTGCCCAACAAATGATGGCATTGAGGACACGGAGCACTTTTTGTTGCCCTGCCCTTCTTTTGATGTTCAACGTCAAGATCTTCTCGCTGGAATTGTTGAATTGTTACGACCGTTTTTACAAATCACCGATCTGTCAAATGATGTTTTGGTACAGCTTTTACTATATGGTGATCAACACCTTTGCTATGACTTAAACAGGAAAATACTCGAATTAACTTTACGCTTTATCCATGAAACTTGTCGGTTTGATTAAAAGTTCTTTTTGTGTCTTCAGTATCTAGCAACCACCAACCCCCTTGTTAAGTTCTTTTCCTTTGTTGATTCTTTTGGACATCAGATTTCAAGCATTTTCAAGCATTTTATCTGCTATCGACTAACGAGTTGCGCCTGACGTTTAATGTGGAACAGGATCTACTGCATTTTCCACCAGTTCTTAATCGTTTGTAGTGTAGTTGTATGCTAGTTAAACGTTGCGCGTCTTTTTTCTTGGCCATGGGGTAGTCATTGTCTTTCGCTCCCCATGGTATTGTACCTGTAGTGTTGCATAGTAATTAGAGTAGGTATAGTATGATATAATATTATATATAATATTATATAACATAGCATATTATGTGATATGATATAGTTTAAATGTAATGATATACTATAAATATTTATATTTGAATAAAAAAGAATTACTCTCAGTGCTCACTTTCAAACAAACAAGGACAGATAATCTTGACATGGGGGTTTATATTATAGGGTGCCTCAATACCGCAAAACCGCCAAAATTTGCGTTCGTACCCGTCAACCGCGCGCTATTTTCTCTCATGAACCACAACCGTCAGTATTCTTCAATACTATGAATGTACTTTTTAGGATTGCTATTTCATGCAAATGATGCAGGAAGCCTAAGGAAATTTATGTGAGTCTACTAATTTCGATGACCATACTTTTACAGTTATACGAAGCCTCGATGGATGATGACGTTTATCCAGTAAAAAGCAATGTACAAGGGAAGGAACAAACCACTCTACGCCAAGAAGCAAGCGAAAACCCGGTAACCGTTCGTTTAAATTCCACTTTTCCGCAACCGCGTTGCAACCGAAAAACCGCATACCGCACTGAATTTCTTACAGAAACCGTATTCCGCATCCAAAATATGGCCGCATCCACCTAACCGCCAAACTATAATAGACCCCCTAAGATAGGATCCACTACTTTTGATTGAGACCTAAATACAAAGCAATAAGCGATCGCAGACAAAAGTAAGCTGCAAAAGTTGCTGTGAAACCAAGGTTGCTGGCTGGCTCGCTCTGCATTCCAGAAATGGCTTTAAGAGCAAATATGAACATAAAATCGAAAGGAGAACAATGTATCCATGCTTCTGCATCGGGCACTTTACTTTATTGTGGACTGAAACATGATTCAATTCTCCTTTTTTGTGGGGTAATTACAACACTTAATACTGAGCTTCTCAACATGGCAAACGAAGTGTTCCATGTAGACGTTTAGATATATTCTTGTTCCATGGGCAGTTTGAAAACGTTTGTTGTGCTGTCGGAACTAACCATGAAACAATAATGATTCAATACTCACACAAGCCAAGCAATGTTTGCATTCTGATTCACATCGCACTTCGTCACTTCGTCAATCGAAAAGGTAGTGGATCCTGTTGTAACTTTATCGGCCCTTATTGTTCAGACGACGAGCTTTGCTGAGCTTCATTAGACATTGTCGAGCGATGCAGCAGTTTTAGTTTAATTGCTCGTAGTGCCGTGCCGATCTTTCTTCTTCAGACGATCAGACATGTCAAGCCGTTTGATTCGCAAGGTAAAAACATGAGCCTGGCTCCGCACTGCACGGCGACCCAGGAGGACGAGCACTTAATTTTCAATTATATGGGGCTGTGCCCGACAAATTATTTTTTATCGGGCTGCAGAACTTTCCCGCCAAACAACAGCCTAATCTGGAGAGATCGGCGAAAATCATACTCCAAATTAACTGAGTAATCTTAAAATAACATCCCGCTCTAACATAATACCCCTTTGCGACAACCACCACCAGCAAAAATGCCTTCTTTCGATACCTGGCACTAGAAAGAAGAGGCGAAAACGATATGCTGAAAAGACATGCCCGTTGGACAATTCAATTCACTTCTATTCATAAAATACAATTTTGTTGCAATGCAAGAAACATCTATACGAAACTTCTTATGTTCTACGCGACCCAAGTAAAGCGTTGCTTATCTAGTTTGAGTCGCTAAAGGGAAAGTACCCCGGATACAAAAGGCGGTTCAGTTCGTTGTATGGAGTAAGACTTAACTGTACGGATTTACTAACTAGCAGAGCCAACGCTTATATCTTTTGAAACAGCTTGAAATCTCTCAGTAATTTTCTTTCTTCGGCAGACGTTAAAGGTTTGAAATATTTTTCAACTCATTAGTGTGTAGACGTACGCAGCTGCCCATTCATAGTACAGATAATACATTTATTCCCCGTTGCATATTCAATTTGAAATTCGGGTACAGGTTTCAAAAAGAAGTAGACGTGACTTCAAAACTAACAGGTTTTTGCTTGAAAGTTTGAAATGAGAAGGGCATAGACTCTCATCGATCTGGCAGTTTTCATCCCCAATTTTTCAATGCAAGAACTTGTTGATAAGATTTTTACGATTCCAGAGGGAGGTTGTTACGTAAATTAGTAGAGCAAATGAATCTTATACAGCGGAGATTCATTTGCACCCATAAAAATTCAAGTTTTTAGAACTTTCCCTCGTGTAAGGAAAACCCGATGTTAAAATTTCACTTCTTAACAAGTGATTTTATCAAAACGCCAAACCCTAAAATGCAGCTCCGTACACTTGAACTTTTTGGTCACCAACTGTTGAAGTGGCTACTAAAAGCTTTTGATGCAAGCTTTCAGCTTTTCAACTGAAACAGATACTTTGTTAAGGCTTTTAAGCTTCCGGGCAAAATATTAACGGCGACATCCTCATTTGATAGTTAATGATTTTATCAAAACTTTATGTTCTAAAAAACCCGTTAGATATACTTTGGATCTGGTTATCAGGCTAACTTTTCGGTCACTAACTGTAGGTGTGTGTTGACTTCTGTTGAAACTGGGTGCATTAAATACTATAACATGGTTCAAGCAAAAGATTGTCGGCAAAATTGTTTTTTAATAGCCATTGATGTTATCAGAATGTTATGCCCTCGGGGCAAATTTCTGTCTACAAACTGACTGGTCATTATATGCTTCCAAACGCTCTTACAAATCTTCGAAAAATGTTTCAGCTTTTGGAGCCAGTAGAAGCAAACAGATATAAACTGTTCCTGCGAAATGGCAAACGAGTTAAGGCAAAATATTTCACTTAACCGCGAGTGTTTTCATAAGACAGAAATGTAGGCGTAAGCATCAAACATGGCAATGACCCATACATAAACAAAACAACAGCAATGAAATAAACAACAACAAACCATCAATATTTACAAGCTATGAGCACCCAAAAGTGACGTCATCAAAGGAAATGTTTCAAAATATTGACCCGGTTCAATGAGTGTGTGTTCTTGAAGGCATTTGATTGAAGAAAACCAAATTTTCTCTCGAGACGATACCTGCCTCTTCCTAACCGCCTAAGCATCTTTAAATTCCGTTGGAATAGAAGATCGCTCACAAAACGTTTGGCTTTATCTCGAACAAGACTGCCGGCAGCTGTCAGGTCACGTGATTTAGGACAAGTAATTTGCTTTCATTCAAGCTCGGTGTTATCATTGAAGACAAAGGAAATAGCACCGATCTAGCAGAAGATGAGTAAAGGGTTCACCTGCATGAGTTGATTTACATCTAAACTTGACGCTTAATGATCTTCTAAAATGGCGCAAAACAGCAGAGTTGAAACTATTTTCGCCTTCTCAACAACCAAAACAACGAAAACATGCAGTTTTGCTTTCAACGTGCTCAAATTTGGTGACTTGAAGATCGATTTAGGAAACATGTTTGCATGAAAAGAATATTCAGGTTACAAGTTCTTTGGTGTCAGAATAACAGATTTGCAAATTCACGCAGCCTCTGGGTAAAAAAACTTGTTTATGCCTTGAAGGTGGCGTGAATTTAACAACTTCAAGGGCAAGTTTGGTAACATCTGCAGGAGAGAATGCGTGACATCCAAAGTATAAATTTCTTGCAGATTTGTGAAAACAACAAATTTGAAACTCCATGCACCTTCCAGATGAAAATGACTCGTTTTAGCAGTTAGCATTGCTCAAATCTGACCATAAGGCAGGATACGACGTCAGGTCCACATTAAAAATTCTTGTAGGTGCAGAAAAATAGCAAAGTTGAAAAAACATGCACTTTCTGATTTAATTTAATAAATTCGGATCAAATTTAACAACTTCAAGGAGAATTTCGGGAGCACCTGCAGAACAGAAGACGTCACATCCAAAGTCAATATTTCTTGTATGTGCCAAAATAACAAATTTGACACCTCATGAGCCTTCTGGATGAAAGTAACTGGGTTTTGCCGTTCGCATGGCTCAAATTTGACCACTTTAGAGACCCGTTAAGGAGACATGTGCAGGATAAAAGACGTCAGATCTTGTAGGTGCCAAAAATAACAAACTTGGAGCATGACACATTTGTCGTGGTTTCAAGATGGCAGAAATTTGACAACTTCAAGAGCAAGTTTGGGAACATCTGCAGGACAGAAGACGTCAGATCCAATGTTAAATTTCGTGTATGTGCCAAAATAAAGAAAGTGACACTTCGCCCACTATTGACTTGATCAAACAATTTTATTGTGATTTCAAAGTAGCTTACAAATTACCACTTAAAAGAGCCACCGTCACCCAGGGTCCTTTGCAGGCACGCTAAGATTTCAGACCACCCGAGAATCAAATTGGGCCTAAATGGAGATTCACAGTGCATTGGTGAAGGTGAAGTTGCATCACATGTCATGATGCTCAAGTAGTGGGGTCCTACCTTGTTCGGGATACTGCGAATTCCTGAAAAGGCGCTAACTCTGATTGGCCCGCTGATCAATGGGACGAGTGAAGCGTTCTGGGGCATGCGCAATTTCATCACAAAGAAAGGATGAGGGGCGATGACCCTGAGATCGATACTGCGCAGACTCCAAAGCGCTTGGACGGGCGTGTGGCTCTCCTGGCGAAGATCCGAAAGAATGCCACTAGTAGTATCCCGAACAAGACCGAGTATGGAACCCACTCCACCTGATTGTTCTGACTGCAAAGTCAGAGGATTAGAGCATTGAGCCACAACACAATCCCAGTACGAATTCACAGAGCATTGGTCGCACTGCATGAAGTGTAACTGAATTCAAGCTTATCTTTCTGTTGAACTATTGCAGCGCAGATTCACGGTTTCGTGTTTGGCCAAATTTGATTTTCACGCAGTCTGAAAGTTCATCATACCCGCTAAACAATGATTTGTGGTGCAAAATTTTAACATAGTCTCAAATAGTGGACTCATCGTGATAAACCCATGGACATACAACAAACTTGTAACCTGTAGGGAAACACAGTCAACTCCCGTAAAAGAACAATAATCAAAATATAAGATAAACCTGTAACTGGAAAGAGAAAACTGCAAGAAAATCAAGTAATCACTTACCAACAACGCTATTATTCAGAGTTTTTGTATAGGCCGTATTTTATCATTGTGATGGCAAGGATTGCATCATTCATCATCATCATCATCATCATCATCTTCATCATCATCATCATCTTCATCATCATCATCATCATCATCATCATCATCATCATCATCATCATCATCATCATCATCATCATCATCATCATCACATTCAGTTAAATTGTTCACTGAATTTTTGATCAACCTATTTTACAGAGAAGGTACACTCAAAGAGACTTCTGAAGGGCTAAATAGGATTTGGAATTCACCAGAAATCATACTCGGGAATTCGTTATGTGCGGTTTAGTTGCTACACAGGAACATCAAAACAAGAACCATCATGACCAGGAGGTTTTGTAACCTAATGACGAATGACGACCTCATGACTAGACTAATCACGATGAGCCCTTGTATCCCTGTGGTAAACCTTCAACGCCATCATCAAGTCAAAGAACACAGGGTGATAGGAGACTCACCGTCATAAGTCTAAGAGATTGCCTCAAAGGTCAGTTAAATACACTAGAACAAGACGAGTAGCATGAGTATTATGCAGGGTGTTTCACAAAAAACGCAACAGAACAACGATTCAAAATCTTTAAAAAAGTGATTGATGTTATGTGTGCCATATTTTTTCATATATTTTATATTCATATTTAATTTGTTTAGGGAAGGTTGCCCTTCAACCGAAGTTGTTTTTCAACGGGCCCTCCAATAAAAACTAATTACAAGATACAATTAAAGTGCTAGAAATAAGAACGCATAATATTAAAACCTATTTACAACTAAATGATATTTACAATAAAAAGGAAATAATCAACCCTGTATTGATTTTTTGAAACCACCCAAGGAGGATGCTGTCGTAGACTCAGCAGGAAGGCTATTCCATTGTTTAGCTCCCCGGAAAGAAATGCATTTTCGTCCATTTGCTGTCTTTTTCTTTGGCAATCTTAAATCAGTCGCAGTGTTCCGGAGACTGCGGGAGGAGCATGCTGAGATTTTGGTGAAGAGATTACACAAGTATTGAGGAGCCAAATCATTGAGCGACTTGAAGACCATTGTTTTAGACTCATTGCCAATGAGTTCTTCAACGGTCTTCCAGCCCAACTCTGTAATAAGTGGTCTGCTTGGGGTGTAAAATCTGCCATCTGAAAGTACAATTTTTCTTCTGTCCAATGATATGCAGTTTGGATACGTTAATGGAATTATTTATCATCAAATTGATACTTTCTTAAGTATGACCATTTTCAAATGCAGCATGCTGCAGAAGCAAAATCAACCCCTTTTTCAGTCAAAAATTATGAAAAAATTGTTCTCAAAATATAGGTAGGTAGGTATTTATATTTAACGTGGCTAGCCCGCGAAAGTCTGAGAGACTTATATCCAGCAGGGGCCACGGATGTTTTACCATCAGTTCGCCACAGCTACCCGCCGCAGCTACCAGATTTCCCTCACATGGCTCTGGTCGACCCGGGCTAGAGTTACGGACAGCGACTAAAAAACTGCCCAGTGTGGGATTTGAACCTACGGCCGTTCTGATCTTTGGTTTATGAGTCAGACGCCTTAACCACTCGGCCACGCACTCTCTATATTTTAAATCTAGAAGCGATACCAAGAGGAAGAAAAAAGACAATTTCATCCTCATGAAATGAATTTGTAAATAATGATAAAATATGCTTTCACAAAGGAGGATTATGGTCTGTATAATTGCCTATCACTTTCCGACATCTAAAATAGGCCATGCCTGCGAAAATGTCAATTAAGCAATGAAATATTAAATTAATCCACCCAACCTAGATGTCATTGGAAAGAAGAAAGATCGTACTTTCAGGAGATATGCATCAAATTGATTAAAATTTAGCAGTTCCTGAGGAATCGCGAATGAAAGTGGGTTCCACTTTTTCTGAAATACCCCGTAGTATTATGGACAGAACTTTTGTACACGAGAGCGACACGGTTACTTTTTGTAGTTGATAATTTTTTGACAGGACATAAACCTACCTCTAGATGTTGGGATAATTGAGTACGAGCGAAGAGAGCGCTTTACTTACTTGAAAAATGTTTGGTGTTCGGCGGTTTAATTAAAAAAATGAAGGAGTTTGCATTTATGCAAAACTTTATCAAGAAAAGGTCATATTTAGGACCTGCATATAACCCAATTGGAAAAAGAACGAATATGTTTTTACATTACATAACAAAGAGAAATTTGTCGGTTGAGGGATAGACAGTTGGTCAACCTGTTGCTTGATTGTTGATTATGATTTGGATTGAAATAATCGAATGAATCCTAATTGACGAGACTTTGCTCCACCTGTTCCGCCTTCATTGACCAAGCAAACTATAGGTAATTCAGGAAACATTGTTGGTTGAGAAAATCACTGGAGACTATCTGTTGAGGTTACAAAACCTCCTGGTCATGATGGTCCTTGTTTTGATGTTCCTGTGTAGCAACTAAACCGCACATAACGAATTCCCGAGTATGATTTCTGGTGAATTCCAAATCCTATTTAGCCCTTCAGAAGCCTCTTTGAGCGTACATCCTCTGTAAAATAGGTTGGTCAAAAATTCAGTGAACTATTTAGCTGAACGTGACGATAATGATCATGATCATGATGTTGATGATGTTGACGATTAAGATTAAGATGATGATGATTAAGATAATTTTGGACTGGGATGCAACTTTAAATTTTCATGGTGGAGGAACGTTTTGACATGAATGCGTCACTGATTAAGTCGTTGGCGATCTCTGGAGCAAACCAAATCTGTATGATTTCGGGATAGCCGGTATTTTCTGCAGCATCTAAATTGTTCAATTCCTGTAATGTATTGGTATTTGTCCGTGCACTACTGCCCAAAAATATCCACCCACCTTGCACAATGCTGGTTGTGCCTTTAAGGACATAATTCCTTGCTCTGTCCACCCAATCTTTATGGTTGGTGAAGCCCCTGACTTTCTGTTGGCCTGTTTAGTAGATTCTTACAGCGGAAATAATTTCATTGAAGAAAATGCAAAGCCTCCTTTTCAATTCTTGCTCCTTCGCATTTCCTTCAAGAAAATTATTTCCTCTGTTAGATACTGATAAAGGAAAGACTTCAAACAAGTCTATCTGTTTAGTCAAATGCACATGGAGGCTTTTCTTTCGGGCTGCGTGGTGGAGGTTTGGGGGCTCTAGTGGTGGATATTCGCGATGACAGCACTTTTGCCGCCTTATGGAGTGTAGTAATTTTCAAGTAACATTGTGTGGTTTTGCTACGTTATATCGTGTTTTGGTATATTAATGGTGTTACTAATTATATTTTTGCAATAGCCGAGGTGTGGGATGCTGCAGGTGAAATCATCCACATATCGCAAAAATATCTACTTGCTAAACAAATTTTGTTTGTAGCATACCGATAATGTATGGGGGTAAATGCGGGGCAAAAGAACTGAAAAGCTCTCATATACAGTAAGGCCCCGCATTTAAGAAACCACCTAAAAGAAACTTTTAGGCTACTGAAAAATCATTAGCCCTCCTGCCTATAAGAAACTCTTGAGGCTCACACCCAAAATAAAGTTTCTTGTATTTTGGAGTAACATCAATTGCTGGTCTGATAGAGTGAGAGCATTACACTTTATACATGATTCGTTAGGAAATTACTAGTGAGATATTTTGGATTTAACAGATTTTTGCCTAAATTTCAATTCATGTCCTTGACAATCATTGTTGACAAACATAAATGGCTGAATATGGATGATATACCCATAGACGATCTCATTTTGGTGTAACTTATTTGTCTAGGACTTCAAAGAAAGTAAATTTGAAACTTAAGAAACTTGAGCCCAAAACATGAGAAGTATCAGAGATATAAGAAAAATTTTAGGCTTGGTGTGAAAAAGTAGTTTCTTAAATGCGGGGCCTTACTGTATATCCTTGTCATTCGACTTAGTGAGCTAATCCCCTTCTCCAAGAAGCCCCCCCCCTCTGGAATGTCTGAGATCAGATAAGCCCCCGGCAGCTTACTAGATCTTTTAATGTATGTTTTCAGTGGTCATAAGAATGTGAGAAAAGTCATAAAATTACCACTATCTTGGCTGCCACGCAGAATTGATTTCACCCGGTCCATCAACTGCTCTAGATGTTATGAATTTCAAAGTGCAAAGTTTTTCTGGCTCACCCTTTATACTGAGACCACTTGCTCTTAGTTGCTCATTGTGAAATAAGAGGAACAATACCAAAGAAACTGACGGCAGAAAAGAAAGAAAGGAGAAACACAGCCTTTCGTGGATAAGGTAAACAAAGGCATTCACAAACTAAATCAGATCCTTTCACTTTTATTCGTGATGCCATATGAATTTGCGTGACAGCTTTGAATTTTAAGAGGGTAATGAATTTTTAACAAACTGACGTCATGTGAGACACGACCACTATCCTTCTATTTCGTGATGGATTTTACATTTGACCTTCGTTGCAAATTCACCTTGTTTATTTTGTAGAATAATTAATCAAAACGAGATAGACATCTTAGAAGTTTAACTGTCTTGCCTTATGCTTACTCATGTGTGCGTCAAGAAAAACCTTTTAAAACCTCGTCCACGAAATGTTAAAGAAAACCTATCCGTTCTGTTATCATGAAAATCTCTGAAGATCCAATTTCATTCGGAATTTTTCATACAACTTAACCGTCTTTTGCGAGGATAATCACGGAGAACCACACCTCATGACGTTAGGCTTCCTCCGCCACTGTAACTCTATCTAGCTTGGCCCCTCCGCACATAAGGGCCTGCCACGTACAGCAAAGCCCTGAGTAAATTAACGTACATTAAAACTGTTCTCTCTCCTAAGGATTCTTAGAAAACTCTTCTTCACAAATGAAAGCAGTCTTTTCTACCTCTCAGTAACTGTGCAAAGTCTTGAAGTACAATGTCACGAAATGCGCTATTTTGAATGGACGACAAATGTCACGCGACACTGAGAAAACGCAATGATTGCCGGCAGCTACCGTTCAGCTGTCGTAAGGCTGCTGCCTGACTAAAGTGTAGAGGTGCAGCCAGCAGTCTACTGTCAATTCCCGTTATATCGAAAATGGCTCATAAGCTGACTGAGAACACAATCCCTACCGACATCCATCCACCCTTAAGATTTTCGCTTTTCTAAGAGGACAGAATTCCAGAAGAGAATTAAGATTTCCATACCTTCCTTCATAGCAAGATCGGTTCCCAACGGTGCAGCGCCAGTCACAAGGACGACTGACCATTCAACACGTATGACTTCCTAGGTGCTAAGAGGCCACTGCCCCCAGAGTCCTTTGCGGGTAGACTAAAATTCCAGGCCACTGTTTCAGGCTGCCTGAAAATCAATTATTTTCACTCTGTAACTGTTTTGAAGTTAACGCCAAATGTTCTGGCGCTTTTTGACTGGACAGCCTTCGTTTGAGAGTAGCCAATCAGTGGCTGAGGGTGATGTATACGTGGTACTCAAATGTCTTTTGTTGTGTGTTCAGCCTGCATAAGCAGCCTGGTGTCATTTATCTGTTCTTCGCATGGACCAAACTGAAGAGTGTTCAACGAAACGCGTATTTGGTGTAATGATTTAGTATAGCAACGTTGTTTGTAACTCATTACTCGATTTTCTTACAGATTTAACAGTTTTATCTTCAGTTACAGATTTATCTTATATTTTGATTATTGTTCTTTTACAGGAGTTGACAGTGTTTCCCTACAGGTTACAAGTTTATTGTATGGCCATGCCTTTTTTATTGTAAGTCCATGGGTTTATTATGATCAGTCCGTTATTGAAGGCTATTTTAAAATGTGGCCTAAATGGAAACCATAGATCATGCTACAATCGTTCGACAGACGGACAAGTTTACTTTATTTTTGCTGAACTGTTTTATCAGCTCAGCTTTACACTGTGGATCTAGATCCGTTTAGGCCCAATGTGATTTTGAGGCGGCCAAAAAATGTAGGTTGCTCGTAACCATGTAACACGAGACTATACGTATTCTTTTTAAAAGAAACTAAAAATTTGGGCCAGAACTGAAAGTTTCTTAAAATCGTCAGATTTTGAGTAATCACGGTTTCTTGCGAATTTCTTAAAGCTGTAACAATTGTAATGTTGACTACCCCGTTCCCTCGAGAAAATTTTCAAAACACTGTTTTTGAAGCCTGTCCAATGTTTACACATGACTGAAGTACCTTAGAATTATAGGAGAAACAAGTGGGAATTAAGTAGAAATGTTTTAAGTATCTAATTTGTAAAAATGAATAGTTTCTTAAGTTAGATTTTCCCTATACTGGAGTTTCTTAATTTTTTGGAGATCTGAGGGTTGAGTTTCTTAACAGTAGTCTGTTATAAAAAATGATACATGTATTTTCAAAACAAATGCTGTAGGCCCGTTCATAAGATACCTTAGGAGTGGGAGCAATCAATGCTGTTGGTTCAGCAGAAGCAGTTTTGAGCTGATTTATTGATGCTAAACCTCTCTTTGCAGCCCCCTGGAGCGCTATTTTGAAATAATCAAGGCCTAATGAAATAATCGACATTTCTAAGAGGAAAATAATGCGCTCATTAGCAGAACAGTCGTTACTAAATTTAAGAGAAAAGGAAATAGGGAAGAATGAGCTCAATTGACCAAGTAATCCAATGTAATGGGGCTTCATTGTCAACAATAATTGAGAATTTCAAAATTTCCTGGTATGTTTGTGTATGTCCGGCCTAAATAATTCATGACCAGGGCTTACAAGCACGGAAATTTTCTACAAGAAAGGGGGCAATAAATTGACTCGCTGGAAAGAACTTTGTTTGGTAATGCGGGATAACTTGGAGGATATTGAGCGAGGCCTCTTTCCTGCGGTACAGTTTTTTTTCAAAGAAATGAGTTTTTACCGAGAAACTGAGTAAGAAACTTTACGACATGCTTGAAGGGAGACCTTTCAAAACTTAATTCATGTATATCATCATAAAGAAGTTGTTGAACCCTTTTTCTTAGGGGGCACTCCCTTATAAACTGTAGAGTTATTACGAGTTTTTGAGCCCCTATACTATAGAATTGTTTCTTGGTGTAAAATGTTGGTTTTGTACTTCCACAAAGATATCTGTATTAGTGGTAGGTCATGTAATCAAGAACCTTTCAGAGGTCAGAGCCAAGTTTCTTATCAACAGAAATGTCATTTGGTCATTTTGTTGCCATGCCCCTTTCTGAAGTATTTGATGCTTTTTTCCCAATACCGCTGCGTTCCTACAGTTGTCTCGATTTTGAACAGATTTTTGTGATATCAATGAATTCTAGGCCTTCAAATGAATAGTGGCCTACGAAATACACAAAAAATAACGGAAAACTGAGACTCTACAAACTTTAAACGTAAGACCGCTGGCATAAACAAGTAAACAACAAGAAGTGGCGCTGTAGCTCTGTTAAGGGCCTAAACAATATAGCAAATATCTTGCATAGCATATTCTGCCCTTTCCCACGGTCAGATCGACCTTGAATGGCTTTACCGCCAGGTTGTTTACTTTACTTGCTGTTTACTGGCTGCTTTAAGTATTTATTACGACTCTTCATTATATCAAGCAATACCGAATACTGTGCTTTGAAAAATATCAATATATAATCATCCAGTTCCATTGTTTCTGCCCCCAAAAATGTCTCAAAAGGGGGATAAGATTGTCTACGAATTTGTGACCTTCACGCCAGAAGCAATCAGCGCGACTGTGGCCTTCGGCCTCTCGCGTTTAACCAAAAGACTTTGGTTTAACATATTACACCCTGCGAAATTCAAAATTCAATGTTTAAAACAGATGACAAAGGAATGTGAAAAAACAAACCTCATTAAGACATGTTCATCTCATAGATAAACATTCTCTTGTTCGAATTTATGCAAATTTTATGTAGCATACATCATTCAGCTTGCAAATGCCACATGAAAACACCTTGAAAATAATTCTCTACACAACCAGTAAATGAGTGGGTCCGGGTGAGCAAACTGTTCTCTCTGTTTGTGTGCAAGCTCGGTAACTCTAACTTGAATTTAGCATGACAACCGGTAAAATTCAACAGCAGATAAAACTTTCTTTTATTTCATCCTCAAGCCAGACAGGTATATTAATGATATGAGACTTAATAAATTCCTGGTTCGTCTGCCTGTCTTTCTATCGACTGTGTTGTTATGAGATACTTGTTTTCTACGAATTGTTTACATCTTCAAAGAGCTCTGCTGCGGTTGTTTTGCATGGATCAAACCTCGGCTCAGTTTGATCTCTATTCCCTTTGTTGATCCAGGGGGTATTCAGTCCACAATTTCCGCTTTTCAGCTTTTTTTATTTGCGTAAACACGAGAATCGCTTGCGGAAATTTGTTTATTAAAACGACAAATCGACAGGTTGAAAATAGCTGAAGAAATCAATATCGTTGGTTGGGGATACTACTACCAAAGGAAATACACGTTTCTTTATGAGAAACAAGAACCGGGCAACACGTTTCTTTTTTATGAGAAACTAGGATCAGGCTATAGTACTAACAGTTTCTCAATTTAGCATGAACTTTTGTCCATTTTATTACTAACAGTTTCTTACTTGATTTCATATGTTTAGAATGCGGAATTATCAATGTGGTCGCTAACACTGCTACAGATACGTTTCTTGACATTTAAAACAACATATTTTGAATAAACAGTGTTTTATCATATCGAAAACACAAATGGTTGGTTAATATTGCTCAAGAGTAACGGTTCAACGATAAATTTACTATGATATCTATGCTTTTAACTTTCAAAAGTTTCTTAGTATTTTCTCAGACATAGTACTAGAGTTTCTTAAAATTTTTGCCATCTTAGTACTTTCTTATAGAAAAATGTGTGCAAGAACGTCAAGCGAAAATAGATCTTAATATTTTGGCGATCTGAGATTTGAGTTTTATAGCAGCAGCGTCTTATAAGAAATATGTGTATAGAACTCAACCAGCGAACAAGGTAAATGCTTTGACTATGGGTGTTGAAAATTGTCCGAATCTTTTATCATAGCTTGCCTGACTTAAATGGAGCTCAGCAAAAGCCATGGAACGCTTTCGGTGGTTAATTTACAGATGTGTGACAAAGACTAGCAAAAAGCAGATCTGTCACACCTAACCTGTGACAAAGTAACAGCTACTTTATCACAAAACAATCAGATAACATTAGGAAGTGCTAAGCCATACGAAATTCACCATAAATTGCTGCAAGCAAAAAGTCAAGCCAAATAGCTCTTGTTAAAAATTTGACTGGAGAAAGGGCTTGCTTGGCTGCTGGTGTTCAGGGCTCAATAAATTTTTTTCCTTCCTGGTAGCAAGTTAGGCCGTTTTGCTTCTTCTTACACAATTCCTTCTTCTTTCCCTATATACCGCATCATTCTATCCTAAATCCTTTCTCTCCTTCTTTCTTTCCCTTCTTTTCCCTTTCCTTCCATCTCTTTCCCTTTCTCCCATTTTCCTTCCTGGGAAATTTGAGCATTTCAGACCACGCTAAATCGTGTTTTTGAGCCCTGCTGGTGTTATGCATTTTTATAAGAAACTTGGATCAGATTCTAAGACTTGCTTAGTTCAACATGAAAAAGATTTGTCCATTTAAGTAATTAAAGTTTCTTAATTTGTTTTTTAATATATCAATATGGTCTCTAACACTGCTGCAGATACATTTCTTGACATTTAAAACATCATATAGGAATACATTTTTTTTATACAAGAAACTTGGATAGGGCCATAGAACTAAAAGTTTCTTAATTTCACATGAAATTTTGTCCATTTTAGTACTAAAAGTTTTTTAATTGGTTTCTTACTTTTTGAATGCAGAATTATCAATGTGATCGCTAACACCGCGGCAGATACATTTCTTGACATTTAAGATATCATAAAGGAATAAACAGTACTCTGTTGTGTTGAAAACACAAATGTTGAGATAATATTGCTCAAGAATAAAGATTCAAAGATCTATTTGCTATAATATCCATGCTTATAACGTTTCTTAGTACTTCTAAGACATAGTAGTAGAGTTTCTTAAAATTTTGGCCACCTTAGTACTAGTTTCGTATAAACCAGTTTCTCATAAAAAAACGTGTAGCAGTGTTATGTTATGTTCAAAACGTAAACGGTTAGTAAATATTGCTGAAGAACAAGGGTTCAACGATTGTAATATCCATGATTTTAACTTTTAAAAGTTTCTTCATACTTCTCAGACACAGTGCTATGCTAGAGTATCTAAATATTTTGGCCATCTTAGTTAGTACTATTTTCTTATAAACCAGTTTCTTACAACCAAACGTTTGTTTAATGTTCTGTGTACAATGTCCTTTTTGTGCAGCTTTCTGGATTCTGGAACAAGCATTGTTCCGAAATTTTTTCAGCCTTGAAATGAAACCTTTAAAAACATTTGTAAGCATGGTTGATTCAATATGCATCTTTCGATTGATTTGGTGTCTTTATGGTGTCTTGAAGGGAATTTTAGGTACATAGTTTTAAAGTGTTCATTGGTAGTTTTTGATATCTTGATGATTTTCAGAATTCTTAAAGTTTGTCTGTTAGTGAAAGAATTCACAAAAAGCTTTGAAAAAGATAGCTAAATGTTTTTTTGGTCCTATGAGAGATTTAAGTTCAAATATTTACCATATACACGTTTTTTATAAGAAACTGGATTATAAGAAGCTAATATTAAGATGGCCAAAATTTTAACAAACTCTAGTACTATGTCTGAGAAGTACTAAGAGGCTTTTCAAAATTCAAAGCATGGCTATTATAGCAAGTAAATCGTTGAACCTTTATTCTTGAGCAATATTATCTAACCATTTGTGTTTTCAATGTAAACAGAACACTGTTTATTCCTTAATCATGTTTTAAATGTTAAGAAACATCTTGCGCAGTGTTAGCGACCACATTGATAATTATGCATTCAAAAAATAAGAAGCCAATTAAGAAACTTTTAGTACTAAATGGACAAAATTTCATGTGAACTTATGAAACTTTTAGTACTATGGCCTGATCTAAGTTTCTTATAAAAAACGTGCAAACATTACAAGTGAAGGACAATCTCGTAAAGTTCAATCCCCCGGTAGAAATGCTAATTGGCAACTTGCTTTTCAAAAATCTTGGTTTTCTAAACAATACATTTTACGTTTTCGGTATGTTTTTGGCTTTTTCAGCTGGTCCCTGGAGAAACAATTGTTCTTTTCATTTAGGTGACATCATCTGCCGTGGGAAACGTTCTATAAAAGATCAAAATTCTTTTCAATTCTTAAATTGTTGATTCAAAATTGAAAAAGGAAACTGCTGAAGAAACCGTTTTCCTGTTTCATCAAATTCAGCTGCGCCAAAAGCTCTGGATTTGCATCATCCATGGATGTGTTCCCCTATTCCCTTTATATGATTTGACGGTTTCCCATTTGCCAGGTCTAAAAAACATCTTTGGGAAGCGGATCAATGCCGAATTTACAGAGCAATTTTCTTGAAAAACTTGCAAATTTATTCTGGCCGTCAACAAGCAAAGAAACTGCAAAGAACACTGTCATGCAATTTTATCGACATTCAGATGTTCACTGTTATGTCTGCAACGTTGTGTTTTTGAGGGAAATGAAAGTCCTTTATGCTAGGAAGCTAGGAAGTGTCCTGTATGTCAACAGAAATATCTGCAGCAGATGAATACGTGAATCAAGCGAAGAGCTTCCTGCTGAATTACGACAATTTTAGTGCTGTGGCCAGATCCCAGTTTCTTATGAAAAAACGTGTTCATATTACATAATGTAACTTAGAACCATGCATGCCTTTTTAACTCAAATTTCTGCTGCTAAAATGTTTGAATTAAAGGAGATTCTATTCTAATAAATGCAAATGTGGGGCATTTCACTCCCAAACAATCTCCTACATCTTTGGCAAATAATCCCTTTGTTTTGAAGAAAAATCCGTCAAAGACCGTAAAAATCGTTTTGTCCTGTAAATATCTGAGCGCGTTTTCTTCTTGTCAAATGTCCCTCCTGCAGCAGTACAAATGAGAGAGAAGATGCTAAACTATTTGAAGTAAGTTTAAAATTCAATTTGCTTGTTTGGCCACACTTTACTCTTATAAACAACAAGAAATGAATGAAGGCCTGACTAACACTTTTTGGCAGCTCCTTTCAAACAACGTCAACATTATGCAAGCACCCCCGTGATTTGTCGACAGGGTACTGACAGAAGGTGCTGAGTTAACCCGTTATTTTGGAATGGCTATGTTTTTCTCCATAATTGTCTGTCGAGGAATTATGAATATTGCCTTGAATTTTTAGGAAGATTTAAATTTTTATACCTTGATTGGACTTTTGCAAAACAACTTCTGAGATTGGTCTCGTGCTGAAGGGGCTAGATATGGGCCTAAGTTGACTTGGCGTGTGCACAGTGGCATGTATGAAGATTAGTAGGACTCAACGTAGTAAGTCTAGCATGTGCCTCTTGCGTTTGCCCCTTTCGTAGATTGCAAATATTTTTTGAAATACTTCGAAAAGGCAAAATGTGGGCATAAGTTGACTTGTGTGCACATAAGTATGGTCCTCAATTAGTTTACCTATTGAGGAAGCCCCTCCTTTAAGAAATTCCCTGCATGCAAAATCAAAAGTTGTTGATGTTTCTTTTTAGAGTCTATATTTTCTTGCATTTTTGTATTTTTAAGTAGTATTAGTCGTTCTTTTAATGGTTCTTGTATATATTTGAATTTTGAAGTAAAAATTAACTGTACAGAATCGAACCTTTTCAAAGCAACCCCTTTCGTTAAATCCATAATTATGTGCATTTTTCGAAAAATATTTTGAAGAGGCTAAATTTAGGCATCACTTGGTGCTCGTGTGCCTCTTACGTCCACCCTTGTGACCTTGTGAAAACTCTTTTCAACATCAAATGGTATTTGTCATAAGCGTAGGGGAAATAAAATTTAGGGGGGCTGCGCGATAAAAGATCCATTGTTTACGTAAGTTTTGCCCAACTTTAGGCCGATTTTCTGCCCGATTATGGCTGATTTTTGCAAATTTTTCAAAAGTTGGGAGGGCTACAGCCCCCCTAGCCCCACCGTCTCCTACGCCTATGGTATTTGTGAATTATTTGAAAGACGTTAGATATGGGCCCAGGTAAAATTGTGTGCACATAAGCATGTGCCTGTTACGTCAAGCCTTTAGCATGCGTGCAGACTCTTTCGTAGATCACACAAATTTTTGCAAAATATTTTGCAACCCTGCAGCCACAGAATCGTCAGTATTTGAACTCAAAAGAACCACGATCTGAAAATTTCAATTAAATATTTCCCAGACCGGTAAAAGCATTTGCATACAATAATGAGAACTGCTTAAAGATGCTTTGAAAATGCATCCTAGTGTTCAAGAATTTTCAGCATGAAAATAACGTTTTACGCAATTTCGTATTTTGGAATAATTAATGTTATATAAGACAAAAATGGAAAAATACACTAGGAGCCTCATCTTATTCTGCTGCTATTTACACTGTCTGAAAATCAAATTTTGCCTAAAAACGGAAACAAAAGATACAAGGTCCAGAATTGAATTTGTAGCCAAACTTATCGATCGGTGCAACAATTGCTGTGTGGATACATATTTACCATTCAGCCGAAATTTGATTTTCAGATAGTCTGAAATTGCAGCAAGCTTGCAAAGAACTCTGGCTGATGACAGCTCTTTAACAAAAGAGATTTAGATTTAATGTTCGGGATTCATTCGGGATAAATTTTTCTGTCCCGGGAAGATTGTTATCCATCTATCCCGGGAAGATTGCTATCCATCTATCCTGGATAGAATTTTATTCATCCATCGCTAATAGATTTTTACTTATCTATCCTGGAAAGATTTTTCTCGTTCTGTCTAGGATTGTCTTTTATTCCCTTATCTGGGATAGATTTTCATTCGTCTGTCTGTGATAGATTTTTCCTCGTATATCCGGGATAGAATTTTTCTACCAAGGATTAATGTTTATTTTTCTGTGTAGGATAGATTTTTCTTTCAGGATAATTCTGTATTGATGTTTCCGCTAGAGTAAATAGATATTTTTTCGAAGTTTGTATGGCACGTCCCCGACCAAAATTTGCTCAACTGCACCCCCTCCCCCGTGATTAGATATAGCACGTAAATTTATAAATCCTACGGTAAATGGATCGTCTTTAGAGTGGTAAAAAATGCAATGGATGAATCCAAACTGCATATCGATAGCAACACGATAAAGATCCTATAAATTTTAGGAACATCGCCAAAACGTAATGCACGTTTTTTTTATAAGAAACTGGTTTATAAGAAACTAGTACTAAGATGGCCAAAATTTTAAGAAACTCTAGTAATATGTCTCAGAAGTACTAAGAAACTTTTCAAAGTTAAAAGCTTGGATATTATAGCAAAGAGATCGTTGAACCTTTATTCTTGAGTAATATTGTCTAACCATTTGTGTTTTCAACATAACATAACACTGTTTATTCCTTTATGATGTTTTAAATGTCAAGAAACATATCTGCCACAGTGTTAGTGACCACATTGACAATTCTGCATTCAAAAAATAAGAAACCAATTCAGAAACTTTTGGTACTAAAATGGACAAAATTTCAGGTTGAATTAAGAAACTTTTAGTACTATGGCCTGATCCAAGTTTCTTATATAAAAAAACGTGTATTCTTAAAACTCACCCTGCATTTTATGTAAGATGTAGCCGAGACTTCAATTACACACAATTTCTAGTATCGAGTAAGCATAAATTCCAACTAAAATTTCCTACTATTCGGTTAAAGCAACTCCAAAGAGCTAATTTAATGAATTTTCACGAATAATATAACACTTGCTTTGCAACGAAGAGACGAATACTTTCATTGAGAAGTGAAATTTTTAAAGAGAATTAGCCAAAATCTGGCTGAGAACTTGAGGATTAAATGCTGTCAAGACTATTTTTCAAATTTGTACCACAAATCAATTGTTTATCCTCGATTCTATAATTCAAGATAATCTCACTTCTGAATGAAAGAGCCCACGGTTACGAACATAACATTCTAATAAACGCAATAACACAAAATATTACTTTAACAAATACCAAACTCGTACAAGATTAAATAAATTTACAATTAAACAAAATTCACTGCAATATTAGTAATTAATTCGTAATAAAGTTCACGAATCTACCGGGTGAGCCAGAAAAAAGTTCCCACTTGAAATAATTCATAGAACCAAGAAAACTTCACAGATTTGAATGACTCAAATTGCAGTTAAGGGCCGAAGGATTGAAGTATTTTTGTGATTTGTCTCGCTGTCTTACCAGCACTAGAAGTATCGGTAAATTTAACATTATGAAAATTTCATGGTTGTAAAATTACTGAAAAAGGACTAAAACATTGATCAAATTGTCAGGACTCTCCTTACCTAGAACAATACTCAATGGGCGTTTCACCAAATACTATAGATTGTCAGTCCCACATCAATACATGGCTAATGCATACCTCTCACCCGTCCGTGCAGAATTGCATTTTCTTCACTGTTTTGTGTGAAGAGTCCTTTGTGATTTCATCAATGTTTTAGGCCCTTTTTCAGTCATTTTACAACCACGAAATGTTTTGGAAAGTTGAGTTTTCCTCTATTTCTAGTGCTAGTAAGACATCAAGAAAAGTCTCAAAAATACTTCAGTCTTTCGACTTTTAACTAGAGCAATACATGGGCAGTGGATACCTCTCACCTGTCCGTGCAGAATTGCATTTTCTTCACTGTTTTGTGTGAAGAGTCCTTTGTGATTTCATCAATGTTTTAGGCCCTTTTTCAGTCATTTTACAACCACGAAATTTTTTGGAAAGTTGAATTTACCTTTATTTCTAGTGCTAGTAAGACAGCAAGAAAAGTAACAAAAATACTTCAGTCTTTCGAATTTTAACTAGAAGTTGAAGCATTTAAATCTGTGAAATACTGTTGGTGCTATGAATTTTCAAAAATGGGAACTGTTTCCAGCTCACCAGGTAACTTAGTCCATATGCAGGTGCTCGATGTTTTGAACTGCATGTGTACAATACACAACGAATGAACTATTTTAACTTCTGCGCTGCAAAATTCGAAATTTAAACTATTTTTATTTTGTTTTAAAAGTCACTTTTACTTCCAAAGGTACTTCATTCATACTGAGCATGCACGTGTAAACACTCTCATTGTGTACATTATTATCACATTGTACGTTCGAATAATTGCTTTGAATGTACTTTAGGTACTTGACTATGTGGCAACATTCATACTGCGCTGTTTTCGTTTCTATCCGTTATTATTGATGAAAATGCCGCCCGTTCACACAGCTCCGCTTTCAAATGAATAAGATACGAATGCGATAGGCGTTCACATAGCTCCAGCAAAACGGTGTTGTGAATTCCCTTTCATAACAAAGCCTTTTGTTAATGGCTGTCAAAAAGGTGCTAATCGCGACTTTGAATACCATTGTAATCAACAGCAAACAGCATATTATTTGAAGCGTTTCAACTGTCTCCGTTTTTGGCGTTCACTCTGAAAACGGAGCGTTTTCAAAACGCACAGTTTTCAAATTTATATGTTTTTATTAGAATTTTAGAAAAGCCCCGTTTTCACGGCGAAGCAATGTGAACTCAAGGCCAAAACAGATAAATTTTTGCAGTGCGAACGGGACCTAATCCTACCGTAAAAATTTTCTTATTTTTCTGCTATTTTCAGTTTCCTGGCATATGATGATGTCACTCTTGTCACACAAAGCGTATGTAAGTACATTTTTCTTGCAACACAACATTTGTAAGAATACATCTTTTCGCCATTCGAAAATAGAATCTGAATCGAACGATATTTGCGTAAATTTTGTAGGATTTCGAATTTGAAGAATTGAGATAGAAGCTACATTGCCACTCGATCGAACCTTGCGTATAAATTTATGAAAATTTCGCTCGATCAAAACTCTTTTTAGAACGGCTAGGCTAGTCTGTTCACAACAAAAAACAAACCAAACTTGCATATGTTCTCCAATTAAAAAGTAGTTATCATGTTACCAGCATGCTTGCAAGCAGGGGCGGCGCCACAGGGTGGACAGTGGTGGATATGTTCTCCCCATTTTTTTTAGGATTGAAGTCCTAATTCGTCTAACTTCGCTAAAAAGAAGTAGGGGGGGGGGTAATTTTTTCCTTCTCATAGATCGGTACTCGTTTCTCCTCGATGAAACTTCAACGATAAGCCCTACCATATGGGATTTTATCTCTTATATCTATAGATTTCAAATTTAACTTTCTTGCTTTCTCGTTAATAGTTTGAAGTGAATTAGGCCTTGCAAAATTGAATCTAACACGAGGAATCAAATTTTATCCAATGTTGCAAAAGGGGGTTTTCCGACGTTCTAGAGTGCTTGGTCCTAAAACTTTTCTGGGTGTAAGCCGCCAATCCCCATTTTTACCTTGCTCCGCTCGCCTATCCACCCTACTTTTGCTGCTAGCGCCACCCCTGCATTCAGGCTTACCTATCGTAGTTTCGTGCATGACTGTTCCTTACAAGGATTATAAAATTCTAAATCTCAAAAGCATTAAATAGCCTTAATCATATCTACATTTATTAACTACAATAAATTCTATCAACAATTTGGATATATAAAGAGACGTGCTATATGTGCAAAGTTAAGTTAAGAAGTGCAGTCCAAAGACAAACTCAAAACGAGTGGTTCACTTACTTGGTAAGGAAGGGTTCAACTTCTTGCCCAAGAAGACACTAAAACGAAACAATCACAGATTAAGAGTGTCGTAACAAAACGATATTTGGAAGCAATTTTACTTTGCAAGAGGCTTGAATTAGCTTCTATTTTATAGCTATCAGTATACGCCTATTTTAAATAAATAGATCGTAATAATAATAGTAAAACGAAATTGAATAACAAAGAATGATATTGATCCATTTGATCGATTCCTGTTGTTGCAGGCTTATTGTCTGCTCGACAGGACTAAGTTTTTCTTAGAGGAGAGAAACAAACACGAACTGTAAGCATTTTTCAGAGAAGAGAGAGGTAGAACCGAATGGCCGAACTTGTTAGGACCGAATGGCAGCCTGGGCTTTGATCTGAGGATACAGTGAAATCAAAATAATTGGCTTACTTGCCTTGTTTTGAAACTTTTCTACTAAGGAATAATAATAATGATTGATAATGATAACATGAGATTAGATTTCCTTAAAAGTTTCATTGAACCCTGGGGGGCTTATTTAATTTTGGACACTCCATAGGGAGGTGGGGGCTTACTAGAGAGGAGTGGCTTATTCACAAAATCGAATTGCATGAATATGAATGATAGTGTTTCAGCTCTTTTACTCCACATTTTGCGGATTCAACAGACAAATATATGAATCAAATACATCAATTAGGCAACAGTTTTTATCCCAAACCACACCAAAATAATGATGCAAGCTAAGCTTGTTTAGCTAAATAAATGGAAAATCTTTTTGGTACTCTCTGGAATTTGATATTTAACAGAGAGGGAGCTTATTTAAAAGTTTGGTTCAGAGGGGGGGCTTGTTAGAGAGGGGGCTAAACAAAGAGGGGTGTTGAATAATGCTTTTATGATCGTCATTTTATGCACAACAATCCCCTCAGCCACAACTTCAAAATGTAATGTAGTTCCTCCTGAGTCTTTCCGAGATAGTTGCCTTGATATCCGCTTTAGAAAGGCCACAGCGATTTCAAAATCATTTATATTATTAAAAATTATCAAAATCGTGATTAAGAGCGAGCCCAGGCAAGATCCTTGTGGAATGACATGGGTAACACAGCTTTGGCAAAGAGCAGATTCAAGAATCATCTTACCCAATTCCAAGTGTGATGGCATGAGAAACCACAAGCACAGGGATAATCACAATTAAATTGGCACTGAATAATTCTGCACTGCTGCAAAAGATGTGACAACAAATTTCAGAATTGTGTGGAAAAGATATATGCAAGATAATTTACGTTCATAAAGTATCTGTTTGTGTAGCACCTTCTCCTTCCAGTGATGATTTGCAGTTTCTGGTATCTTACAAAAATATTAAAGGGATACTGTTTTGGTGCAGATTGAATAAATAAAATCATCAAAAAGGAACGAATCACCCAAGCTTCAGTCATTCTGCTGCATGTCAAAAGTCATGAAGATGAGACAAATCTCACTCCCTTTATTCTTAAAAGAAAGCATAATCCAAGAGTGTGAAGGCTTGATAACTTTTTAAGGCCTCAGTCCTCTTTAGTCATTTCAACATCACAACTAGCCTACCTCAAAGGTTTGCTTTCAAATAGTTGATAACCATTATTCAAGTCAATGTTTATAAATTACGACTTGTTATAGTCTTGGTAAATTCATACCATGACATATTTTTATACCTTCTATTGCACACCCTAGCAGAATGATTTTACTGTATGCCACAATAACCCATTTTGTACTTTTTTCACTGAACTTTAAAAAATTTTAACAGAACTATTAATGCAGAAGGTTAACCTTTAATGTCACTATTGTAGGCTTCAGACATAACAGTTACCTCCCACCGTTTGGATCTGCATAAAAATAAAGCTGAAACTTCAAAGTATTATAAAGCAAAATATTTTCAACCAATGTGGTAATAAAGTTTTGTTTTGTGAGAGAGTCTCTGATTTAATTAGACATTTAACTTACCTTTTCATGACCTTTGTTCTCCTGATACTTAAAGCAGAACTTTTGGCAGTTGCTGGATGCTCCATCTTTACTTTCCTGTGGAGGAAAATCATGCTTGACCAAAAACAAAGATTGTTATATGAAATAAAGTACAGTAGATCACCAAAAAGGTGATCTTCTGCAGCATAATGAGCATATTGCCCTGAGGTTATGTATCGATAAATGAATAACAAAGTTGGCTCTGTGTGCAGTATGTTGTTAGTTTATTGCAATCAATTAATTCTTTTCAAAAATACGACTTTGTACTTGAGAGATAATTTTTGCAACGTTTTGAGCATTGCTCTTCATCAGGTGCCAAGTACAAAGTCGTATTCCTTTCAAATGAATTAATTGATTGGTATATATTGATGTATGCAAACTATTCGCCAGTGGTTTTAAAATTTTTCTTCAATTCTGAAACAAGCAAAACATCCTGTCAAGTAACTACATTGACAGGTTACTTACTTTGTTGGTATCTGCTCAGGACGACTTGCCCATGCTTGCACCCAATCAGACTTGCCATCCTTAGAGAAAAAAATTACACACTGTACACCTTACTAATAATGAAAAACCCCATCGGAAGGAAATTCTTATTGGGGGGCTGAAATGAGGCATGAGCAAAGCAAGCAAAAATGACCACACCCTTTAGATTGCTGGAAAACGTCTCATTTCCTTATAATATGCTGTTGAAAGATGCAACGGATGACAACTGATGGTAGTCTATCCAGGAAAATTTTGAAACTTTTGAGTTGTAGGACATCAAAAGATATACCCTGGGTACCAGAATCTCTCTAAAAGAAATCATTTTCTCTTTATCATTTTCTTTTAGAGAGTCTGGTACCCAGGGTACAAAAGATATTGCATTATGGATAGATTCTGGTAGCTTTCTCCAATCATATGACTTTCAATCTTCATTCCCACGCCTTTGGCAGTCACAGTCTTTTTTACTTACAAAATCAACAATCAAAACAAAAAAAACTGCAATGTACAGCATAATCATGATACAATGAGATAAAATATATTTTGAATTTTGCGTTCATCATCAGTTAAAATCACAACAAGTAAACAGGTACTTCTTTATATAAAGTGCTATAGCAAACAAGAGCTCCTTAGAGAAAATAACAAAAACAGCAATCAACAAAATGAACAATCTTCAGCAAATTATTGGGTCAGCTGAAGCCCCCCAGCCCCGTGCTTCCGACAGGCCTGATGAAAGAAAAAGCTACACCTCATGATTTTTTACAAAAATTTTGGAATTTTCAGTCTTTGTTTTCGCAAGCTATTGAATTGCAGACAAAAGAATGCAATTTATAGAAATGCAACAGATAGAAGTTGGAAAAATGATTCCTTAATACTTAATTTGGGACTTTTTTGCTGTTTTTCAAGATTTTATATCATATACTTGGATAGAATCAAAAAGTATTCATTCCATTTGAAAGCAATGACCTTCAATACAGTATGTTTACATGATTAACTGAGTTTACAAATACTGTTCTAAAATGTTTTTGTTCTAAGTCTGAACCAAGCCTTATTAGCATAAATATCAAAATATGTAAGTTGGAAACCAAACTTTTTCATGCAAACACTGATTCAGTTCACCCTTAAGATGATTCCTTTACACCAATTAAGGTTTAACACAAAAGGTTATCACAATTGAGGCAGACATACTGTGTAGTCATCACAATCAACATACTGAAAATTTTTCATCAACAGTTCTTCATTGATAAAGTTCTGGTCTTCAGGAAGAGAAACCGTGATTAAAGCTCTCTCCCTTACAAAAAAACAATTATCAATCCAAATTGATAAATTCAAGATGATTTCAACAGCCAAACCTGTTTCATTCTTTTCCAAACAAGGTACTTAACAATTAGTGTTACTGATAAACCTTGAAAGCAGAATGCTTGTAAGTCAATTTCTTATAATGTAAGTTCTTAGAAATCTTTTATTTTACTATTCACTCACTACAGTTCAATGTAAACAATATATCATGTTACTGTAGCATTCATTGTATTACCTCTTCTAATGACTTTGTGGAATTTTCTTGGCTTAACAGGTGCCTGGAAATAAAATTGTTCTGGCATACAATTTCACTTAAATTGATAAAATTAAGTTTCTAAACAGTTTCTGGATTTCTCTTTTAGTGATAAACAGAATGATACTTTCACACTGCTTTTAAGCTGCTTCATAGTGTAGCAAGTAACGGTAACATTCTGTACAATGCATTTAGAGAAACCCAAGAGAAAAACCGTAAACACTAATCAACATGGCAGATAAGAATAAGAAGCAAGAAGAAATACCAAATTAAAGAGGACAGACACATCTACAATTGATCCGCGCATGTTGTGTGGACTCAAGGGAATTCTGACAATACTATCAATGAGATCAGACTGTTGAAATGCAATGAATTGCTTAAGCCAAAAACAGAGGATGATGCTGTTAAAAACAAAGCTCAGCCTAAGCCCAAAGTAAAAAAAGAAAAAAGATTAGAGCATAAGAGAAAGAGAACAAATTCATAGGAATTCAAATTGAATGATTGAGATCATAAAATTTATACAAGGAGATCATGGACAGTTATTGTATTACTGAAAGTAACTTCTCATTTCTCCCAAAACAAAACCAGCCCTTCTGAGCACATTACAAGTAATTCATTCCTAAATCTATAATCACCTCAAATAAATTTTCTCTTTCTCCATTGATGTCGGGTCTTCAGAAAATTTGATCAATGTTTTTACCATTTCAGTCATTTCAGAAACAAAAAAATTTAAGATACTCATCTAAAAAGCCCAAAAAAGTGAAAGGAAGAAATTTGTAATAAGGTCCTGGATATCTTCAAAGTTGTTGCCCTTGTGCATACAATGCACTGTTTTGAAATTAGCAACTCAAGTAAAAGATATCTTGATTGCCTGCTAAAGTATACCTTGACTGTTTCATTTGCTCTTCTACAGCCTCTGCCAACAATGTTTCCATTTCTTCTCCGTCTGACAGTTTTGGAGATGTATTATGGCTATGCCCATTTCTTGATGGATCCAATTTCACCCAGGAACCTATAATAAAAGCATTTAAAGAACATACATAGAAACTGACTGGGTAAGATATAATCCTGTTTAAAGCTGTTTTCTGGTAAACTAAGTAAACTATCACCAGTTTAAAAAAGAACATATCTCATGAAGAATATGCCTAATAAAGAATTTTTCCAATAAATGTTTTGCTTTAATTCTTTTACATGCTCTCCTGGTGTGATGTAGCATGTATTGAACCAAGTTGGAATCATTGTATTGTTTCCAAAACATTGTTTTGTCATCGAGTAGTAATTTTGATCCTAGTTAAGATACATGAAAATTCACTACAAGCCACCAAATTCTTGACACATGCTAAGATTGGCACCAGCGTTAATTCTATAATAAGTCTTCATAAATGCTTCTATGCCAAAAAAGATCTCAACCTGGCTGGCACCTGGGATTTACAGCAAACTCACTAGATCTCATTGGCCGCTTGATGTGAAAAGAAATTGGATGATTTTTTCATCAAGAGCTCTCAGCAGCTACCAGGTGTAGGTGATGATCGGTTTTAACAAAATTAAATACAGAAGCAAGTTCTTTTGACTGCTTTTCTTTGTAACCTTCGTTGTTCAAATCATTAACGGGAGAGGCATAATTCTTTTACGCTTTGATGAGCCATAGCCATCGTTTAGGCAATGTTGTGGCCCGCATGTTAGGCCAACAACAAAATGGATTCTTTTGGAATGGAATGCCCAATAATAATAATAACATACCCCACCCAATACATTGCTTCATTTTTCTTACCATTCATAGATTCAGTGGAGCTTTCGCTCTCATTTTCACCTCTAAGCATGCTGCAATCTTCAGTCTTTCAAACTTTTGCTCTTTGGTGAAATGCTGAAGGAGCCTTGTACGTTGTTTTGATCAATCTTCAAGTTTCTGTTTTCAAATGGACATCAGAAATTATTAATCATGTAAACAAAACAATGGCGCATTTACTATTATAACCTCCCTTTCGTGCAGCCTCGAAATGCGAAAGAGTGGAAATGAGCAATGATTGGAAATGAGATTCCTTTGGCAATCAAAGCAATCATGATTTCATTCAAAGTCAGCGAGCTGGATAATCTGGATTTAATTGCTTTGAAACGAAACAGTGTTAAAATCGTAAACAATGCAATCATGATTATTTTGATTGCCAAAGGAACGCAGGAAGTGTATCGAAATATCCAATCCAAATAAGAAAAGTTACACTAACTATTTGACTCCCAATTTCCACTTCTTAAGTTGAGTTGGATGTTTGCTAGTATCAGCCACGATAGAGGGAAACTATGACGATCGTAATATTGGTTTGTCTTGTGTGCAGCATCGCACGATATGGGCCAGGTCGTTCACCTTAATCCACATTAAACATATAAAGTGAGGCTTTTACCATCACAAATATATACGAGTTCCTGTTTTGTCAAATCAACATTTCTAATTTTTGATGCTGACAAATAGTGATCGTTGCCTTCCTCATAAATATGTAATGAGTATAGTTGAATTTTCTGGGTTTCATTGCGAGGTTTCTTTCAAATATGGCGGCTTCCAGCTCCAAAGCTGTGAAGCATGTGTGAAGTTACTGTGGAGTTTGAGAAATCAAACGTGAAAGGTGAGGTGCTCATTTTGCATATAAGGTGCTAGAGACTTTTGTTTCGGATTTGGAAGGGCTCTAATTTTCGTTTCTTGTCCTATGTTTACGTTTTATTCAGCCCAGAATTGTAAACTTCCGTTGAAAGTAAGCAAGGAGCATGGCATTGCTGAATGCGAGGTAGTTTTTAGCTTCATGCCCCCATAATAGCTCAAATTGGGAGGGATTAGCAGCGCCTGTAATATCCACCCATCGTGCGCCCTGGTCCTGTTAGATCCCGAATCTGAATTTCTGTTTCTGCAAGCTGGAAGTGGCCAGACAGGAAAAACATTCATTCATTGATTTCTTTTCTTGTTGAAGCAAAGATCAACAATTTGCGGGGATATTCTTTTAACCGGACCCTACGGCCCTACGAGCCCGGACTTTACGACCCCAGACTATACGACCCTGGACCCAAGTTTAATATATTTACCTCGCAAGACTGTTATGATTTATTTGTATCTTATAATTATGAGTTATTTTGATGTGATTCAAATGTATAGCAACTGAAGCAGATTTCAGAATAAGACTGACAGGCAGATGACATCTGAAGGAAAAAACACATAGTTTCCCTGTGAATATAACTGTTCCTCACTGACTGAGGATCTGGGGATCTAGATGAGAATGAAGAAATGTTTTTATCCAAGATTTAGATTTCTTACTTCTTTGCTATCTTCCCACTCTATTTGAACGGGCTAGGAAGAATGGTTTTAAGGCGCAACTCCAACGATCGAATAGGCGCTCCCTGATCGAAACACTTTCTCCATGCGCAGCAAGAAACATAGAATGTACACTGGATGTGTGTTGTTTTGTGTCAACTCTTCAATCAGCGCAATCCTAACTGAGACTGCGCATGGTGCTTCGCAGTGTTTTGCTTTACAAAGCCAGGAAACAGACGAACCATGAAGGTAAGATCTTTGAATGTAATTCACAGCAATATGATCAACCAGCAATGTTGACTACTCTACCAAATACTTAGAAGCTTAGAAGGATTTGTAATATTTTTAACTGTATCTAAAAACCAGGCCCCTTGTATGGGTCCATGAGGCAAAATTTGGCTGGCTGTGTAGCTGAAGTATTTGAGGAAAACGTCAGACCTTAAAACTTGTGATCATGTGAGAGTGCAGGATAGGTTTCGCGATTTCTTTGTAGCAAAATTTTTTGACTGTTGATAGTTAGTTATGAAAATTGAATATCATTTTAAACGAATCTAAATAAAGGGCATGGATGCAAAAATTTTTCAAGGGGATTACGCCTGGACCCCCCCCCCCCTAATTGTTCGGGCTTGCTTTGCTCGCCTTCAGTCTGATCATGGGAACTCACTCAAAAATCCGGCTAGATCCGCCCCTGAAGAATGCTGCCACAAGCTGGCAAAGAATGCATCATTCAAATAATGGTTTGTTTTTACATGAGAGAATATTACCTGTCATGCTGATATCAACAAAATAGCCTTTGTTCACTTGATAAGATATGCCAGGCGATGAATTCAGTCCTTTGAACGACACTAACAAGGCATGATCTATAAACCAGACCCATGTCTGCCACGACTAGGACCCTAGGCTCACAGGAGCAGGACCCATGTTGACCGGACCCTTTAGGGAAATCCGGTCAAAAACAGAGTTTTCAGAAAAACTTTGGATTTACCCTTCCTCTTTTGTTTTAAGCACATAACTTCTCTTAAAAGCCTCCCTTTTACCCGCACCAGGTGATAGTTTGTCGTACTGGTTTCAGGGCAACTTTGCGGCTTCGTTTGTTTTGAATTTCTGGTTGAGAGAATTTCTTTTGCTGCATCCGCTAATCGCTTTGAATTGAGGCGTGAACCAAAGCCACTGACGCTATTGCATTACGAAACCTGCCCTTGTTAATCTTTTGTAGAATGGCTAAAAGTGTATTACAAAAACAGGATTGTGTTCAAATCAAACTATAAAAAAGAGCGAAATTTTTAGGTCGTTATTGCCTGTTACAGCTTAGACTTGCTCCAAGTCTATTCCCAGATATATCAGCACTACGGAACATAGTTACTTCTGCGGGGGCGTATGTTCCTTAGTGCTGATATACCACGGAATAGACTTGGAGCAAGTCTTGTTACCGCTAAGACAAGTGATATATTTTCTTTCTATTTTGTAGGTAGTGAACTGGTTTGATGAATGAACAAATCATGGACAAAACGAAAACAAACAATGACCTGGAAATATTTTGTGTTGACCTTCCAAAAGTTGAACTTCACGCTCATATAAATGGCTCCATCAGTAAAGAAACAATGAAAAAATTGATTGCAATGAAAGTAACAAGGAGCGAAATGCAAAATGACATCACGGATAAAATGACGATGATTTTGGACGGTGAACAGAAGACGCTAGATGAATGCTTTCAAATTTTCAAATTTGTGCATCAAATTGTTACTGATCAAGAGGCAGTCTATTTGGCAACAAAAGATGTCATAAGAGAATTTGCAGCTGATGGAGTAAAATATCTAGAGTTGCGAAGCACACCGAAATCTCTTGGTTCGATGACTAAAGATATGTACATTGAAGCTGTTATGAAGGCTATTAACGAAAGTAATAATTCTTGTGAACTTGATATTATTACTAAGTTTCTACTTTCTATTGATCGCCGTAATGGCAGCATCATAGCGCAAGAGGCAATCGACCTTGCACTAAAGCATCAAGCTGGCAATGATTGCATTGTTGGGATCGATTTAAGCGGTGATCCCACTTTCGGGAAATCTGCTGATTTCATTCCCGCCCTCGCAAGAGCTTCTTCATTTGGGCTCAAAACTGCTGTCCACTTAGCTGAAACTAAAGAACCATATTCTGAGACGCAAGCACTTCTTAATGTGGTACCAGATAGAATTGGTCATGGCACTTGTCTTTTACCAGAATGTGGTGGTCATCAAAATTTAGTTGATTTCATTGTTGAAAGGAAGATTCCACTAGAGTTGTGTTTAACATCCAATGTGAAAGGCCAAACTGTGAAAAATTATCATGTCCATCATTTCAAGAGTTGGTATGAAATGCAGCACCCTTGCGTTATATGCACGGATGATAAAGGTGTGTTTGCGACAACCCTCTCAAAGGAATATTGCCTTGCAGCAAAAACTTTCCAGCTCGATTTCAATGCATTGTGGGACATGTCAGAAAATGCAATTGACTGTATATTTGCATCAGATAATGTCAAGAAAGATTTGACAAACAAATGGAAGGAAAAGAGAGAGAAACTATTTCCAAATTGACAGACTTATAATCATAAACATTTAAAAATTAAATCTAGTAGGATTAACAAGCAAAAAAATAAATTTTTAGATTAAGAAAAGATGTTTAGCAATAGTACTTTAATGCTCCTAAAAGTAGGCCTCGACAAATTTCTGGAAATGATTATGCAGTGAAGTTCTTTCGCAGCTTGACATCCACAGAAGTTTTAAGGACTTTTACTTGATACAACCACCTCTTACTGTTTCGTAATTCTGCTGAAATTTGCGGCAGTGAGCCACCTTAAGTGCAAATCCGCCTTGATTGTAGAGCACCAAAATTTTCATTAACTCGTGAGAATTTTTCGAGAAGAAGATCATACTGTAGTCAGAAACTGAACCGCGCTCACTGTGGCATTTTTAAGCTAAAGCTTTCCAAATTTGGTAGAATTCTTTTAGAGTTTACAAAATGATTTGTGAATTCGCAAGGATCCCTATCAGAAAGGAAAAGCTGTAATGTTACGAAACAGCTGTGCTGCAAAATGCAGGAGTGCCGAAAGGCGAGACTCAGTAGACAATTCTTGTCAGCTAAAGCACCAAAGCCTGATTTCTGTTTGAAATTGTTTCGTTTGTTGCTCGTTTTCATTTCGGAGTGCGTTACCATTGGTACTCTTGCTGCACGTTTTTGGTTTTAATTCGGAACGTAAACAATAACAAGCAATAAATAATAGAAAAATTCAAATGGAAACCGGGTAGACTAATGCCTTTTCGTGCATTCTTGATTTGCTGATATCACTTGGTCAGTAGGGATTCAATTTAAACCCGAGTAACAAGGACAAATTTTGTAAGACAATAGCAGCAGTTGCTTTCGTTGACGCCTGAATTCAAAGAGATTTGCGATTTCAGACAAAGCAAATTCTCTCAGGATGAAATTCAAAACAAACAAAGCCGCAAAGTTTCTCTTAGACCCAGGTAGGTATCTCGCTTAACGTGAATTCCACGAATGGTTTTTAAGAGCAAGCATGAGCGTATATTGAAAGAAGGAGGATGTATCTAAACATCTACAGCGGGCATTTAATTTTTGTTGTTCAGAAGCTGAGTAGTTAGTGCTTTGATCACACCCTAAAAAGGCGAGAATTGAAAGGCGAGAATCGCCTCCAAATCAGTTCCTATACCAAACAAATAAAATGCCCGCGGTAGATATTTAGATATATTCTCCTTCTTTCAATATACGCTCCTGTTTGCTCTTAAAAACCATTTGTGGAATGCAGGTTAAGTGAGATACCTACCTGGGTCTCAGAAATACTTTGCGGCTTTGTTTGTTTTGAATTTCTGCTTAAGAGAATTTCCTTTGTCTCCAATCGCAAATCTCTTTCAATTTAGGTGTCAACAAAAGCAACTGTTGCTATTGTCTTACAAAATCTGTCCTTGCTAGCCCGAGTAAGAGTGACTCCGTATTCACCAATCAAATTGCAAACTTAGTTTCCATAAAAGCAGTTGCTGCGGTCTAGAGTTCTCGCAGCTCCGATTGATCTTTTGTGGAGCATTTTGCGATTTGAAGGTCAGGAAAACATCATTCCTTGTAGTAAAAAATTTCTTTTCAATGCTTTCAATGTTCAAGCTCTTTAGAGCAAACTTTGAAGCGATTTTGTTGAGTTTACGAGAACTCCCGTTAGTTAAGGCCATTTTGAAAACGTGGGCCCACTTTTTTACGAGTAATATTAGTAGTTTCTATCGACCGAGTGATTCGAGTGATATCAGCAAATCACAGAACGCAAGGATACAAGGGACGAAAAGGCTTAAGTCTAGGAACCAGGCTTCAAGATCCATTGTCGCCCAGAGTCGTTTGGGGGCATGCAAACAGAGCAGAAACTGTGTATTCATGCGTGAAGATTGGTAACTTTGAGCCTCAGTTGCTCCCTGCAACAGATCCCGAAATTAGGCACTACTTGATACTTTCTTCCTAGGAATCCTAGGGCCTCAAACTCTTGCTCATCTATTCAAACACTTCCTGATCTCAGATTGGTCGATGACGTCACTTTACGCAGTTTCTGCTCTGTACGCTACAATTCCAGACCTTCTGAAAATCATTTTGGCCTAAACGGAAACTAAAGAGCCAATAATACAGTGGTCAAAATGACATACAGTGGTTGAAATGACAGAACAGCGGCAATTTTCTATTAGTTCTTCTTCTGCAGTGTAGATCAATAGCTTCCAATCCACTGAGGCGAGACTTGCAACTACTCTCACTCTTGTTACTCTCCTACGCAGAGGCTCCCATAATTCCGATCCATTACGCAATATCCTTTTGCAATCCAAAATGATTTGCAGTGCGAAATGATCGAGGAACCTCTGTATTGGAGAGTACTCTCTTGTTAGCACAAAACGCAAAAGACAAACGCAGAGCAGAAAGTAGGGGGAAAGACAGGCCGAGAGAGAGACATAGACGTAGGAACCGGGGGCACTGAAGGCACGTGCCCCCCAAGATTTTGCAATAAACAAAGAAGTGCCCTTTTTCTTTTCAGAAGATGCCCCCTTTTTGTTAAGGAAAATAGTGCCCTAGAAGTGTCGTGCCCCCCAAGTCTGAGATGCTTCCTACGTCCCTGGAGAGAGACAAACAGGGTTGAACTGAAAACGAGACGCCTGGAGAGAGACATGCAGGGTTGAACTGAAAACGAGACAGGCAACAGGCAGTCACCAAAATACTGTCCATCGGCAAATCCTTTGACGCAAGGAAGAACACCAATCAAATAGGCGCCAGGTGGCGCTTTATAATGGTGGTTAAATCTAATTATCCATTTTATTGTGTTGGAGTCTCGATTTCGATTTCCTAATCTAACAAGTCTATCTCCCCTTCCTTCTCCCTCGCCTTGTGAGCTCACTTCATGTTATTATATGTTACGACTTGTGCTGAGAAGAGAATGAGACTTGTAGCAAGTCCACACGAAGATCAAATTTGATTTTAAGACAATTTGAAATTTCTTTGTACCTGCAAAAGATCTTGGTGACAATGGCACTTTAAGTAAATTGACAAGAACAGAACTCTTCAAAACTTCAAAAAGAACATTTTAAAATTAATATACCTTCTACCTATTTCATGAAAATATCACTTACGTAGTACTACGTTTGATTAATGTAAGGATACATTGGAACCGTAATGCACACACACCACTTGAAAACAAGCATTATTATCAAAGTAGATGGCACGTGAAAAATGTCCGCGAATGACTGCAACTGACGCGTGTTGAATGTGAAATTCTGCGCCATCGCAAATCTCACGTTAGATCTAATTTGCCGCGGTTTTTAGATTTACATTAATAGAGCCCACTGCGTCGTCCAATTCAATATGAAGCTAGTAATTTCGGATTAACAAAATCTGGCCTGCAAATTTCCAAATCCCAAAGCTATAATTTTAAGACATACAAGAAGGAATCAAAAAAGCACCAGGAAATACAGTAAACACCCATGTATAAAAACCTGTGCGTAAATCAGCCTGAGTTCTGATAAAAGAAATAACAGACCATTTTGACAATCAAAAAGGGGACTGGGAAGAGTGGTTTTTCTGGTAAATGACAGGCACAAATCTGGAAGATTGTTGCCACAGAGCTTCTACAAATGATAGCTTTCCATCTACACGACTGTTTGGATTGAACTTTATGCTTGAAAGTAAGAAACTTTACGAAATAACATTCAGCCTGTAGGTTCCTGCTCCGATGGATTCTTATACACTGGTGTTTACTGTAACCATCCTCTAATGATAAGTTTTGCTGAGTCAATAATCGGTAATCGTAGCAATCCAAAATATTTATCTTGTTTTGTCACGCATCAACTATGTTTGATAGGAACGGCAGCGATAAATCCTCTCTCCATGAAATCAGAATTGCAAGCTAGTGGGCTTCCCTCGGATGGGCTTGCCATTGAGCTGTTGCTTGACTGGCTACCGATTACACCGAAACTTGAATTTGTGTCTCCGATATCAGATATGGCTTCAAACTCTTCCTCAGAGCTACCTGTCCCGGAATCAGTAGAAATATTCTTTTTCTTGCAAATTTCTCCTTCGCAAACATCAGCTACTTTCCTATCAACATTGTCTATCTTTGCAGCCGAGCGTTCAACTTCATTTTCGGTTATCTCTTGTTCCTTAACCTTATTTTCATCTTGTTGTTCAAAATCACTCAAGTCAGGAGTAGATACAAAATAACCACTTGAGAATTCACTTGAGGAGCTTCCATTACCCCCAGTTTCATCTTGCAGTCTACCATCAATTTTGGAATCAGGCAATGAGGATAAGCTCTCGTATTCAAACATGGCAGGGGGGTCTTTCGGAGAAATGCTAAACAATGCTTGGCTTGGGGTTGCCTCGTTTTGAGATGCTTCATCTTGTGTTGCTTCATTCCGCATAACCTCGGCCTCACTCGAGGTTGAGGTTCGGCTCTCGCTGTCCTCTGAGATCCTTTGCAAGGATGAAACACTGTCCAAACATGTACGCCCTTTATTTACTTCTTTCAAGTTATTTTCTCTGACGCTGCCAGTATTATCTAAGAGTGAATCTGTGTTCATAGAGTCATTCCCGTCAACTGGTTTACCAGTTAAATAGTTTTCTATTTGTTTGATATTAAGATTGCTTTGCAGGAATAAATGCAGTGCTTTATCAGAAAGGAACACATTGTGCTCTATTACCCTGTGGAAACAGAAAATTGATTTAGACCTAATGTATGTGTATTTTGTAAATCTTACTCATTCCCGTTTTTAACTGCGGCAAAGCTGGATTACTAATCAAGTTGAATCTTAATTTTTCATGGATTGAGACGGATTTCTGCGTAGGTCAAATATCAAAGGCAGTGGTAACAAAGCCTTCCTGTGTCCAGTTTTGTCTGATCTCACTTGTGGTCACAAAACAGTTTTCACGGACGGCTGAAACTTTTGATTCCAAATGAACAAGGATAAAAGAAAGCAGCAGATAAACGAGATTTGTTGCAGGCATAAGAGCATGATGAAAACGGCTGCAAGACAGGCATTGTTCATGTAGTGCCAATAAAACTAGAACACAGAATGAACTAGAATGGCTGTGAGCTTATCCATCATTTTTTCTATTTTTTCCAAAGCTCAAAACACTGCACTCAGAAAAACTTGTTATTGCTTGTCTTTTAACGATACTGTAACAGGGTTGCAAGAATGCAAAATTGATATCACAATTTTTAAGAACATTGGCAATATCATGATATAAGTTCTCACAAGGATGAGCCTTTTGAATCACGTTATAATTTCTGATTGTGAGCCAAATGATACCCCTTCACATTATTGTAATTAGAATATGAGTTCCTTTAAGCCAGAGTAAAAATAACCTTTTCCAATCTTTGCTAACAGATACTTACAGGATTTTCAGACCTCTGTTTTGTTTCTGTTTTTGCAAGTAAATTAATAAGAATTTAGCATCAGTACCACTCATTTATTCATGTCCTTATTTCAGTAGTGATGCTTATACAAATAACTTACTTTCTGAGAAATCTCTGTAGTCCTTTCATCCTGTCTTGAATAAAGTCATCTTCAAACCTGCCAATAATTTTCTTTGGTGGTAATGGTGGTGTCTTCCTAAAGGAATTGAAAACAAAAACAAAAAGACGTTAGGCTCAAGCATTCATGGCTAGTAAAGCTCTAATATTCATGGCAAATGGAGGGATGGTCCTCAGGGTTCTGGTCTGGGTCCCTTCTTCTTTACCAAAGTCATCTTGCAAACTTTCCTTCTATTTGTTTGATGATGATACTTTTAAGCAAATCATAAAATATGTTTCAACAGTACAATATGTGTTTCCAACTTTTAACAAATCATACATTAACAATGTTCGTAGACTTGCTATACCTAATGCTAGAGAAGCCTTCATTATTCTCACTCAGCCAGTTACGGAGCCAAACAAAGTCAGAATATCTTCTGCGAACAGTAGATTTTGGAAGAGTGAATGCTTTGCTGTTGCTCTGCAGAGAAATGAAAGACAAAGATAAATTCACCACTTGAATTAATAGTCCTCTTCAAATTAATCACACCATCCTAATTCTAGATGGTTGCTTTGTTCCAACATTAACTTCTGTTAACTCCCACTAAACTGGTTCAAAATTAATGCAAGATCAATGCAGGTTTCCATTTTCCACAAATTTCAATGCTGGAACACCACAACTTCTTTATTCCATTTTTTGGATTATCACTGCCTTAACTCAATCTCATTCATTTGTTCTTCCTGCTCCAATCTTGTTGATCAAAATTATTACTGTACCTTGAGCCATATTTCAAAGTCTGTATATTTCCTTCCATTCTTCTTTTGTTGAGTGATTGGGTTTCTTATTTCCACAACTGTCACCTGTAACAAAAGTTTTTCAAACAAATTCAGCATTTCAAAAGAGAAAGTTCATCAAAGTTTTAGTCAAATTACATCATCAGAATCGATCCAAAGGCAGTATTGGCAATAAAAAGAGGGAGGGAAAACCAGGCGGCAGACTCAATTCAATCCACATGCCATATATGTACCCCCCAAGGGTAATTTGCTGTGACCTTTGTCCATAAAATCTGAAGCAAACAACAGAATCGTAGCCAGGTTATTCAACACAAATTTTATTTAATACACCATGCATGCATTGCAAAAATATGGGGTATAGAGTCAGAAATGGTATTGAAGTCACTGCATCCGTTGTATTTTGTTGTCGTCGTTTCAAGGACAAGAACGCAACTTCACCCTGAGTCACGTCACATGATGCGGTTCTGACTGTCGTCTGTCTGTGTGGTGAAAACACTTTGTTTTGGCCTTCTTGTGTTGCGCAAGATGAAACTACCAGCAAATTTCATTTGCCCTTTTTTACTTGTTCCAAACTCTTTCTTTTCTCCAATCACTTAATTGTCAAATGGACTTCCCGACTTTCCGATCCGCAGAGTCTCCATCAAATGCCGAAATCTAGTAATTGCATGATCGAACAACTGTTGTTTTGCTCTGCTGCTTTCATCAAATTCTTGGGCCTAAAACAAACAACACTCACCTCTCGCCCGCTTGGAACACTTGTCCAAGATCCAGAGCTGTTTCTATTCATTTCAGGACTTTCCTTACACTTGGTTATATCTCAATTCCTTCTTTTTTTATCCATTTCTTCAGTGATTCCTCAAAATAACGCTTTCTGTCGCCGGGTGAAATTTCAGAGCTTGGGGTCGTCGCTTTGTGTGCAAAATGAATGTCGTGTTACGTAATAAATCAATTCAATTCGTAAAAGTTTCGATTTGGCTGCGCCGAAACGGCGCGAAAAAGTTTGAAAAAGCTTCTCCGAAATAGAGAACCATAGAAATAGGAGGGCTAGAATGCGTGGTTGATCACGTGGCACGGCACAACTATGCGGAACCAATATGGCTGACGTTGGTTGGCAAAAGCGTGGGCCGTTTGTTGTGAACCTCAGTGCGTAAACAGATGTTAGACCAGGCTGAACAGTTATTGCAGCGCTATTTTCGTCAAAATCCTTGGTTTTTCTTCGATTGAAACTGAAAATAAGATGGTTATTTCTTGCGCGGCTTTTGGCTGCGAAAACAGATGGAGATTAAAGAAAGATCTTGCTCCTGGCGAGAAAAATCTCGCTTTTCACCGGTAAGATTTTAGGCCGGTCGCATTTGCTGGCCTGGAATAATTATTATTTCTTCATTCCTTCTCGCTGATATGGTGAAATGTGATCTATGAGCTCTAAAATGGTTTAGATCAGATAGAAGGGATTTGCAGCCTTTCAGTTTCAGGAGATCTGCAGTGAACAGGGCTTAAGTGGGCCGGGAGTGGGCCAGCTTGGGGTTAAAGTCTGCAAGGAGCAAACGTAAATAAGCTATGTCAAGAACTTAACTCTTGGAAATATTGTTTAACAGTTTGATAACCCACTGCTCTTGCCATCAGCATCACCTATTTTATCCCCCAGCCTACCCATTTTACCTCTGTTGACATTATCAAATCATTAAATATAATTCTGTTGTGTCTGACTGATATGTCTTCTGGGGTAAACATGTAAGATCCCCAACTTCTTACTGGCAAATACACTGGACACCATCCCCAAATAAGTTTTTGGGATGCAACTGTTTCCAAAAAACGAAGAAATATTTCAAGCTGGTCTGATTTCAGGTTTCCTCACGATAATGCAGCATTGCTTAAGAAATGGGTCCTTGCAATGCATCGTAAAGATTGGCAGCCAACACGCAATGAAAGAATTTGTGAGAAGCACTTCCTCCCAAGTGACTATCATTTTCCCCCATCCCTGAACCCATCTGAATCTATCGGCAAGAAGTACTTGAAAAAAGAAGCAGTCCCAACAGTTTTTAATTTTCCTGATCATTTGAAAAAAACAACCAAATTAAGGCGTTCCCCTTGTAAAAGGCAAAATTCACAATCTGCATCGGCTTTCCCACTACAAAAGATTAAGAAGCCAAATCCAAAAGAAACATCAATTCATGATCATACATATGCTTATAAAATCTCACCTAGAAAATTGGAAGCAAAATATCGCAAAAAACTAAAACAAAAAAATGACAAATTAAGAAACTTAAAAAAGAAAAATCTACGACTCGAAAAAAAAATTTGTGGCTTGATCTCAAAATTGCAAGCATGCAAATTACTGAATGAAGACTTAGCTCAAACATTAAATGAAAACTTTGGCCATATGGCGACTGCCCTTTTTAGAAATGAATGCAAAAATGTTGAGAAATCAGCTGGTTCAAGATATTCGGAAGAAATCAAAGAATTTGCTTTAACCCTCCATTTTTACAGCCCAAGAGCATATAAATTTGTGAGGAAAGCTCTTCATTTACCACACCCTGCAACTATAAGATCGTGGTGTGTTAACATAAATTGTGAGCCAGGTTTCCTTGAAAAACCTTTTGATTACATTGAGCAGAAAGTCACAGAAGGCCAAAAAGATTCCATAATTTTACTTGACGAAATGAGCATAAAAAAGCAAGTCCAATGGGACCAGAAAACCTCCAAATTCATTGGCCAAGTAGACTATGGAGGAATAAAAGCAGAAGAAGTTGACACTGAGGCTACAAATGCACTTGTTATCATGGCATGTGGTCTTCAGAAGCCATGGTTTGTTCCAATTGCTTACTTCTTAACAAACTGTCTCAATGGTGAAATTCTAAAACAATTAGTCTTTGAGGCTATAAAAAAATTAACAGAAAAAGGGGCTGATGTTCATGCTGTTGTTTTTGATGGTGCCCCTAAAAATCTTGGCATGGCAACTAAGTTTGGATGTGACATAAAAAACCTAGATGGATCTTTTGATCACCCTGCAATGCCAGGAGGCAAAATTTATGTCATCTTAGATATTTGCCACATGCTAAAACTTGCAAGAAATGCATTTGCTGACATGCAAGTCTTTGTTACCTCTGGTGGAGAGAAAATATCTTGGGAATACATAAGGGAGCTTCACAAAGCCCAACAAAAGGACATCCTCCATCTTGGGAACAAATTAAAAGCCAAGCATGTTCAATGGCAAAATCACAAAATGAAAGTGAGTGTTGCTGCTCAGACATTAAGCCATTCTGTGTATGCAGCTTTAACATTCTTAAGGAATTTAAAACTTAAAGAATTCAAAGATAGCAAACCAACAAGTGACTTTATTCTACTTATGAATAACTTGTTTGATATCTTGAACAGTAAAAGTAAGTTTGGCAAGAACTATAAAAAACCAATTACTCTTGAAAATATGCTTGAAGTTGAGGGCTATCTGAAAAGTGGCATTGAAACGTTAAAGTTTTTGAAAGATGCCAATGGTCTAACACTGATATCCGGTCCACGAAAAATGTTTGTGATCGGATTTTACATATCAGCACTATCCATATTGAGGATTAGCAAAAATCTACTACAACGAGCTGAAACACCATTTGAATATGTTTTGACCTATCGTTTTTCACAAGATCAGTTGGAGATGTATTTTGCCAAAATCAGAAGTCGGTTTGGATGGAACAACAATCCAACAGCATTGCAGTTCAAATATGCAATCAGACAACTGCTCTTGAAAAATAAGATTGAGTCTCCTTCTACTGCGAACTGCATTAATGTCTCCACTAATGATAAAAGTGAGATGAGTAAAGTTGACTCAAGAGTATCAAATCTCTTGTTATCAACCACCATTTGGCGCTCAGATGTCTTACATTACATCTCTGGATACATTGTTAAGAAGTTGCTTGAGTTTATAGATTGTCCTGACTGTGCTGCAGCATTACACGTAAGCTCTGAAACTGCACAAAGTTTTCATAATGGTCATCTTTCACTTCTATCATGCAAAAAGTATGGTGAATTGCTGATACCATCAAGCTCCGTATACAAGGTTGTTAACTGTGTTGACAGAAAAGCACGCCTTGCATTGTGTAAATGGGCGTCCTTGTCCAAAGAAACTAATGCTCAGATCTTGTCAGATGTTTTGTCTGCAATGAAGAATGATGCATTTCAGTCAATAAGTGAGCATAGCAAGGAATGCCATATTTTAGATCAAAGTCTAAGAGATGACCATATTACAATTATCATCAAGGAAATTGTCAAACAGTATCTCATTATTTTTTATCATCAGTTTGGAAGGGTATTTACAGAGAGAATTCTCAAAAACAATAAGGCATCAAAGAGGCGTAAACTCACAAAATTGATTTTATTTCAAAATGAATGAACAACTGTTTATCTTTTCATGAGGTAACGCCGAGTACCAGGCGGCGGTTAAGTAACCTGGGTAAAGTAGTGAGGGATGGAGGAAATGCCAAACCTTTGATAAGCAATTGTTCATTTTAATCATATCAGCAAGAATCTAAGCTTAATATTTAATATCATTCGAACATTGATAGGAACACTAGCTATATATCTGCTATGTGATGAATATAATTAAATAAGTATATGTAGGGTGTGGGAAAATGATAGTCATAGGGAATTTCGTAATCTTTGGTCAATGCATTGAATTGAACTCTGAGACTTTTTGATGTCACCGTGGTTGGTATTTTTAAGCAGTAGTCAACGACGTGAAAGCATTGGTGTCTTGTGTCTCCAGGATCGGTGAGTCTGATTTCCACATTTCACCTCCTAACATTGCACACGGTAGGCCTAGGCCCATTACCTTTGATCAACTTTTTCTCCCCAGCAGCCTCCAGCCCTTGCTTCGAAGACTTAGTCGTAAGGTTAATCCAGAGCTATTTAGGAGGATCGTGAATGATTCAATTTTATTTTATTTGCATTCAAATCGATGTCTAGCAGCTTTGTGAGCGGTGCGTTTGCATTGAAATAGTAGCGAGCATCTCTCCGCCGTTTTACAACAAGGCCTAAAAATACAGCAAAGAAATTCCGTAGCAACGACAACAAATAGGCGAACGATATTGATACTTACATAGATTGATCTGTAACTGTTGGCCTTCTACCCTTAGAACATCATTGTGCCTTTATTTACACGGGAATTCGTCAAAAGTCCCTCATATGTACGATGTTGTGACACCACCACTCGCAGCTTCTGCCAACCAACGTCCGCCATCTTGACTGCCCATAGTTGTGCCGCGAAAAATATAGCAGAACAATAGACCGCGCATTCTAGCCCTCCTATTTCTATGTAGAGAACTATCTTAGCAATCAATTGAATAAGTCCTTCCCATAACAACTTTGCTTGTGAAAACTAGTAAACATCATATTGAAATCATGAAGCTAAAAATAAAGAAGGTTTCCATCCCAGGGGGGGTTAATAACAAGTTGAGGGTATGTGCCGCCCATATGGGTGGGTTTTGGGGCCCGGAATTCTCTAAACAAGGGTCTTTTTTTCGGCAGATTTTTATGGGTGGGTTATCAAGAAATTGGCGAAAAATAGTCAAAAATTGGTGGTTTTCCGCCAAAATTCATCATAAAAGTGGGCATACCGGCAAGTTTCGGTAATTAGAAGAGGGTACCTTTCTGAAAACCGGGCGGCAGACCCCCGTCCATCCCCAAGTCATGTACCCCCCCCCCGGGTTTCCGTATGACAATCATAAAGCTACAAATATCTCGCAAAATATCTGCATAAATTCGTAAATTGAATTGAATTAATCTGTTAATCTGAAGGTCAACCTTTGTGCCTTGTGGCCTCTCTTTCAGATCGAGGACTGGCATTTGAATCGAGAAAAAAATGGCTGCCGCTGGAGGGAGAAAGTTGCTGATCAGAAATTTGCCACCAGAGCTGAATGCTGAAGATAAGGAAGACCTTCTTGGAAAATTCGGAGCCAAGAGTGTCGTCTGTTTTGGAAAAAGAGGCAAAATGGTATAAATATGATTTAATCATCGCCAATTTCTCTGGCAAACAAAATCAAAATACGACCATGATGACCGTCCATCAAAATAAACGAAACTAAGTTTTTTGAAAATCGAGTGCCACAACGTCAAAATGGTCTAAAATAATTTGGCAGTTCGTTGGCCTGAGCATAGGAGCAGAGGAAAATGTCCTCTCTGCATTGATGCCGCACACAAATCGATTCTTTCTCGCAAAACATCCAAGGACGTTCGGGGGAGGAGGGGACAAAACGTTTTCAAAATTTTTGTTGTAGCAAAGTTTCTTTCGAAAAGTTCCTGTGAGAAACTGTTCTAAAGTTTTTGGTTCCTGTATATTTTTTTAGGTAAGTGAAATTTCATGTTTAGTTGAACTCAAGTCGATTATTGCAAGTTGATAGACTTACCTACCTGGAAGAATACTGTTATACTGTATTATACAGCTGTAATTAGACTTCTTTTCTTCTATGCTACTTTCAATTTTTGATCTTAATGGCAAAATTTTACATATGCATATAGAATTTCTCTCCCTGGGATGTCATCAAAAATATTACACTAGAAAGAGTTTACTGTCAATATCATTAGCAATTTTTACTCTACTTCACAGAGAAATTCAGCATTTGCATCATTTGGCAGCCATGGAGATGCAGAATCTGTAAGTTGTTTCTAATATTTGTTATTTGGTGTGTACAAGTTTTTTCAGCAGAAGTTGGATCAGGCCATCCATATAACTAAATGATTCTTAATTCAACAAGAAAATTGTTTACATTGTAACATTAAAATTTTTATTTGTTTCTCGCTTTTTAATGCATGAGTTATGAATGTGGTCTCTAACACTGCTGCAGTTATGTTTCTTGAAAGTTAAAACATTTCATAGGAAAAAACAGTGTTCTATTAATGTTCAAAGCATAAATGGTTGGTTAACATTATTTAGAATGAAACATCAACAATGGATTTGTCATAATGTCCTTGCATGTAACTTGTGAAAGATCTTAATACTTTTCAGACGTAGTCCTAGAGTTTCTTAAACTTTGGCCATCTACTAGCAGTCTCTTATAAAACAGTTTCATGTAGAAATTTGTATGCCATGAAATTATGGAAATTTTATTATATGACGTAACAAGTCAAACAGCACAGGGAAGTCGTCATTTCTTTAGATGTGATTAAAGGCTTGGGGTGTAGCTTATATTGTGTAGCTTGTATTGTAGAGTATTTCTGTAATTAGTGTGGTGTAGCTTGTAACATATATTGTAAATTTTTATTGGAATATAGAAAGAAAGGCTTGGGGTGAGTTTGAAATGTTTCTACTTTGAGAAGTTTTCAGCACGAATGATGGATAGGATATACTTATCAGGGGCTGCAAAGTTGAGTGCAAAGCAATAGGAAAGTAACATTTTAAAATTAATTAAGAGAGGGCAGGAATGGTGGTCGCTTTGCATGACTCCCCTCTCCGGAGTTCTTGGTTTCTAAGGCATATACTACAGTAATTACTGATTTTGAACATATATCAATATCTTCTCATCAAGGCCCTGAAACGGCTTCATCAGTTGGAGATCCTTGGATGCTTCCTAAGGGTGGAATATGCAAATGAGACCTGTGAGAAATTTGCCAATGGCCAGGAAAGCAGGTATGTTACATCCAATAGATGTAAAGTGGTATTGTAGTAAGATGTGCACTGCATTGGTACTTTGAAAAATTGTTTGGTTAAGAAATGTTGACAATTGAAATTCTTTTGCTTCCAACAAATTTCAGGCCTGAAAACTGTAAACTGATATTTGCTAGTTCTTTTCTTTTAAGGCAGTGTTTAGATTAAAAAATTATTTACTCTGTATTTTCTAAGAACTTCCAGCAAGAAAGCTTTAAAAATGTCAATTCAAGTAATTTTTTCAATTCTATAAGTGTTTTTCTTAAACATGACAAAACTTTTTTAATTAATACATTTTTGAGCCATACAAAAACTTTATATACAGATATTTCTAGGCAAGAATTCTTTGACAGGTAAACAATGTCAATACAGTATGTTCTAGGTATGTGCTTTATCTTGTTTGGAGGCTTTTGAAAATAACTACCTGATTTCTTTCATTACCAGAAAAGTCTTGAACAAAACATCAAATGTTGGATCATCAAAGAAGAAGAAAGAAAATCAAAGTGAGAATAAAGAGGAAGACACAGATGACATCCAAACAGGAATTGCACCAAAACTTGGGTATGTAATAGAAAACAGTAATTTATTGATAATGTTGTTTTGAAGGGGCTGGGTGATATAACGATTAGCAAACATGTTATCTCTATTTCCTAAGTTGTTGCTGACACATGTGCCCATTGTGTTCTGCACAAATTCTGATGGATGAGGTGAATACACAAGACAGCTGCATAAAAATCCACCTAGATCTGTTAAATTGTACAACATATGAGTGTGTTATTTGTTCCTCTGCAAAATTCAAGAGTACATCTTCAAAATGACACCTACATTTTGAGAAGAGTAGAGTTCAAAATCTCTGTGATATGGCCTTTGCAAAGCTTACTTATCATGACCCAACTCCTTTAAATGTCTAAATGTTTGAAATGAAGAAGTATTTATTGACTTTCCCTGTTTGTTATTTTTTATTATCAACTTCACTAATTTGAATCATGGAGCTAATCTTTAAAGTTTTGTGTGTGAAATTCTATCACATTTTTCTTTGAAGTAGAATGGTTTGAAAGGAATTTCAACCACTTTGCTAAAATATCTGCCCCAGAGTTTTTTTTTATATCTTGACTAGTTTCCATATTGTGGCTTTCATCATATTTGATTTTGTGATATCATCAAGTTTCTAAATCATAAACAAGATAAGTGTGCCAGATTTCTGCTTGCTACCACATTTTAGACCTTCATAAACTATGTTTTTTCTCGAAGATTTTATCCAAATTCCTCTTTTGGTTTAGGATTTGCGCTGGTTTTATTTTTTCAATATTTTCCAGGAATGCTTTCAAAGTAAATAAATAAATTGCCATCTTCGTGAAAAAATTCAGGTATCAAAAATCTTCCACAGCATATTTACAGCTAAGTACGAAAACAAGGGACAAAAAGGCAATAAGTTTACCCAAAGTTCCTTTCAGGTAATTCAGTTCAAAGACAAATGTAATCGAATTTATACCCATATTTTTCAAAGGGGCTGTGTCACGTGATGTAAACAAACTTCTTTTGAAACAACGATTTTGCAGTATTCTTGATCGGCCATATCACCAAGATTTTCAATTATTTTCTCAAACTAAAGGTTCTGTTTTGAAGATGGACTCTTGAGCTTCATCAAGAAACAAACCGAGCGTTCATATTTTGCACAATTGCGGAAATATTGGTGGATTTTTAGAAGTAGCTTCATTATGGATTCATCCCATCCACGAAAATCTGTGCAGAACACAATAGCCACGCGTGAGCAGCAAGAAGATTTTAGAGAAAATAGGTTTGTTTACAGTTCGTGACACAGCCACTTTGACAATTTGAAAGGTTTGAGCCCTATGCTCTAATCTGAATTTTACTCAAAGCATAATCAATATTCATGTAGGTTTTAAAGTACCTCCTGGATTTAAAGAAATATTTTTTTGGTAGACCATCCTTTGCTTCACTATGAAAGGCTGCTATGGAATCATAAATACAGAACGGTGGAACTGTTAATTGTCAAAATAATCCAAGCTGTAATAGATGATTGCACTAAAGATAAGAGCAGGAAATTTTTTACCAAGATGCATCACGTTCTAGTTGCGCATCCTTAATGATGCGATGGAATTTGATTAAAGAATGCAATGCATCTTCGTAAAAATTCCTTGCCTCCATCTTTAGCCTAATCGTCTATCATACTGTAACACAGGCAAACATCATACTCAGATTTCTCTTGAAAAACTTTGTGTATCTTTTTGTACAAAACGTTTGTGATCCAGCCTGCTTATTGATCTAAAGTTATTATATTAATAGTCCTCTTTTCAGTTTGTAATATCCACTTTTCATTACATGATCAGTTTTGGTTAGAATTTTCTATCAAGCTAAGAATTTTACTGACGGAAACACTTTCAACTTACTTTGTCTTTATATTTGCTTTATAGTTTATTCTCCACACGAAATACATATATCCCTTATTTTTTCGCAGGGTGCATCAAGATTTTCCACGGCATCTATCCTACTTGTATCCACCCCCAACAGTCACCATCTTAACAAATATTGCAAATGCGTTGGCATCTGTACCAAAATTTTATGTCCAGGTAATGTTTTGGACGAGCTAGAGATATTATACTAGTTTGACTAAGATTTTTATTTTTATCAAGATTAAAAAACTACAATATATAAAGTTATATTATTACACTGTGCCATCCATAGTGAAGAAAGACATAAAGTCAGCGGGTCTTCACTATGGATGGCACTTACAAATCAAATCAATTTTCTATACAAAACAAAGAACAAAACCACAAAACCAAGACACAATACGCGCAAACGACAACAAAACAACTGAGCCAAGGCAGATTACTGGTCAAAGAAATTTGTAATTAGAGCTATTTCAACTTGTAGCTGTAAAACGAGCGAAAAACTTTTTCAGTGCATAGTTCATCCCAGCAATCCACCTCAGCAAAGCGGAACAAAACAAGAGAATCTAAGAGGAGAGAGCCCTTGAATAACAGGCTCATTGCACTAAGCCCATCAACATGACAAAAACACTGTATTCTCTACAAAGAATACTGTTAACTTCTGTAAAGTAGCAACGACTAAGATAAGCGTGTAACTAGAGAGAAAACTGCTGAAAGGAAGAAATAAGTTATCAACTGCAATAAAAAACAATGTTGAAATAACCAAAAACGCGTTTTGCCGCACACTCGTCTGTTCGGTTCGTGCGAAGAACAAATTAATGATTAAAACAAGCTGCTGAAGCATCAGACGGGCAAAGAATATCCAAATCTAGAATGTGAATCAAGACGAGAGAAGCAAAAATAAAGAGATTAAAAATCATTAGGGTGACATTTAATTGTCGTACAATTTGGTCAGTATTTTTAGCAATATTCATCATCGGAAAATCTTAAGATAAGATCTCAAATTGGATTGACCAATAATACTCCACCAAAAAACGAGAATAATGGTCAAGTTTTTGATAAAATTTAGCCAAATAAAGTTTTTTGGATTACAGGTAAAATTGGTACGAAAAGCGATTTAGTTTCTTAGAAGAATGCTTTCTTGTGGAAGTCGAGTTAATCTCCTGAGAGCAACTAGTTTTAAGCAATGGATCGTGAGGTAGAGGAGTGTGGTTATAAATTCCTAATGGATATCTTGATGAGATGAATTTGTGTGCATCATTAATTTAATATTTTCTTGGTATCTTAAGTTGAGCTAAACATAAAAGCTCTCCAAGCAGACACACCTTTCTGATCGATTTAGCCAGTCTATCTTTGATAATCAGCAAAGTTAATTTCTCTCATCTTTGAAGTTATTCAATATGTCAACATTCAACTGATAATCATCACAAAAATTTTTCTTTTCTTACAACAGGTCCTTCACTTGATGAACAAAATGAGCCTTCCTCCACCATTCACAGGCCCAACAATTACACCTCCTCTGGTAAGCCAAGCTTTAAACGTCCATTTGGTCTCGAGAGTATAGCCTCGTGCTTTTTGAAAATCTATATTCTGACAATGAAGCACCGCGTTTGCTTCGAAACGTCAAACAAAAACATGTCTTCGTTTTGAAAATAATTTTTTATCGCTGTTTAACTGAAATGTCAACCTGAATTTGTCTCAGCCTCTGCTCTTTGGACTTTGTCATCTATGATTGGGAAGGAGTGATGACGAAATCTAAAATGATAATTGTCACAATCTTGGTTCGTCGACTTTTGATGAAATTACGGTTTCCTGCCAACAATTCAATCATGAGAGTAACAATTATTCATTTCCTCAGATGTATTATTAGTTTGGCTCAAAGATTAAAGATCTTTTATATCTTATATCAGAAAATCATGGATTTGTCTTTTTATTATCCTGAATTTGTCTTTGTTGTTGATCTCTTTTTTATTTTATGACCCCTGGGTAGACGAAATATTTTGCTCCTTGGAGTATCGTCTCCGTAGTAGGGTAGCGTTAGGTATAGGTATAGCAAGTAATTATCTATTGTAAATCTTTAACGGAATGTAAAAAATCATAGCCGAGAATCGAACTTGAAATCCTCATTCCCATGCAAGCGCCTTACCAGCCATTTCCTTATTGTTAGGTTTAAAAGATGGGCGAGTTTAAAATGAACAGTCTACTTACACAGGAATTAGCCCTTGATTGATAGCAATGCTCAAATTTCCCAAGAAGGACAAAGCGAAAGAGGGAAAAAGAGATGGAAGGAACGGGAAAAGAAGGGAAAGAAAGAAGGAGAGAAAGGATTTGGGATAGAATTGGGCGGTATATAGGGAAAGAGGAAGGAATTGAGTGAGAAGAAACGAAAGTGCTTAACTTGCTACTAGGAAGGAAAAAATTCTATTGAGCCCTGTAGACTGGACTTTTTGTTTTGAATGTCGGCAAAGTATTTTATGTCCACAGCCCGCCAAACTAGTTAGCTTTTCATTCATTCTCCCTGTATAGTAGAAAATCTGAGAAAATTGTTTAATTTTCCTTTTTTGGTATGATTTTATCCAAAGACCGTTTGCACTTTCAACATTAATTCTAAGTGCTGGTTCTTTCATCCTGTTATAACCAGTTTACGCTGCAGCCTTTGCCAGATTGTAAAAGAGCCTGTCGCAACTTCTGTGATCATGTTTCAATATATCGTAGGCTTAAATCATGCACTTAATGCACCAAGAAAATTTCACTGTTTGATGCCAAACTGCAATGAAACTCATTGCTTATATATCTTTCTTTATGGGTCATTTCTTATTAACATAGAGGTATAGACCTTATTCATAATTAGTTTCAATTCGAGTTGAATGTTGCAAATCCCAACAAAGCTAGAAATCTACACCAAGCCCATTTTGATGCGAATACCCACACAAAACTATTACATGCGTTGCTGAGGGCAATGCACGCTTTTGGGATTTAACTCCACATCATCTCGAAGCGAATGAGGCATTTCAAAAGAACTGACGTCATTGTGAATAGCGTGTATGATGACCAGTTCAGCTCTATTTTCAGGTTTATCTTTGTCTTCTAAAATCTGGAAACGGTAAGAAATTAGAAGAAGCCTCGTATGCTGAGGCGAAATATCAGCCCGCAAGGATATAATCATATCAATATTTAACCTTATAAACAACAGTCGTCTTTTTCTTACGTCGTTTTACGGTGTTCCTGCCTTCACACTAGAATTAGAAATTACCTCACAATTGGCTTCCAAACCTTTGAAGTTCTTTCCACGCACCCGGTATTTGATTAAAATTTGTTCCAGAATAAATAAATTTGAAAAAATCTTCATGTTTGTTTAGCAACAACGGATAAAACGCTGCAAACTTAACAGTAGCATCTGTTCCTCTTATCCTTAACTCCCACTCATCTCTTCTTATTTTGTATATTTTGCATGAATTGTTTTTATGACTAGTTAATATACTTTATATTTTGGTCAACATTTAGCGATTGAATAGACAGCAGGATTGAATTTATCTATTTCAGAATTCATTTGAAGTTTTAATAATACTGAAAACTGAGTTACATCTGGATATACATCATTCATTTTGTTTGTTTAGGTATAAATAAGACGGAGTTATCTAAATACTACAAGTAATACATATTCCTTGTAGTTTCCAAAATTTATTTAGCATTTTTTCACACTGCAGTTTGTAAGCTTCGGTAAAGTTTTTGCCGCAATAGACCTTGCTTTGTCGCTATTCACAAAAGGAGTCTGTCTCGAAATATAGCTTTCGCATGTTTATTTGAAAAATTTGACTGAGCGACGTGTGAGCTTCTACCAATTTTATGTGTGTGTGAAAATTCCTCATTTTCTGCAAAATTTAAAGGACAAGTCTGGGGTTGATAAAATTATTGTTAAAAAGCAGCCTTACCAACTGCTGAACACCAGTCGTGAGTTCTTTCCAAGTTTTCATGACTAGAACTTTCATAAATTTGACGATTAGTCTTCGTAAGTTAGGCCAAATATCGTCGCCATTTTGTATTTTTCCAAGTTTGCGGAGGCTCGAGATGGAGGCTAGCAATGTGGATGGTATAGTATCAACACATTTGGCAGCCTCGTTCAGGTTTCTGAAGTTTCTTATCTAATTGAGCGCATCGTCTATTAACCCAATGGTTGTATGATATGTGAAGATTAGGCAAAATGACGTCATTTCGCACAAAAAACATCATTTCGCACTTCTCAGCAGATTGAAACATGCAGTTTCGCAGATTAAAAGAGAACACAATTGAAAAAAATACTACACAGCATTCATAACAGTGTAATCTCTTGAATGATCAACAATTATACCAACCCCGGACTTGTCCTTTAAAAGTAATTCTGTAATGCTTTTCTACCAAATAGCAAAAAGTTGTATTTCAAAGTAATGCTGCTATTTCCACGTTAGAGAGTAATGTTTCTAAGCTCAAATCGAGACTTTTGTTAAAAGTCAAAGTAGATAAAAGCTAAAGAAAGAAAGAAGGCATTTGTAGGAATTGTTGCAAAATAAATTTCGGCAATTTGTCTTGTAATCGCAGAATGTTTTTCTCACTGGACTTATCCTAGAAGACGTTATTTCGGAAGTTGATGACGTCATTGTTCTTATCATATTGAGTAAAAAATTAATTGATTTTCTTTTTCGTAGCCTGATGATACAATAACATTAATTGATGCAGGAGTCGACACGAATGATTTACATCTTTATGCTTCAAGTGAGGAATCCGAACTTGAAAGTGACGGAGAAAGCAGGTTCGTTCGTTTATTTATATCAATCCAGATTCGTGTTCCGGTTTTTCCAAACTATTTGCATCGCAGGGTAAACGTCAAAAAATGTATCAAATATATGAAAATTTATCCTACGGGAACCATAGTAGATCTTTATCGTTCTAAGTTCATGTGCCTAACTCAGTCTTTACAGTAATTTTGAGGATTTATTCATAAATCTTTGTGACTTATTTTTGCTTACTTTTGCTTGTAAAAGAGGTATTTCAAAAAAATTGTTTCAGTGGCTTTTTACCAAAAGAAATACGTGAATGGTACAATTTTATTGAAATTTCCCGTTCTTAAATTTATAGATATAAAGGGTATATTCGAACAGGGTCTGCAATGAAATCGGCACAACGTTGTCATGGGCAAACTGAGGAAAGCTATTTTCAACAGATTACTCGTTGCAAGAATGAATTAAGATTCATAGTTGAAGCTCTATTAATGGACACCTCTATGCAACGGACACCTCCGAATAACAGAAAAATATTTTCATCCCAAAAGACAGCATGACAAAAGATGGCACCTCTATACAGTGGACACTTCTCTACTACGGACAATAAAATTGGCCCATTGGTATGCGTTAATAGAGGTTTCTCTGTACTCGATACGTATTCGTCTAGTATTACTTATCTGGAACAAAACTTAGACAGCTTTGGCTAAAATGTTGATTTTAAAATGATTTTTGTAAACTTTTTAATCCTTTTGCCATATATTTTTGCCGCTTTTCTTTCTTTACAGTCAAACTGGAAAACTTTTCGGGGATGCGAAAACGAATCAAGTAGAACCAGTGCGAAGGAAGAGACGTCTTAAAGTTGCTAACATCACTGTAGAGAAATCAAAGAAGCTAAAGCAGCAAGATATAGACGATGCTTTCGAGCAAACGCAACAAGTTACGATGAAGCGAATCGAATTCAAATTAGCTGCAAGTATCGCCGCAAATATCTCTTCGGCGTCGAATCCGCCAGGACGAGGTGATCACGTGCAACTTCGAGACCTGACTGAGGGAGGAGATATGGATTATGACGTGACTGGGGAAAGTAACCGAGAAGCCCAAGGCTTTGGTGTTTTTGAACCTGAGAAGGAAGAGGAGGAAATTCCGGGAGCTGGAGAAGAATTTATATCGTTGCTCGAAATTGAACGGAACAGGATGTCAGAAGAGCGTGAGTTGTTTTGTTTCTTGTAAACCTTCTTTTGTATGTATTATACCGTGGCGTTTTAGGGGCAAAAAGGTGCTTTATCTACTGTAGTCCTTCTTGACTTCTTCCTTTAGACCCCGTTTGCACGCTACCGGTAGAATTTGAAAACGGCAGAGTTAAAAACTTTGTCATTTTGCTGACCAACCCAAAATTCTGCCAGCTGAATCTGGAGACTCTGCCGGTATCGCGTAGATGGGAGACCAAAACGGCACTTTTTACGCCGTTTTCAGATTCTACCATCGTGTAAACGGAGTTGTAAAGGAAATGTGCAATGGTAAATACACTTTTGTAAAAATGAAACAAAGAAACCACTCAGAAACAGCATTGTTTGTTTGGTATGAATTGTCTATGGTGTGTGTACAAATTCAATTTGATTGGGGTATTTCTTGACTTGTTTGCTCATTGCAAATGCAAGCTCTTAACATTTCACAAACCTCTTAAAGTTTCATGGTAGAGCTAATGAAATTTGCATCTCCTAAAGCCCGGCCCTCTTCTTTTATTTTAAGTTTCAATTCAAATTATTTAGTGTTAATTTACTGTAAATGTAATCGCTTCATTGAATTTTAACTGGATTTTTGATCACTGGAAATGTTTCTACATCAACAATGTTTAAATGATCCCCTGCAAACTAATTATTTAATCAATGGCTACCGTAACTAAAAGTGTAAATAAAGAGCAGTGTTAATAAATGGTCATCGTATTCGTCATCATACCCTTCTTCTTTTTTCTTGCTTTTTTAAATTCTCGTGTCCATCTTAGATTTGTAAAGATTTTCTCGACTTCTGCTTTGCAGATTATGAACATATTTCTTTAGCGTAATGCAGATTTTAGAGGTAAACTTAAGAACTTCCGCTTTTCCAAACCATACAGGTTCTGATGAATGGATGAATGAATGAATGAATGAATGATAAATTGTAATCAATGATTAATTCATGATTTGAAGGAAGTCGCTGGAGCTTTAGACAAAGACAAGTCATTTTGCGCATGTATTGGCATGTATTGACTGAAACTGAAAGTCATTGGCTTTCGATTTTCCAAAAGTAGGAAAAAAGAGTTCGAAACAGGACCAGGACAAAACTTGGGGGTGAAAACTCGGAGATTTCGGATTGAACTAGCCCTCTTAGACACTGTTGGTGAAATTAAGGCTTTAGCGGTATCTTTAGGACAAGTTATGGATGTTTCTAGATTATCTCCGATAACTTCGACTTTTTTGATTTACACAAACTAAAACGAGATATCAGTTTTCAAAATCGCGGACATGTTGCTTTGTTTAGGCCATCGAAAACAGCAGGGAGATTTTCATATCTTTCATCACGCATCTCCAATAGAAACCATTACCTCAAACTTTACAAATTAGGTGCAAAGCAGGCATAGAACTCTCAGGAGTCTACAACATATGGCAGTTCCAGTCAAGTACTAAAAATCTCTCAGTGTGGGACCTTATACCTCTAAAGGCGCCAGACTTTCAACAACACATGATAAATCCAATTTTTGCAGCAAATTATCGAAACTCTCTATTCTAATTATGATGTCTTCCATTCCTGTTACTCATGAGAAAGTTCATTGGTAATCCTTTTAAGGGCCTAAGGCTGGCAAGCTGTCCATAAGTCGATTCATTTCAATTTCGTAACCCAGGTTCATTGTTTATGGGCAGAAATATGCTCTCAGAAGTTCAGATGTACAAGATGTTTTACTAACCATTATCTGCGATACAACCGAAATAATTGATTGTGCTCTCAGATTTCTCTCTTTTTAAACCTATTTACGGTTGACATGGTCGATTTCAAATCATTCCATGAATTTCAAATCCTATTCTCCATAACCTGTGTCATTGCTGGATCTAAATAGTTTTTTTTTCATCCACTTACGTTTTCATGGAGGAAAAAATCTGTGAAGTTCTTGAAGACGTGGGGAATTGATGTTATTAGTAGTGAAGTGTGGGTACTGTTGCAAGTTACTCTTGCCCTACAGTCTGTCACACAGTTATTTTAGTACCGGGTGAGTCGACAAGAATTTTTGACGTTTGAAAAATTCCGAATTCGCAGATTCATTTATGTTGAACTTCTCTTTTTCAAGATTTTGCGACAGAAATCATATGAAATCTTAGGATACCAAGGAATAGATTAATGGTCTTGAAGAATCATGGGTAAGAGGAAACAAGATGTTTGCTATTTAGTGAAACTTATCAACAAAGCATACCTGTTTCTTTATCGTTGTTTCTGTCTGGCTTTCCTTCTTGCAGGCAGTCTCAGTCTCGGTCAAGGCTTCTTTGACAAGCCCCTCCCCTCTGATTCAAAATTTCAAATAAGCCCCTCCCTAAGTATATGCGATGCCAGAGGTTACCAAAGATTTTATTTTATTTAGCTCAATAAATTTGCATGATTTGATTCGTAGAATTGTGTGTTGAGTGGCGCAAAATGTGGAGTAAAGCTAACAGAACTGAAAAGATATCATTGTTTGGCATTTGACTTTGTGAATATGCCCCTATTTTTTTGTAAGCTTTCCTCTCTGGGGTCTCGGGGATTAGACAACCCCCTTGGCTTTTGATGGTGCTTTTACGGTAAGCATACACAAATGACTGTGCTCAAAATATTCAAAAATATGAGTAAAACATGAACCTTTATATCATTGTGCATTTAAGCATAATATTTAACAGAGCTTTTAAATCATATTAAAACGATTTAACAGTAAATTTATGGAATTGTTTTGCAGATGCCGAATGAATTGTAATGAAGTTTGAGTTGCTGTTTAATCCTTTTTGTTGACCTCATAACCATGTTTGATTAATTCCACGATTATGCTAATTTCATGTCCATATGAGCAATCATTTTTCTTTCACCCATTTGGTGAAAACGGTAGAATAGGAATTTTCATTTTTGCAACAGAAACCCTGAGTACTGAAAATCTGATGATTTTAAGAAACTTTCAGCATTGGCCCAAATTCATGGTTTGCTTACGTATCACTCAGTCCTTTACTTTCTCGTATACCTCTGCATTTCGTCTTGTTGTGGTGTTCGTCATTTACCAGTTCATTGGACTGTTATGACCTTCTTCACCACAGTACATCTCACAGATCCCTTTGCGCTCGTTCTCCTTCGCAGTAGCTTCAAGCTTCAATGCGGCATTGAGATGGACCCTTTTTTCTTTCCAGATCTCTCGATCTTCAGCATGATTCTACGGCTCGAAATGAGTACGATAATTCTAGCCGAAAGACAAGTAATTAACTGCCTTAGGCCAACTTAAAGATAATGTTTGGAGATCTCACGCCAAGCATTAGTAGATTTTAAATCAATGATTGTGATAAAAACTCGTCTTTGGTTGGTTTTGATTTTTGCTAGTTGTTGATATGGGCGCCGCACCAGGTTTTCGAAGGGCTGCAACGAAGATAGGGTGATAAGCGACTTCGATAACAGAGAAAACCTAACTAGGCTGGAAATTATCATGTCTTATTTCTTGTCGTGTACATTACAATCGCTATCAGTAAAATAATCAGCAACTTTGGTGGTATGAACCTTTAAAAATCTTGTTGAATGATAGAGACATTTGCTTGTTCTATTCGACTGGGTTCACACGATGCTGGCACATTTTGAAAGCGGTGAAAAATGTGACAGACAGGCCTCACGTTCACACGAAAACGGCACAATTTTTGACGGCAGATTTTGAAAACGGTACTCTAACCGGCTTGTTTGAAAACGGCATCGTGTGAACACTAGCTCAAATTTTGCTACCGTCACATTTTCCACCGTTTTCAAAATGTGTCGGTATCGTCTGAACGCAGTCTTCTTCTGAACTTTGCACATATGATCGTCCAATAGACCCTCCTAAAATTCTTCTTCTGAAGAACATCTGTAAAAAAATTTCGCTGTTGCCAAAGATGATGGCTTGCAGACACCACTGAAAGATGAAATATTTAATGGTGAAGTAAAGATGACAGAAAGTAAAAAATATTATGGAAACATTATTCATAATTCTGCATGAGATCAATCTGATGTATGAAATATTCCATCGTAGTTCTGAAAAGACCCGAAGAATGACTCGTCCCTTAGAGCCGATGCTTGTAATCACCCGTATGCAGGCACCCCCAAGACCATATAAAATATTGCACCATAGTTAATATTATGATTACACGATGAAATATCAGTAAATATAATTGAAAAAGAAACTTGATTCATCATTTCTAACAAGATCAACACACGTATTTGCAACATGTCATCGTAATGCTGAAGAGATTCAAACATTGATTACTAAACGTCAAAGAACTGACTTTATACGTTAGGCACGCAATCTCAATGTTTGTATTGTTAAATGATTAAACCGTGATGGTATTAATTTGTATAATTCCGTATTAATTCATCACAGGTTGGGTTATCTTTAGGAATCCAATTGATTGAAAACGGTGACGCAGTTAATGCTACCATTGAACAAGGATTTGCGAGGCATGTAGCAGAAACGGTCTCTCTTTAACAAACTTTTGACTTCGTGTATTCATGCGAAAATTTCCCCCGAGGTAATGGAAATGTGTCTATTCAAAGCACAAGAATTCTCAAGAATTTTACTTTCTAATTCTTGCTAATTCTTAAAATTTTTTCAAGATTTCTTGAGAAGTAAGAACAGAAAGAATAATTCTTAAGAAAGAATTCTACAGGATTTCAAACATTCCCATGAATTTTGTTGCAAAAGCAATTTTAATGACCACAAGACTTATAAAGTTGCCCTGAAAATTGCAACTATAAAGCAATAAAAATATTTGCAACTTCTTCGTCAAAACAGTACACGTATTTTTTATAAGAAACTAAGAATTTGTGCCAGTACTGGAAGTTTCTTAAAATCAATCAGATTGCGAGTACTAGAGTTTCTTACGAGTTTCTTAAAGGTTCCATAACAATCTTCATGTCCACTACCTGCTGCATCAAGCACTTTTCAAAACAAGGTATTTTGAAGCCTTTTCAATGGTTAGACTTGATTCATGTACCTTCCAAGTAATATTATACGGGAGAGAAGTGAAAATTTTAAGTAAAATATGCTAGGGAAAATGTATCCTTGTGAAAATGTATAGTTTCTTAAGCTATATTTCCCAGTGCTGGGGTTTCTTGATTTTTCGGCGATCAGAGAGTTTATTTTGTTATGAGCAGTTTTATAAATCGAAAGACATGTTATGTACGTGTGAATAGAAATTCATCCATAATTTGAAGGTTTGTGGAATGTGTTGAGTGTACTTTTTCAGAAAAGTTGCCTGCACGTATTTTTGTATCAGAAAATCGTGTGTAAAGAAGTCAGCTCTCAGTTCGTTACCAAATTAGGATACTCCAGCACTAGCAGACTACCTGGTGTGCCAAACAAAGTATAAGTATTTGAGCAGTTTCTGTGGTGGAGCTTTGGATTCAAAATTCTTATTTTCAGTTTATGGCATAGAGGAGATCTGAACTTAGATTTTGTGACCTTGCATGTCCAAATCGGGTTTGTTTTCGTAGAGAAGCTCACTTAAACAGGCAAAATTTCTGGAGCAGCCTGAGACGGATGATTATTGAATTATGCAGTTACTATCTAGGCGTAATTTGGTAAAAGCTTTGGGCCAGCTCAACAATACATCATTTTTGGATTTTTGTTGAGATGAAGTAAAATTTAATCTTTATTAATTCAGATATGACTGAAAATTCACAGCGGTAGCAAATGTTGGGTGAGAAAGATCCTTCTGTATCGGAACAGTATTTGATAAAGTTCTTGTTCCTTTAGCATTTCAGTCCTAGAAGGTTGCGTTGCGAACTGTTCCAGTGTAAGTGCATCTGATCTTAAGATTTTCTGTCATCGAAGTAATAGTCTAATTGAAAAGAAATTTAATGACTGAGCTGACTCCAAATTTTCTCCCAATGCCACATGGATAGAAGTAGAATGATTCACTGAACGTCTGTCTTAGGCTGCCTCTGAAATTTTGCCTGTTAAGGCATGGGAAATGTGGACACAATTTGTATTTCGTTACCTTGCTTGTCTTCAATTCACTGTTTATCTTCTTGTTCTTGTGTGGGAGCACATCTGCCTGCTATCAAAGGTTCTGCATATGGCCTAAACGTTTTGACCTCCGCTACGATTCGAAAGAGAGGGCCACGTCGATCTGGGAACTAGTTCTCAGGTCACGGCTTTCGAATCGTAGCGGAGTTCAAAACATTTAGGCCATATGCAGAACCGTTGATAGCAGGCAGATGTGCTCCCAGACAAGAACGAGAAGATAAACAGTGAATTGAAGACAAGCAAGGTAACGAAATGCATTTAATCATTAAAGATAATTTAGGCCCGGTATTGTGGACATGATCAACACCCAAATTGTGTCCACATTTCCCATGGTTAAGGTGAATTACTCTGCGAGTACAAAACCCGATAAGAAAATGCAAGGTTGCAAAACCTCAGTTGATATCTCACCTACATCAGAAATTAAGAATAAAATATTCTGAATCCAAGGCTTCTTCGCAGAAGCCACTCAAACACTTTTACTTTTTTGGGACACCCGATATTTGTTTTGTAAAAGAAAATCCTTAGCATGGTTTTACGCTATTTTCACAGAGTTTCTTTATTGTTTCACTGGCAAGATACTTTAGGTATGCCTACTAAACAAGAGAAAGGATTTGGAAAGGCTAAAACTTTGTTTTGAAATGTTCACAAAGGAACAGGAAGTGAGCATGAAGATTGTTATGGAACCTTTAAGAAACCCCTAAGACACTCTGAGTACTAAAAGTCTGATAATTAAGAAACTTCCAGTACTGACCCAAATTCTTAATTCCTGGTCAAACATAAGTGCATTTCTTCCCCAAGTCGATCCCAGTTTTTTTTTTCAATCTGGTGACACCTTATATAAAACGACCTCATCTTAGCAACTTAGGTTTAAAAATCATTACAAGCTTGTGAAGAAAAGTGAATGCTGAAGTCTTGTTTCTGCATTGATAAAGCGAAGCCTTTGGCAAATATCAACGGTTTTGCATTTGAGAGCTATATTTGACCTTTTAATGCATACATTTGCTACTGTGATTGACGCTATCGCTTTATGGGGATTAAAATAAATCCTTTCAGATCCTTTGAACTTGAAGTTGAAACCGATAGCGGTATGATTGACAGATTTGCACATTTTAACATATGAATAGATGTCTTTTTTAATCCCTACATGCAATATTTGGGGTAGCAGTGCTATGTAAAAGATCTGGTAAAATTTGCGTCTGTATTGTTGTTTGGGCCATAGTCATGGTCAAGGCCCGTTTTGTTTTCTCGGTTCTGTTTCCGTGCCCTCAGTTACAACATTGGGTGCACGTCTTCTTTTTGTAAGAAAACCGCTTATAAGGGGCTCAAGTGTTAGATCGCCGAAAGTCAAGAAACTTCAGTGGTGGGAAAATATAACTTAGGAAACTATTTGCTTTGGTAAAGGACATCCTCGTCATATTTTTACGTCATTTTCACTTTTCCGTGAACAATATTACTTGACAGGTATCTGAGTAATGTTTAAATATTGATAGGCTTCAAAAGTCCTGTTTTGAAGTATGTATGTATGTATGTATGTATGTATGTATGTATGTATGTATGTATGTATGTATGTATGTATGTATGTATGTATGTATGTATGTATGTATGTATGTATGTATGTATGTATGTATGTATGTATGTATGTATGTATGTATGTATGTATGTATGTGTGCATGTATGCACGCACGCATGTATGTATGTATCATTTGCCACATAAAAATATATACAAGTTATTATAATAAATATAAAAAATAGATGCAATACAATACTTTAAGGTTTAAAAACGTAAAAGGAAAACATCCCTAATTACAGTGGCAGGGAAGGGTCAAGCTGACCTTATTAGTCCCAACCACGGGGGGTTCTCGGCTAAATTTCGGGTAGGGGTGTGCCGCCCACAGTTTCAAAATGGGACCGTTGGCTAGACCAATTTTTGTGAAAATGATACCCTTGCTAGACTAATTTCTCAATCAAAAGTGCCCTGAACTGGCGTTTTCTAGATAAAACTTGTAAATTTTCTCATTCTCAGTACAAAAATTTTTCAAAAATTAGATTTTTTTGCAAAAATTACCAAATTTTTACAGTGCTTTAACCAAAATTGCCAAAAAAAAAGCATACGCTTGCCTAGAGTAAACTCGAATAAAATTGCCAAAAAGTATACCCTTGGCTAGACTAGAAGTCCGAAAAAGTATACCCTTGTGGGCGGCACATCCCTAGGTACCTTTACTATGGAAGAACGCCCCCCCCCGTGGCCCCAACGAGGTGCTGGTTTAACAAAAAAACTGGAAAGTACTGTAGTTGTTATCAGTGCGAAACACGGTTTGCGTTCACGGTTCACCAACCCCTCCCCTCCGCCCCACCCACCCATTCCTTTACTTGAACTGATTTTGCTAAAAAAAACTCATCACTTCTATAATGATATGCAAAGGCAATTTTTATCTCTCGTGCATTTTTGCATTCTATTTATATCTTAGATTGGTCTTTTCAACCAATTCTTGTACACCTCAGCTGCAAATAGCTAATGAAGATGGAAGCCATTATTACGCATTATTGGAAAAATTTGATGAAATTGGCATTTTTAACAACATTATTTGCCATTACATTAATTTCCCATGTTTTTATTAAAGAGTCCCTGGTGTGGCATCACGTTGTCGCCCCCAGTGTTATCGTAAACGTATTTTTTACATTAGAAACCAAGAATTTGGGCCAGTTCTGAAAGTTTCTTAAAATTTTCAGAATTTGAGTACTTAGAGTTTCTTACGAAATGTTCGCTCCTTGTGCTCTCGTGAACATTTCAAAACAAAGCCTTTTGAAGTCTTTCCATTGTTTAGACATTACTCGAGTACCTCCAGGGTAACATGTTTGCTGCACTATTTGCAGCCGGAGAGGGTCTCTAAATAGCCAATTTTCTAAAGCCCCCAGGCTGCTCTGTTGTGCCACTGGATGATTGTTCAAAAGTTATGAGAATTAACGACAAGTTTCAAAATTACCGAACTGATAAACTTGATCCAACAAATGAAACGAAACTGCAAGTGTCATTTTAGATTTTGGACAGAAGTCTCAATATTTGGAAAGAGGTTCATAATTCGTGGCAGCAGTTAGTAAGTGTGTTTTGCAGCATTAATCATATCAACCCAAGACTGATTATTTCTTCTCACTTCAACGGGCGCCTGATGATTGGCTCACTTCAACGTCTTCCTTTGATTTTCAGATCTCGCATCATTACCACAAATGAAGAAATATGACAAAGGCCAACAGTCAAATCGTCTGTATATCAAGAATCTCGCAAAGCAAACTGAGCAAGAGGTACTTCTGTTTCTTTCTTCTTCATTTCTGTTTACTTTGCACTAGAGAAACCATCTCAGTCAGTCATGGTTTTAAGGGCGTACTAACTGCAGTATTTGACATCGACTACATTCATACGATGCTTGTGCGATTTTAAAATGGCAATCGTGACGAACACTTAAAAGCGACGAAAATGAAGCATTTCTCGACGCCTTCGAAACAAGGCAGATTGATTCTTCAGGCCTAGATGCATTTCTGGCGTGTCAAGTGCTCGCCTTGTTGACGGGGGATTGTAAGGAGCCTGTTTCCGTGCGGGCACGGCCCGATACATTTAGTCTTTTTATTCTAAGGCGTTACCAGGTATTTTTAGATAAATGTTATCGATTGTTTTGCTACTAATATGTCGCCACACGCTTCACTGTTATTTGTTCTCAAATCGTGCCGGTGTCGCGTTAGGCCACGTCCACACATATCCAGATATCTTTGAAAACGCATCTTTTTTTATCCGTTTTGGGTTAGCGTCCACACGGAGACGGCGTTTTCGGTCACCAAAAACGAAGCTTTTCGAAAACGCTTTCCAGAGTGGATCTTTTTGAAAACGCCGTTTTCATGTTGTCGTGTGGACGGGTGAAAACGGAGCTTTTCGAAAACGCTGACGTCACAGCATCGATTTACGGGATCTTTGGGGATAACGCAAGGGCATTTTGATTGTCTGCTTTCTATTGTCAAATTTCAAACAGTGGAGTTTGAATGCAGCAGCGTCTTCGTGTAGACGGGGATATTTTCGAAAACGCTCCTCGTGTGGACGCGAATATTCTTTTATGCGGATAAAAAAAGATGCTTTTTCAAAAATATCCGTATATGTGTGGACGAGGCCTTAAAGCCTGCAAAAATTTTTCATCCGTCATATTTTGTGCGGTCTTCAAAATGTGTTGGTGGTCGTCACTCCCGTGCGATACGTGCAGTTACTTTTATATTTTCCTTCTTCTTTTATAGGACTTTGAATATATATTTCACAGATTTCTGTACAAATGTGATGAAGAAGAAAGGAAAAGGTAGTAGGATAATATTGGATGTTATGATGATTTGTTTTCATGTCTTGTATCCTTTGCTTAGCCTCGCTCCAAAAAAGACCCTCAAGTTAGGCTCATCTCATTGAGTTGAATTGTTGTTATTGTTGTCGCTCCACTGAGTAGTTGTAACGTTATCAATTGGGGCAAAGAGTGAAACTATGACATGAAATCGAGTCTATATCCTCTGCTCACTTTTGCAGCAGCAAATGTAATGAAAGATTACTTGTGACTTTCTAAAGATTTTGCAAGCAACAAACCCTTTCAAGTTTTCAGCAAACGTGCTTCTTTATCAGCGTGAATCTCCACGTAAAAGGAAAGTATCATCGGGCATTCTTAGCCTCAAGGTGCTTCAGCCATGAATGGTCTGTCCTAATACATTCAGTTTTCTGTCGAAGGATGTGTATTGAGTTAATCTTGTATTAGGGTACAAAATGTGAGAGGTGGCTTCAGCTCCAACCAGGACATGAAAACCCATCTGACCATGTGACCGGGCAGTTGCAGGAAATTTTCAATTCATAATGTCCTGCAGGAAATTTCTCAAAGCATATCTTTTCTTTGTGTATTATGGACCGTTTTGTCAATGTTTCATCATGAAACTTACTTATGATATCAAGCAAGGCACAGAGCATAGATCGTATCTCATGTACAGTTTCTATGCATATTGTATGCAACGAACGTAAGATTTATGAGATTATGAGTCCCTGTTGTGTAAGGTGTAAGGTTTACCCAGGGATACAAGGGACTCATTGTCATAAGGCTACGGAGCAGTGGCATTTAAAAACGTTTTTTACTCGCATGGTAGGGGTTGTGGGAGCCAGAATACAAAAAAAATGATTTATTTTTTTTCTTGTAGCTTTGACATCAGATTGATGAAAGAGGGTCGAATGAAAGGACAAGCATTTGTTACTTTCCCATCAAATGAATTGGCTGCAAAAGCAATGTCATTATTGCATGGTTATGTTCTACATGAAAAGCCGATGATCATCGTATCCTTTGTATAGTATTTATCGAGTTTCAGATCCTTTTACTGCTAATGTCCTCCCGCTAAGGAGAAAAAAGCTCTCGTTGTGTCAATATGACTTTTCGCTGATGAATTTCGATTTTGTGCCAAATTTTCATACTGTGGACCCCCCATATAATTTACACTTGTGGGACCAATGTTATTGTTCCTTCTAGAGAGGTGTCCGCTCTTTTGCCTTACTGTATTTGAAACGAAAATATCTGTCCGTTATTTGGAGGTGTCCGTTTTATAGAGCTGTCCGTTAATGGAGGTTCCGTTGCATGTTATTATTTTTTCAGCATTCTCTTAGGATTTTGCTGCATCAGTTTATTTTTCTTTAATTCTTGCAAGGAGCTGTATCATTTTCGAAAAATGTGGTATATACATTGTGAATTGCAGCAAGGCCAAATCTTCAAATTATTGTGGCTTCAAACTGGCATAGAAAATCCACCTTGATGATTTGTAAGATTGCTACATTGAACAGTCTGTTTTCCCTGGGCACAAATTATTCAGTGAAAAAGCTATTTTTGAATAGCTGATTGCAGAAAGTTTATAAATTCCACAAGCTCAAAACTTCAATTGCACTATATGACGTTATTTTTAATGTCAGCCTTTTCAGTAATTTTTAAACTTTTCTTCCCGTTGAAGACGCTTTTAGATTCAACTTAACAAGTTTTGGCTTTTCAATAAATTTATCTGATTTTTGCCACATTAGCCTTAACTTTCTGCAGCAATTTGGCCGAACTACCAAGTCTTAAAGCCGAGCTGTGAATGCCTCACTTGGAATATGCTCCCCCTCCAGATGATGTCAGCTTACAGTCGCCAGCCAACAAGTAAAATAAGAGGACGTTTGTTCATGAAAAGTGAAATGAAGACGTTCACAGGTATTGAATGAAAGTTATAACAAGTATCAAGTTTATGCTGTACCGTTACAGTTATAATCCATTTCAAAGTTTTTACCGTTTGAAAGCGTGTCTGCTGGTAGACTTGTGCCTTTTCGTCCCTTGTTTCCCTGCGTTCTTTGATTTGCCGATATCACTTTGTCAATAGCGACTCGCAAATGTACTCTTAAAAGGTGGGCCTAACTTAGGCCCGCATAGAGTGATTTTGTATTCACCAATCAAATTGCTAGAATTTAGTTTTTAACCAATCAGTTGGTGCTATTTAGACAGTTGTTGTTGTTGCATACGAAAAGCGGTTGATGAAGCCTAGAGTTGTCGTAACTGCCTTGGATCTATTGTTCTTCTACAGAGGAAAATTACTTACGATTTGGAGGTCAGGAAAACATCATCCTTTGTACTAAAAGTTTCTTTTTTTCGATGCTCAAGCTCTTTACCACGACTTTAGATAATACATATGTCTTTATCGTTGCTTCTGTGTGCCTTTCCCGCTTGCTGTGTCAGTTTGATTCAATAAAGAATAAACATACAAAGATCTTGTTTCTTCTCACCCATGTTTACACTGGCAAAAATCTTCTTGGAATAGCGAAATCCTTAGTTTGTCTTACTGATGGATGTAAATAGATCAGACTGTCTTAAAACAGATTTTGCCGAAAGAAAAAGTGCGTTTTCAGATCAGACGAACCTTAACGCTATCTTCGAATCTTTGCTGATTTCTTATGAACTCTGAGAGAATTAATCTCTGATTTACAAAAAAGACGCCTTTAATTCAAGTGGACATGCAGCCATACATGTTTTATGAGAAGTTAAGAATCTGATCCACAACTAAGTTTCTTAAATATGTTGGTGGTTTTAGATATGAGCGCTACGGAGTTTTCCAAAAAAAATGTGGTACACCATGTGTATGTGTGTGAAGAATTCCTCTTGGAAAATACGCGTGTATTGAGGCTGCAGAGCAGAACGTCCCAACTGAATCTCAAGACACTTGATATGGCTTTTCGTTACTTTGAAACACACAACCCACGCATGCTAGTCCCTTGCAATCAGTTGACGATTAGGTTATTTTGAAACAGCACCTGACCTTTATTCTTTTCAAAGAAATTGTGGCCAACCACATCACGGACAAATCCATTATTTACTGTTATCAAGCCCGTAAAACGTAATTACGCAAAACCAAGATTGTGCAAATCATTTCGGAAAATCATTGTGGCCCACATTAATTAGTTATAACTTAATGATAAATGCTATCTCGTATGGTTCGTCGAATCTCCAAGCGAGGCACGGTAATTTGAATAATACTGAGTGAATAAAAAATCCCGGCGTTTGACAGGCCACTGCTCCTTGTATGTATATGCAATAATATTTTGCAATATCTGATTGAACAGCTAACATGTTCAATTGATCTTAGAAGTTTCCCAGCCAAAATTGTTCTGAAGGATTCGTCAAAACAAGGTACCTCCCAAAAAGAGCCATATTTGGCAATATCTTAACAGAATGATACAATACAATACAATACATCTGGGTAAGTTCTTGGTCCTTTATCCATTTACTGAAAGAAGAATTTTTAGAATTGGTCACGCCATGGGTAAACGGGAACGAAATAGTTTTTATTTAAGAAAATGTATAAGCAAATCATAGCTTTTTCTTTGTCGTGGCTTCTTCCTGCCTTTCACGTCTTTCCTCTGCATCCCTAGCTCAACTCGTTGATTCAAGTCTGCAATGGCCCAATTCAGTTTTTCTGTAAAAGTAAAGCTGTCCTCGTTTGCGGTTTTGTGATTCCCGCCCTTGAATTACAAAACCGCAAACGAGGACAGCCTCGCTTGCAAAGAAAAACTGAATCAGGCCATTGCAAACTTGAATCAACGAGTTGAGCTGAGGAAGGGATGCAGAGGAAAGACATAAAGGCAGGAAGAAGCCACGATAAAGAAACAGCTATGATTTGCTTATACATTTCATTATATAAAAATTATTTCGTTTCCTTTTACCCATGGTCATACAAGTTTATTTTGAGGCCTTTCTCAAATGAAGGGAACCTTTTGGGGAGCCACAGTATCCGGTAAGATCTTTTTCGGTATAGTTTACCCCGAAGTCAAGTTATATCTTACTGTTGTTTTCTTGGCAGAAGTAATAGGTCTGGAAATGCTAATAGCGTTTTATTAAAATTACAGTGTGAAATATGTAGCAGCAAAGATAACCATTAGAAAAAATGGCACATGTGTGTCCCTTTCCTGCTAAACAGCCGCGACACAAGACAAAGGTTTTCACTGTACCAATCTACATGTGTAGCTAGTCCACTGGTCATCATTTGAGCACTCAGGTCTGCTCTCAAACTGTTTTTCAAGTTAGACTTTAGTCCTCCCGGATCAAAAATTGTTTTCCCCATGAATAAGAACTTGATCCAGGGACGTTTAATCAAATAGCTGTTTATCACATTCGATGCAAGAAAAGCTGTTTTATTTCGTGATTTCGATTGAGATAACGATCAATTTTAAATCACAAAATAATCTCATTAGGAGTAGTAGCAAGCTTGGCAACTGTTACAAATCAGGGTACTGTGAGATTAGCCATTTGCATAAAGAATGCTCCAATGAGATTTCCGCGGTACATGGTGGATAAATTCTTTCAATGCTACAAAAACAATTTTTCAGTTAATATTGAAACTGAGGCTAACATTGTTTTGACGATGAAGGCTGGGGAAATCGAACGGTGATGAAGAAGACCGTTTCGAAAATGACCGAGCTGAAATGAAAATATTTTTCTTGCAATCACAGTTTTGGTTATATTAACAACAATGCTTCGCTCACTTATACACACTCCCACCCCCTATCAGTAAAATAGTGTTTATATACTATGGTTAAGATACCGTGTTTCAAAACATGGCCTTTATGGGTGGTGGTTGAGCTAGGCGTATTGAAATTGAAGATGCCGCATATTTGTTATATCCTGGACTCCCTGTGCTGATTGGCGCATGGCAAATGCAATATTCCCTCATCTTGTCAAGCACTGAGATTTGGAATATCTCTTTTAATGTTTCCACTGGCAAAAGAATGAAGGTAATCAGTCGGGAATGCCATATCCAAGTCCTAATAGACTTCTTTGGAGCGCTTATGAAAATATCATTTCTTGAATGTTACCAGCAAAACGAGCAATTTCACAATCTTCCCCTTCGTGTCTTTTGAGACTTTCATGAGCATTCACAAAATGTCAATTTCTCTGAGAGTCCACGATGAACAGAGATCTGAAGCTTAACTTTTTTACAAAAGGGCTCAACTCTTTCTTGTGTGCTAATCTGTTGATTGAGGTTTCTACCCTTCTCCTTCGAAAAGTAAACGGAAAGATAAAATTCGATTGCGAGATTTCAACAACCTAGCTGAATCTACAGCGAAAGAAAACCAAAAATTTTTTAGTAGTTTTGGAGATAAAATCCACTTTTTTGAAGTCAACAAAAGTTTAGAAACTAATTTGCAAAGCCAGCCTTAACGGAAACATTGCGATTTGCATATCTTTTGGGGACTGAGTCTGTTGATGGGCCTAGTGTTTTGATGGAGGGAGTTAGAGAGCAACACGAACAATGATAGAAGGAAGGAGAAGCAGAGGAAGGCAACCAAAACGTTGGCCTGACAACATTAGCCTTTGGACAGGACGAAACCTGATGTCGCTGAACACTGCTGTCAAAGACCGAAATCTATGGAGACAGTTAGCACATGTTGATGCGCAATCTGCCGAAGGCGGAGAAGGCGAATTATGATGGACGAACATCGCAACAAACAAAACAAAGATAAGGAAGAAAACAAAGTTTGGTTTGCAATTTTACTTTTACAATTACTGCAACCATACGCTGCTACCAGTGAAGGGCCCCTGGGTGGCAAGGGCTTTGTGCACAACAAAACGAGCGCATGTCTAGCCCTAGTCCCCTGCAGTAAATGCATTCTTTTTGATGTTTCTTTTTACCGTAGCTATAAAAGGGTTTGCTTCAAAAAGCCAACTCAAGACCTTTGACACGAACTTGTGAAAAGAAATATGAACAGCGTAACAATCTGAGGGTCAGAATCGAGTTTACAACGAATGATAGCATTTTAACCTTGTTATTTGTTACGTTGAATCTTGAATACATCGAATAACAAGAAAGTTGAATATTGGCAAAAGATTATATTGCTCATAATTGAACTTGAAATTTATTGTAGAATACTTAGATCTTGTTTTCGTTCAGGATAAAGCCTAGCTGCTAATATTTGGATGTAAAAATCGCAGGAGGTCTCCGCCTATTTTCTGGCTCACAGCTTTTGCCTGGGAGTGATAAGTAAAAAAGTAATGCTTTGCGGTAAATTTCGCACAAAACGTAACTTTTTGCTTACATTTACTTTGTCATGTTTTGACTTTTTCGCCCGTTTGTTTTGTCTCGATTTCAAAATTAACATAAAAGGTGTTCGATCATGACATTGAGGTTTCAACAAATGAGGCTATGGGTAAAAGGACACATTGGTTGTGTTGACGTCTAATGAGTTAAACGCAACTTTTAAACCTACTTTTTGTCCACCTAAACATACTAGTTTTATCCACCTAAACACCAAATATTTTCAGCCACTTCAAACTGCGTTCACACGATTCCGGTTTATTATGAAACCGATGAAAAATTTGACGGTAGTAATTTTGAGCTAGCGTTCACACGATACTGACACATTTTGAAAACGATGGAAAATTCAATGGTAACGAACCTGTTGCAATCTCTCCTATAATTTGATGCCAAAGAAACGTACCTATACCGTAGACTCATGAAGAAAGTCCCTCTAACTTTTGCTTGTTGTTGTTGTTGTTGTTATCGCTTCAGTTGAGATGAAGAGTAATAGACAATTATAGAAAAAAGCTGGCATTTGTGGGGGGGGCTGGGAGCATTTGATCAAGATGCATTCTGTAATGGAAGATTCTGTAATAGCTAATTTCTCTAAATAAAATAAAATGGAAAAATGAAAAATGAAAACAAAATGTGCCAGGTAGAGTTCCGTTTCCGAAATCTACCGTTTCCAAAAATCTGCCGGCAAAAATGTGCCGTTTTCGTGTGAATGGGAGGCATACGTGTTTGTCTCATTTTTCACCGTTTTCAAAATTTGCCGGCATCGTATGAACGGATTAGTAGTTTGATAACTGCTGTCATAGGAACCAGGGGTGGGGGGCACTGAGGGTACATACCGTCAAGATTTTGGAATCCCTTGAAGTGTCTTGGCCCCCAAGTTTGAGATGCTTTCTACGGCTCTGGCTGCAGTGAATGTCATCTCTATTTATCCGCTTTGATTTTCAAACAGTCTGGAATCGCAGCTTGCCCACGAAGCACCCTGGGAGACAATGTTTCTTTAAATCTGTTCGTAACGGTTTTAGGGGGCTATTAGGGTGACAGTTTCTTCAATTTCAAGAGTTGATTGTTAGCTGTGAGGCGCTATTCGATAGCTGGTTTAATTCAAACTTGATTTAACCTTTAATTCACACGTGTCAATGGGGAATCTAAGACAAGTAGAATAGCAACAGCAAACAATTAACAAATTTATTTTTGATGCCTGTCCCCAAAATCCTTACCATTTTCCCACTTGCATTAAAACTAAAGAAACTCTCCTTCTTCTGTAATTTGCAGATTTGTGCCTCTCCAACTCCATGTATGCTGTGTTCTCTTCTCCATGCTTCATTTGCCATAGCAATTACTGTCCTAACTCAGTTTTTCATGCCTGATGCGCATTCTGTTGTTGGAAAACATTTTTTGATGTTATCCCTCCTGGGACTAACATTTGCAAATAGAATAATTGAATCTTTCCATTGTTCTTAACCAGTTCATCATCTCTCCCCTCTCAGCCTTGGAAGATTTTCAGCTTTTTTATCATGGGTCAACCTGACCTAAAAATATTGACTGTGCAGTGAGAACGTCACCAGCTCACGTGATTTGTTGTTGTTTCGTAGCTTTGTGCTTTTTCTCAGGACGAGTTCGCCGAATGTTTTACTTAGAAGGAGGCTGGGCGTTTGTTCTACGGGCTCTGGCCAGTCGCGTCCCCAGAGTGAGTTCGTTGCTCTACCTTTCGTTTTTCGTTGCTCATTCGGCTTCGTGATCAGCGTATGACGTAAGTATATCCTGGGAACGAGGTTGGGCTCTTGCAGGTAGATTTGTGGCGATGAGTCCCTTGTGTCCCTGCGGTAAACCTTGCTCGGCAGGGACTCGTAATGAACGGTGAAAAACTTGGCCCTATTTTCTTGTGTTTTCAATTCTTCAATCGAATCGAAAATTTTATCACATTTACACCGTAACAAAAGGTAATTCACAAATCTCGCAATGTGATTGGTACAGTAGGAATCGCGAAGTTTGGGCCTAAATAGGGCCAGGCTTTTCAGAGTAGTATTATGAGTCTCTGTTGACTAAGCGCCATCATCGAGTCAAAGAGCATAGGGAAACAAGAGACTCATCGTCATAAGTCTATCTGGCAGGGTGCGCCGGGTTCAAGTTATCACAACAGCAACGACACTTTCTAACGACTTTTTGCGTTTGATTGAATTGAATTGTTTCGGGAATTAGCTGTGCCTTCCCGTCCCTTCCTGACCATTTATCAGCCAATTTCACGAAATCTCCCTTTCCAGGTGGTGCAGCATAAGAAAGAATTTTGCAGCCAAAATTTTCATTTGATATTTACGCTCCAAATAGGAATCAATTACCTTCGCATAGAAACTTATTCTTAGCAAAGTTTCCGAAATGAATTAACAAGAAATATAGTACTCAAAACATTGTCAAATATAGAACTATGGTTTCAAAACATTTTGTGTTCATCTGGGAAAAATTAAGCTGCGAATTATATAAGTTTCTTGGTATACAGTAATCCAGGTGATCCATTGTTGATCCAGGTGGCACAGTCCCCTATAACCATTTTTTATATTGATATATTGCGATATCATAATTCACAAGTACCTATATGGTCATGGTATTTATCGTTGTGTCTTCAAGTTCAAGAATGGTAAAACATTCAAAGATGCAAAGATGATGGGTCTGATTGAACGGCATAGTAATGAATTGAATTGAAGCCAGGTTTACCTTTCTTTTTTATATGAGAACTGATTTGTTAGACAGAAGCACTAAGGACGGCAAGGATATTAAGAAAGTCTAGGTACTACTATGTCGAGACTATGTCTGAGAAGCGCTAAGAACTTTTATTAAAGGTTGATTTCATTGCACAGTTGTCTCTGAACCTTCCTTTGTTAATGTTGTTTGCTATAACTTTACTTTTCGAGACAAGTAACCTCTTTCTCGCTAAAACCTGGCAAAATTGTGTGGCAAAATCATAAAGAGATGCATTTACACACTTTTTTTTATAAGAAACTGGTAGTACTAAGATGGCCAAAATTTTAAGAAACTCTAGTACTGTCTGAGAATTGGTAAGACACTTTTCAAAGTTAAAAGCATTGATATCATAACAAATAGATCGTTGAACCTTTATTCTTGAGCAATATTATCTAATTTTCAACATAACATAACACTGTCTATTCCTTTGTTATATTTTAAATATCAAGAAACATATCGGTCGCAGTGTTAGCGACAACATTGACAATTCATGCATTCAAAAAATAAGAAACCAATTGAGAAACTTTTGGTACTAAATGGAAAAAATTTCATGTGAAAATAAGAAACTTATAGTACTGTGGCCTGATCCAAGTTTCTTATAAAAAACGTGTAGACGGTAAGAAAGAAATCCTTTTGTACTAAAATGGAACTTTACGTTGACGAAGCGTCTGGTATTCTTGATGAGATAATTTTGGAGCTTTAGAAAATTATATGCAACAGCAATGCTCGTTTTTAAAAGAGGGCCATGGAAATTATTTTCTCTCACCCTGAGGGAGATAATTGGAGTCTGGGGATAACACACGGGCAAAGACGTAATAACCAGGGGAAAAGATCTTACAACTAACAATGAAGTGCCCTTTTTATTTTGGAAAATGCCCTTTTCTAAAGGAAAAAGTGCCCTAGAAGCATCGTGCCCCCCTTCAAGACTGAGATGCTTCCTACGACCCCCCTGCACACGGGCACGTACAGCCCAACATTTCAGGAGGAGACCCATATCTAGGAATTTTTGCGGATTTTCGGTCGAATTTCATACCCACTTTTAAGGATTTTTAGGGGGGAAAGCCAGTTGAAACTCCCAGGAGTCAAGTTCATTCACTGTCCGTTAATTAAAGGGGCAGGGTCACGTAACCGTAAACAAGCCTGTTATCTCTAGAATCTATATTGTTGCCCACACGTGGCCATTGTGTTCTGCACAGATTTTAGTGGATGGGGTGAATCCACACTAAAGTTACTGCTAAAAATCCACCAATATCTCTGTAATCGTACAACATATGAGTGTTTTCTTTTGCTTCTCTACGAATTACAAGAGTCCATCTTCAACTAACTCTTTCATTTTGAGAAAATTAGTGGAAAATCGCTGTGATATGGCCTATCAAAAATGCTGCAAAATCGTCGTTTCGAAAAGAAGTTTGTTTGCATTACGTGACCCTGCCCCTTTAATGGAAGATAAGTTCACCACCAGCCAGTTTTCACAACTACGACCAAGAGAATCCGACGATAAAAAGAACGGTCTCGAAAGATTCTGCCAATTTCTAGTGGAACAACTACATTTTGCGACCCATATTTTGGGATTTTGTAGGGGCGGCACGTACCGTACTCGTTCCTCTGCATGTGGAAGTTACCTCCACAGGTTCTCTCCCTTTGAGAATTTTCTCAATTGGTTCATATTTCAAATCTTTCAACATCTATTAGCTATCGTCTCGGTTATCACTTTTCCATGTAGTAAGTTCCGTTTCGACATTCTTGACATTTTTGAATGACTATCACTAATTTCCTTTCTTGTTGTGGTCAGTGTCGAACATGTTTTAGGGTCATGTTTGAATATCCTCCAACCACACATGTTTAGTGGTCCCCAATCCGCTCTGGGTAAATTGAAATTTTAACCATTTGGTATTTCAAATATTTTTCGACCGTCTTTGTGCTCGTGTGCTCCAGTTGTGCTCCAGTCGAAGATGTTTATTACTCTTTGAATAGGGGTACGAAATTTTCTAAGACCAGTCAGGTTTTTGCAGATTTGTGCATATTTTTCTTGAAAACGAAAGAATTTTTGCCAAATCTAGAAGAGATCTAACAAGTGATACGTCCCTTGATAAAGTCAACACTGCGATCCCAGATAAAAATCGCCAAAGAGGAGAAATGGTTTATAAAATTTTGGTCTACAGAGCTTCTCCCACGCGAAAGTGCATTTGTCCCACCTTTTCCCCTCAATTCATACCGAAAGAAAAGCAAAGCGGAACTTGAAGTGTACACTTCATCACTGTGCCTCAACTTGTGACAAATATTCAAAAATATTGATAAAACATTGAAATTTGCGACATCCAGAATGAGACATTTCTCAATTTTCATGTGGCCTGTAAAAATGACTCACATCAAGTGCATGCCTTTATTACGTCAGATTATGAGTCAAAATTTTTGCCGCTCCTGCCATGGGGCCAAATGACAAGATTCCCCCACCCCAAGATTCTTCATCAGTTCCCAAAATTCCCCCACCCCAAGCGCTTTGAATTCCCAAAAATAAAGGATTCGATCAATTAGCGAATCACGAGGTACCATTATCTGAGCAGGGAATTCGGGGAATTTTCTGATAACCATAATATGCCATCACGTGTCAAATTTGTATACTTTCTATCCCAAAAGAATTCGCAATAATTTGTCTTTTCGATCGGTTTTGTTAAAGAGCCTTGTTTACAAATCGAGTTGTCCAAAGTTTATATCTTGGGGGAAGTTCTTCGACACCTACGCCAAATTTTACACCTCTCCAAATCTTCGTTAACTCCCGCTCTATGCAAGGTCAAAACTTGTGATCTCCCGGTCAAAGTACCAGCCCTCACGCTGTCTGAACTAACAAAATCGTTCCTGTTTGTTTACTATAAATTTAAATAAAATCTTTCCTCTCAGACATTGCTTACGTTTCCAATGCATACAAAGATGATAAGCGCATTTATTGTGAGCAGTGTACGCGCACAGTTTTTATGAGAATCTCTTTCGGTGAAAACCGTAGTCGCAAAACCACAAAAATTCTCGGACTTCGAAGACACTATTTGAGAAACTTGCCTTACAAGTTCAACGTAAATTGTTGTTGTTTTTTATGTTGTGTACCCCAAGCATTACTTCAACTTTGGTATGCTAGACAGAGGCATGACTTCATGAAACTGCTGCGACGAAGGCCTTCCCGATGTAAACAACGACAATTTTAGGCTACTTCTTAAAAACTTTTGGAATCAGTTTTAGTACTTGAACCCATGAGAAATGTAGGAAACTTTTGCAGATTAAGTTCTCAGTAATGTTTACAAAATAAACGTGTTTATGAGGAGTATTTCGGTATTTGCAACACTACAACTCAATCCAACGTGCTGTACGTTCCTTCCCAAACAATGATAATTTCACATCCCTGTGATCTTTTCCCGCCTAATTATCCAAATGCTGTAATTTGATTCGCTCATCAGACAAAAGGGAATCGCATGAATTGATTTGAGAACAATTGTGATGGCTTTTGATTGGTTGATTTGATTTTTGGAGGGCATGAATATGCATATGAATGAGGAGACAAGCTGCGTAACGTTGAAGAAGGGCGTTGTTCGATCATAGCTGGTTCAAAACTCGAACCGAAAGAAGTAAGAAAGTTTGATTTGCGATCAGACCCATAAAAATCACAGATCGCGACACAAAATCATCATGGCTGAAGTAGAAAATGTTACCATCACTCATGAGACTGTTGAAATCACAGAAACTAAGACTGTTACGACTTCAGAGGGCACCGTTACTGAAACTACTGTTGTGAAAACAGTTGAATCCAGCGATTCCACACATGGCCAAGAAGAAACGAAGGCCGTCGAACTGGACACAGAGGTGAAAGAAAACGGCGGTGCTGAGCCTACGAAAGAGGCGGAGGCAGCCCCTGCTGAAGCTGAAGAAAATGCTACCCCTGCTGCTGAAGTCACGACTGAAGAGCAAGCCGCCGATAAAGTCGAAGTCCAGGAAGAAAAGAAAGAAGAAGGCCCTCCAAAAGTTATGCTTCATCAATTCCCTCCTGCCACTAATCTTCCAAGCCTGTCCCCATTCTGTCTGAAACTGGAGACGTTCCTGAGGATGAACAAGATCCCATACGAGAATGTCCATTCATATAAAATGGGAAAGAAAGGAAAGATGCCTTGGATCGAGTATAAGGGTGAGAGGATCCCAGATTCCAATTTCATTATTGAGTATTTGAATAAGACTTTCGAGATTGACATGGATAAAGATTTAGGAAAATCAGAGAAAGCGCAGTCAAGGGCGTTACGAGTTATGATGGAAGAAAATACCTCTTTCACTCTCACGTATTCAAGATGGATAGATGAGTATAACGAATGGAAAAAGATCAATGCTTCCCACCAAAAAGGCTTCGGTTTCACTGTTAATTTCAAGATGAGTCAACGCAAAGCACGCTCTGTCCTCGATCATCAAGGTATAGGCCGCCATTCCGAAGAAGAGATTTATCAAATCGCTGAGAAAGATTTGCGCGCCTTGAGTGATTATCTGGGTGAGAAACCCTACGTGATGGGGGCAGAAGCCACCACTGTAGATTGCACTGCATTTGGTCTCCTTGCAAACATTCTGTATGCAGGACTTGAAACGCCCCTTTCTAAATTGATCAAAGAAGAGCTAAAGAATCTTAGTGAATATGTTGACAGACTGAAAGGGGAGTTCTGGGCTGATTGGGGTGATGTGGTGCTTGGGGATAAACCAGAGCATACTCATATCAGAAGGCGTTTCAGTTTCAAAACAGGCAAAAAGAAGGCAAAAGAGGCGAAGAAGGAAGAGAATTCTGGCGATGAAGGAAAGGGAGAGGAGAAAAAAGATGACGCTGCTGCTCCAGAGGGAGACAAGGCAGAGGAACCAGCAGCAGAGGAACCAGCTGGAGAAGGGGAGGAGAAGAAATCTGATGATGCTGAAGCTAAAACTGAGGAGGCAGCAACGACTGAAGAAACGAAACCTGCTGAGGAAGAGACGAAAACAGAGGCAAATGCACAAGTAAATGGGGAAGCAACTGAAAATGAGAAAGCAGAGGCAGAAGCCAAATCAGAATAGATAATCACTTCAGAGCTTAAGATGGTAAGGTTTCATCTATTCCTCATATTTCATTCCTAGGTTTACTTTACAACTCCGTACTTTATTTTTATTTCTACCCCTTTCAAACTTCTGAAGGGAGGAGTGGGTGTTGGCAAAAAGAAAAGGTCAAAGTGGGCAAAAAAATGGGCTAGGGAAGCTCTGTATATATACCTCTCATAGCTGTGTACCCCCATCATTTGATACTCCTTTCAAACATCCGTAGTTTTTGTATCTGAAATTGAGGCAGAAAGACAGTCAGAAGCTGAAATTATTCTTGGACTCATTTCCCCCACTGTGACTCCCTTCTACCCACAACGCCAACACCCCACCTTGCCACCCTCATCCCCCGATGTTGCCACCTTTCTTTCTTTGGCTTTTGTACGTTGATATTACAGGGTTATATACCTGCTTCCTGTCATGAAAGAGTCCTAAACTACAAAACGTCTCAAAATTTAGAAACTCTGACTTGCTGTGTGGTTCAATTTTCAGGCCTAACGATGACATTTTCCTTTGTTTTGTGGTGTTGGATTCTGTTTAGTTTGATTCTGGACTAATTTTGGAAATCCAAGTCGGTCTTTCATAATCCAGAATCCTTATGGGATTATCTTGCATCAATTTCAACTCGGGCAAATTGTTCCAATAGCAAAAATTTAGGATTATCCATCATTCATATAAAATTTTTATTAGGAAGCGTCTGTAATTGGAGGAAAGGCCTTTCATCCATTGAGAAAAGCTCTCAGAGTCTGGCCCCATAGTGATATGAACAGCTCTACCGGTTAGGGTCAAATCAAACCCGCCAAAAAAATCTTCAAAAGCTGCATAATCTGTTAATCCAAGGATACATAATTCATGAGTGCCAGGGGATATAAACAGAATGATTTAATCTCCCCCCAAGCTGTTTTCAAGGCTCCCAAGTGTTTTGATAATGCTTTGTGCCTTCAGGCTGGTTTTAAGATGTCTAGCCCACGAGGATGCCGCCCATTTATCGAGAGGCGATATATTTGCTTAGACAAGATTTGTTTCAACTGAGACTGATTTCAAATCCCGCAGCGCTCGCTCAAGCATGCTCTCAGGATGAACGTTTAAAAAATTGATAAATAAATTATATCCAAACATTTCACAAAATCTGATGTAAATATCTGATAAGAACTGTTTATTTGAGCTGATGAACCTGAGCCGCAATTTACTCAAAACACATCACTTGTATTCTTTCATTCAGCTCTGTTTTTGCGGCTTTATTTCTACAGTGAGCATGTGTTTTTTGGGTTTTCCAGAGATTAATTTTTTACATTATCTTCATTAGAAGAAACATAATATCAGTTTTAAGAGGTCAGAAATTCTGTTCACAGTTTGAAAGCTACCAAATGCTGTGTTTTGGGCGTGGATTTGATCAAATCTGTAAATAGCAACATGTGACAATATTGTTGGGAAAAGGACACCTGTTTTGTCATGTTGGTTGCCAGAAGTTGTGGTTTTATGAAGTTTCATCACCTTAATTTCTGTCATCAGATAATATACTTACTGATTAGCTATTTAGACGCTTTGACTCTGGGCAAAATTTCATCGCCATTGACTGGAATGTGTCAAAATTGCCCTTTGCTAGAATCTCCTCTTGATTCCACCCCTCTCACTTTGACATTCCCTGAAAAGGCAGAAATTCCACAAGTTCAGGCAGGGAAAGTCACACTAAAGTTGTCCAATTTGGATAAATTAGCAGTTTGGAAGGTTGTATAAGCTTCTTGTCACTTGTGAAAGTCAAATTTTTATGTCTTGATGTGGTCACGGTTTAGTGGGGCAGATTGAGTTAAGGAAGGCCTTTTGCCCCCGTTTACCTACCTTGCCTCGCAACCAGAGGCCACTCCCATTATGGCCATGTCCAGTTAGTTTGAGCTTCATACCAAATGACCCTGTCTGCACTGCATAAAATGCTACAAGTCTAACTGTTTACAACTTGTGCCATCCTAAACATTTCAAAACAATGTTTTCTGAAGCCTTCCATTGTTTAGACATTAGGGACTGGCCATGGGGTAGGCTGGAGAGAATATGGCTAGGCTACAAAATATATTTCAACAAATAAGGTGGGCTACCATATAATTTTTGTATTTTTGGGTGGGCCATGAAGCAAATACATTGATTAGTTAGATATGAATATCTTCTTTGTGATATGATTCTGACAGGTGTGTTTGATTTTGGACAATTTTTGAATTTGTTCAAAATATTAATACTCAACTATTAATATCAGCCTGTTAACTGTCAGTTAAACACCGTTTCGATAAGAACTTCATGTAATTCCGTTAGCAATGAAGTTTCTTGTGCAGCAAAAGGGTTGATTGTCGTTTCATGTTCTAGCGATGCGTCTTCATACAACCAATGGCATAAGGATGGGCCATGAAAATTTTCGTACATGGCTGGTGGGCCTCAGAAATTTTTGTTTCTTTCACTTTGGGCCACCAAATTCTTTCAGAAAATTTTGATTTTCCCACTGGCCCACCCTAGCAGATACTACTGGTCCCTATGTACTCAAGTATCTTCCGAATAATATGATACAGGAAACAAACAAAAATAGGGTGAAAATACAGCAAGGATTTTTCCTTTGTCAATTAAGGAGTTTTTTTTTAGTTTTTTTAAGTACTGGACCTTGATTTTTTCATATTTTTTTTGGCGACCTGAGAGATGAGTTTCACAAGTGTATTCCCCCAACGACCCAATTTTATTCACGTCTGTTGAAACTATCATTGGGGGTTTTCCTAAAATACTACTTTTAGAGGGTAATTCTTACAATCTTCTATTTGTCCCACTTCAACATCTTCTAGATACCCCTGTTAAGCAGCCATGGGATTAACCCCCTCCCCACACCAGAGCCCCACACTATTCCCAGTAGGAAGTTTTTTGTCCTGATACCGACTCTGCTGTCTTGATTTCATACATTCAGGATTTGAAAGAATGTGTAAAACATCTTTGGAATCCCTCAAATATCAGCTGATTTGATGCTAAGCAGGATGTGGTTTGTATTGAGGGACTTTGAAGAGCCTTGGGATTCTCGAAATTTGTGACTTTTCTTTTGTCAAACTCCCTTGTCCATAACTTTCATCGAAGGTTATTTGAATTTTTGTGCTACATTTCAGGAGTCAAGTTGTACGCCTTCTGTCCATGAGCAGTGCACTTTCTCATTTCAACCCCCCCAAATTCGAGGGACCCGAAACTTGAGGAAATTTTACAGCAGAGGAAGGGAAGCCTGAATGTTACAAAATGATGGGAACAGGATCGAAATTTTCACTTCACAGGCCTTTAAAGGTGATCTGAAGCGAACATTTTTATTGATTCAAATTAATGGCACTGTCGAATGATACGGACTCCTGTTTAAATTTCTTTGATATCTCTTTTCGTATTCAAGTTATCCACTGATATTAAGTTTCAGTTGATGAAGTCATTTTGTTTGCAAATTGCTAGGATGATGTACTGGAATATAGCTGTATCTAAGCTTTGAAAGGTTACTGTTGTCGGAGACATTTAAGTTGAGCTGAATAAATGTAATAGAAATTGTTTCATAGACTTACATGATGTTTAGAAAGGTATGCCAATTTAAGAAATGTTCTTGGAGTCAATTTCTTTTAGGAAACATAGCCAGCCTCGTACATTTTCATTACTTTTTGCAAACAAAATGACGTCATCAGCCAATCATACAAAATAGTGTCTAATTCGTAAATGAAACAAGGTATCACAAAATGGTAAACGACATTCTTTTTCATTCAAATGTGCTATCCATTTGCATCAATAAAAATTTTCTCTTCAGATCACCTTTAAGAATCCATGCATTTACTGGTTCAACTTCCCCTTTTGTTGAGAAATCAACGAAGTTTATAGCATATGAAGTTATATCACTTGGGAGGGGGCGGTTGTTATCGTTTGAAAGACAGACAGTGACTTCCAATTGAAGCATTATTGCCATGGAATGTGGTTAGCCAGCTCTGTTTTCTCCTATTGTTTCAGACATAATAAGTTTGCAGTTGGCTTAAAAATAGCCCGGTGTTCGCAACTCTAGACCACGTGCATTGACGCACAAGGCCCGATGAAAGCAATCTCCCCGCACATGTTTATTTTGAATTCTCCTAGTTCAAGAAATTATTGCAGGAAAATCGAAAAAGTTGTTCCAGGTACTTGTTCACAGGTTAGTTTATAGTTTAGTTGCAGAATCGTAGGCTTTTGGAACATCTTTCTATGACGTAGATTGATGTTGATAAATCCCCGAAATTAGGCGAAAAACAAAGGGCCTAAGAAGGCAAGATATCCGTCTGGCAAAGGATTAGCTAGGTCCCTGAATCCACGACCCAGTACACTTTCCTTCTTACTATTTTAAGTCGGGAGCTAATCTTGGATTTGTTATTGGAATTATTTGTCTGAAACATAACAAAAAGTTAGCATTTAGTGCAGGGGCGGCTGGGAGGTAAATTAATTTGCTAATACTTGCAAGCGAAAAACTGTGGGTCCGAAGGCTTCCAGGAAAATTTTTTAGAGCCACGCCCCTCATATTCATGGAAACTCCTACTTTGGGAAAACGGGCATATTTTTGTTTTACTGCAGTTCCAAGTCTTTTCCAGAGCTTTGATTACTATTCCTTGCAGAAATTTTAAAAATTTAAAAAGAACATCGAGAAAGATTTTTTGGAAGCAAGAAGTAACAGCAAGGTAACAACAAACCGATAGCTCTTATTAACAACCTTCCTCAAATAGGTACTGTTTAAAGAATGCATAGGATTTATATACAACCTCTCAAACGCCGTTGACTATTTGACTTTGTGGTCAAATGCGTGCCTTGTGAAGGAACAGTCGCCATCAGTCGCAAGTCATGGAGATAGTTTGAACAGCCTAATTTGTACAGCATGTTTTGATTGGCTATGAGCTCTAAGTGCAAATTCTTGAACTGAGAGAATGCTGCAACGTCGCTATGACATTTCCAAACTTCATACTAAAATCATAGTTTACTATAAACTATGCTAAAATCGAGTGATCAATGGCTTTTCTTTGGTTGTTCACATGATCGTTCGTTATTTCCGCAGTTGTCTGGGGCTATGCGGCTCTGCTCCAGGATGGTTTGTTCAGCCTTTGCGGCCACTTGCCACTTAGTGATAGCCCCACTATTAATTTTCAAATTTTAATAGCGCGGCCACCCTTTCTGTGTCTGTGAGGCATTTGTTGCAGCAAGGCTGTTAGCTCTCGAGCTTCAGATTTTGTTTGGAATTCCAATGGTTTAATACGAAATTTACCAAGGCAAGAAAGCAAAATAGTCAAAGTAATGATGATTCTGGTAGAATTTGGAATTAGTTCCTGCGGTAAAGGTTCAAGTTTTCTAGACAAGCCATACTAAAACGAAAGTAAAACGAATCCTTTTTTTGAAAACAGAGTTGAGTCTTTGATGTCTTTACTCAAATTGAAATACACACTACAAATCTTATCGTCGACAGATCTCCCATAGCAAGACATGTCTAAAAAATCGTCTTTCTCTCGGTGTCTCCACACATCCAAGAACAGCCATCACACACAAACTCCTACAGCAGAGGTTCGATGTTTCATGGTAACAGGGGGATATCGTCGCCCGTCTTCCTGGAGATGAAGGCGCTGTTTATGACTTAATTTCCCTTTTCAAGAAAAAAGCCAGAAGATTTTGAAACACCCCATCTAACTCCACTTGATGTGACTCAATTCATCTCTGCGATTTGGGTCACATCGTTTGTGCAGTGTGTTGAAACGGCCGCAGTGATCCGATGCTACTAAATTCGAAGAATTATTAGCACGGTGTAGCCATTTGCATATTCCACAATGGGTAATGCATAACGAACAACGAGAAATATGACGCAAGTTTCAATTGTTCCTCTGCATTCACTATTAAAACTGGCCGAGTAATAGCGTGGCCATCAATTGAGGAGGGTTCAGATATCAATAGAAAGGGAATGTAGGCGGTTCCTTTCACGGGATTAGACTATAGAAAAGGAATTCAAATGCACCACACAAATGATTGTGTGTGATATTGCAATACATTGCAGCAGCCAAAAAATGCAAAGAGACCTCACGTTTCGATGGAATGAGAAGTCAGTTTCAAAATTTTTCGAAGCTTGTTTTAGGCCTTATTTTACACAATTACTTTGCAAAAAAAACTGCTAATAAAGTATTAGCATTAATAGCACTGTCCGCCGCCACTGATTTAGTGGTTTCTGTTTCATTTGCTGAAGTTGTTTTGCAATGCGGGAGAGTTCTGGGAGAATCTCGTTTTGGTATTTTGGTAACAGTGGAAGCCATTCTCCCAGGAATCAATCGCAGGCAGCATATGCGTAGAAGACATGGGGCTGGGGTGTCCCCCAACGATGGAAAAATTTGCAAAAGCTGGCTGTAAGCCTGGAAATATTTTGTAAACAATGGATTTTGTATCATGCAGCCCCCCCAAAAAATTCTATCTCCCCCTTTGTTGATTACTCTATAGATGTGAGAATGTTTCAGAGAATTACGGATACCAAAAACATCTGCCCCATAGATGTTAGAATGTAAACACCTATTCCATAGAAGTTAGAACTTGACAGAGAATTACTGATGCCAAAAGACATAATTACCAGTAAACATCTTTTTCCTAAACGTGAGAATGTAACAGAGAATTATGGATACTGAAAAACATTTATTTCATAGATGTGAGAATGTAACAGAATTACAAATACTGAGAACAAATACTGAAAAACATCTGTTTTGTAGACGTGAAATGTTACATATAATTATGAATATATCTATTCTTAGCATTGGCATAGCAATTGAAGGGATTTTTTCATTCAGTTAATGGGGCACTTCATAAAATGAAAGTGCACTTCTTTTTGTTTGACTCAAAGATCTTGGGGTGTTCCCTGCTGCAGGGTGTATCACTCCTTTCAATGATTTATATACATTGTTTCCAGGAAAACAAAACAATTCCTGGAGGACCTTAGGGGTTCTTAAAGAAAATGAACACAATGTCATTAGAAACTGTATAAGATTTTCAGGGAGTGATATGCCTGCTACCATCCTGCAATCAGAGACATGGACTCATATCTCTGTTGGTACAAGAAAACCTGTAGGCATGTGGATGGGAAAGGGGGCTGCCCTGAATCCAAGCCCTTGTTAACATTCTTGCTGATCTGTGACCTAAGAAAACCTTGAGGGGCAAAGTGCTCCCAGTCCCACTTCCAGGAACTCTGCTCTGTCTCCTGTGTCCATGATTTTAGGCCATTATACTTTCAGTTTATGAATTGTCTTTTAACATGATATTTTCTTTTCTGTTCAGGTTAAATTTGCAGCTTACACGTTGCTTCTTCTGTTGGTACTTAGAGGCAAGTACAAAAACTCTTAACGTCTACAGAATTTGCTCTGTGAAAATGGCAGGGACATGCAAAGAATTAGCTTTTTTAGAAAAACACTTAAAATAAGCCTGATTCCTTTATAAATTTTACGATGTTTATTGCAACGTTATGTCTGAAAAGGTTAAGCAGTATTGGAGCATTAAGCACATTGTGTCAAAGCTGTAAAATCGTTTTAGTTTAGATCATAAACTAGGAGATCCTTCCATGCCCCAGTCATAGCAAATAAGTTGAAATGTGATTAATTTTGTTCACTTTACAAACACGGATGAGATCAGTCTGTTGCTGCAATGAGCTTTGAAACTAGTAAACTTCAAACTTTTCCTTGTAAATAGTGGAAAGAGTTTTGTACAAGGATATCAGTATGTACATTCTAGTCTTTGCACTTTTAGCAGAACAACCCTGGGGCACATCTATAATTGTATAGTGAAACTTGCTAGCAGAAGGAGCACTATAGGAAATACCCATTGTTGAGGTAACAGAGGCATTCAAAAGATTAGGCTATTTGGAATGGAAATCTCTTTTGTTAGAAATTGGGGATTCCCGTCCTAAAAGGTTGATTATAAACTAGAAAACATTTGACTTAGATTTGATTGAAAGACCCTTGAAGTTGACTTGACCCAATTTGTCTGCAAAACAAATTGTTTATAACAGCTCCTAATTGGTAAACTTGCCGTTCCTTGAAAAGAGGTTTCATGCTAGCATGTGGTCCACCATATGACTGGATACTATTTGTTTTACCCCAGCTATCTATTTACAGCTGATTTTTCAGAGCCTTGCCTAACAAAGTGATTAGCTTTAGACATAGTGACTTGATCTAGATTAGTTAATGTAATGATAATGTAATATTGTTGTAGCTGACATTTAGTAGTAGTCAATAAAAGCCAAGCTTAGTGGATATCATGAGCTTGCTTTATTCAAACCTTGTACCAATGCATACTACTACTAATACATAGCCACTTGGTTTTAATCCCTTGCTTATTTATTTTTTTATTCTAACGTTATTTTAACTACATGTATTGCCATGGACAGACACTCTCTGGTAACTTAATCACATGATGGCTATCTTGAACTCGTTTACCATGCAAAGAACTTTCTGGAAATCTCTGTGTTATGGATTATTCTTGTGCTGACAAACTTACACATTAGTGAATTTGCTGTTGTTTATTGATTAGCATATGAGTGAAAATGATTTAGCAGCGTTCAAAGTGATTATGTAGTCAGCCTTTCGTATCAGAGGTTATCGTTAACTTAGCTGTGTTCTTTAGGGGTAATGTTCTATTTTGCCCTGCTTAGGTTAATGTTAGGGTAATGGTGAAATTGATCATGTTCCCCAGCTAAAGTATGTCAGTACTTTGTGCATTGTAGACCCAGCTAGGGGGAGTTGTGGAAACATTACTCATGCCAAATAGTACAGAGAGCTAACTTTTGTCCTTTTTTTAACTCTGCCTATACATATGACCTAAGAATGACGAAAAAATGAAAACATTAGGGTTTTTTCTGTGCCGTACTAGGATCGCATTACCAAGGGTTAGTTTATTTGTAAACAAACACTGAGCAGCTCAGGGGGTCTGGGGCTGCACCAGCCCAGAAAAAGTGGGGTGGAAAAGTGATAGAACTGATTACCAGAAGGTATACCTAACAATTTTTGTGTCATTTTTGCTTATGATTAAATACCAACCTCAGGAAAGTGGGGTTCTCCTTAATTTTTAGTATGGGGGTTCCATTTCGCTATTTCTTGGTGAACCACAAATAGCGAGTCTAATGTTTTGGACACCCCAGATATTGTTGGTTACTTCTGACCCCTACGAACCTACAAACAATGAATGGCCAACTGTAATGAATCACTTCAAATTGCTCAATTCTTCCTTTTTCAGATTTATGGATCCCAAATATTCAATTTTTGTCCATGTTGCTATTCACAGACCCCATATATTGATTCAACGTAAGATTTCAGACCCCGAATACCGGCGCCGACTCCCCCATTTTAAATGCTAATGAATACCCCCTCCCCTGGACTGAGCAAACCAAGAGACACTTAAGCACTAGTGTTTCTTGAAATATGCATACTATGACCTTAAAGATCTGCTTCCTTCATTGTTTTACTGAGGGAAGATTTGTTGGTTCCCCTTTGACCCCAAGAGCCCATGTTACAAGAGTAGACATCGTCAATGTGGAGGGCACTAATTGGATAATCCTGAATTAGCAAAGACTTGTATCCCCTTGCAAAGCTGCACCCCTTGGGCGTCAGACCACATCTAAACACAAAGTTTAGTTGAAGTTATAGTTTCATCAGAAAAATTAGGTTAATTGTGGTTCACACACATAAGGCTGTTATTAAGAGTTACCTGCGATATTATTTTAGTTACTCAAGTATTTTGTTTGACAGATAACTATACAATGTCATCTATATAGATCAAACTGTTAATATAGAAATTCTTGCATACAAGTGTTATCAATGTCATCCTTTACTTTGAGGTTTATATTCTTCGTTTTATCTGCTTCCTAATTTAGCTATGCTTTCGGCAGCAGCGAGTTGCCGTTTTGCGAAACCACTTAATGTCAAAGAGTCATTGACACTCATCAAGGCCGAAGCCAATGGGGGGGGGCTGGCTAGGTGTAAAATTGTGCTCTCTTGTTGGAATTTTTGTGATTTGAATGACTGGTTTTAGAGGGTTTTGAGGAGAAATAATGCATAAAAACATGAATTTAATAGTGTTAAAACATAACTAACTGAAATTATTGCATTGATGCTTTATTTTTGATTGATATTCACTAATTGTGTTGATTTCGAGGTTGGATTGCAAAATGCGGCAAAAGTTTAGTCACTGAGGACTTGGATTGATCATATGATGCATAAATTTGAATTGTGTTCCTACAACTGTTGTTGTTGTTGGTTTTATCGTCGGAAAGTTTTGGTTCGAAATTTCGGAAAATTGTCAGAATTCGGTAATTCCCTTAAAGAGAAAACCCAATTTTTTAAAAAATTTTGGTGCAGAGAATGGGAAAATTTGGCAAGTCTTGTCTTGGAAACGCCAACTCAGTTCACTTTTGATGGAGAAATCAGTCTAGGCAAGGGTATCTTTTTCACAAGAATTCGTCGAGCCAAAGGTTACATTTTGAAACTGGGCGGCAAACCCCTTCTCGAAATTTAGCCGAGAAACCCCCCCCCCCCGTGTTCCCATAGGCTAGTTCATACCCCACCACCATGCGTTGGTCAGAAACTGGTTCTTGGAAAACATTAAGTTTTTTTTATTGGAAGAGCACGTATGTGTGTTGCACGTATGTGTGTTGCACGTATGTGTGTTGCACGTATGTGTACCATTTCAAAAAGCAAAATTTATAGCAGAAAATTCTTTTGCAAGTTTTAAAGGCAATCTGTCACGCATTTGATTGGGTGATTTGGACAATACCAAGAATAGGAAATTTGAATGGCTGCTAATCCTCTGACTTTTTATAGCCGCAGACAGTCAAGACGAATAGGCTTCCTTTGTTTCAAATACCAAATTCAAAAAGAAATCCGTTGTGTTGAGCTCTGACTTTGTCGCAGCCAATCAGAGACGTGACAGGCTGCCTTTCAGAAGTCATCAAGTATAATTCCTATGTTTCTTGCACGTTTTTGTCAGTGTATTCGTTATGTTTGGGACAATTTTTCCTTTAATTTCACGAAAACAAAGGTTTTGTCCCCGTTTTGTCGGTTGATTCATGTGTACCGTAAAAGAGCCAGTCCTCCATCAGGCTGCCATTTACTACAATAGTGTCCGCCATTTACCAGGAAAATGTCCCTCCACTCTCCCCAGACCCTTTTCCAGATGTTAGAATTGTCATGAAATACGGGTATTCTGCGTAACAATTCACATTTGGTATTTGACAAGTAATTCATTGACCGACGAAATCTCGCTTGAATTCAAGGTTGGTGGCTCTGTCAAACTTGCTGTCCGGAAGACTTGGTCAACAGGGACTCGTAATATTACGCTTAGAAAGTGGGCCCAATTTTTCAAAATGGTCCACAGGTAGCAGCGTATGGTTGTAATAATTGTAAAAGTAAAATTGCAAACCAACCTCTGTTTTCTTGGGTCTGTTGATGGGCCTAGTGTTTTGATGGAGGGAGTTAGCTCCATAGAGGACAACACGAACATCACAACAAACAGAGAAATAATAAGGAAGAAAACAATGGTCGGTTTGCAATTTTACTTTTACAGTTATTACAACAATACGCTGCTACCTGTGACTCAACAAAATAATTTTAAATTCTGGTCTAAAGAGCTTGAATATTGATGAGGAAACTTTTGTTAAAGAATTACGTTATCGTGACTTATAAATTGCAAAATGCTTACTTTTCAGGCAGTTAACTTCCTCCGTAGAGGCAAAATAGATCCATCGAAGCTGCAGAACTCCAGGCTTGATCTACGGTTTTTGTATGAAACAACAAGTGTCTAAATATCGCCTCCTGATTCATTGAAAATTACCACTTTTAAAGTGCAAGTTTATTAGTGTATGAGCAAATCAATGAACGCAGGGAAGCAAGGGACGAAAAGGCATAGGTCAAGGACAAAGAGACTACTTCGATTAACTTTGTCTTTTCAATTTTCCTAAATACTGCCAGTGGATTCTTCGTGACCTGTGTTCCATTTCTTTTCAAGTTGTCTGGAACACATGCAAACTTTCATAGAATCGAACAATAGACGCAGGTGCCCCTTCAACATCAAAGTGACCCCTCAGTTTTACTTAAATGCAAATTTGGTTGATAAAATATGTTATCGAAGTAGGTAGGCTTTCACTTCATTTTCTTATTTGCCAGTTTGCTATGAGGCAGCCTTTTCGGAGAAAAAAGACAATGCAAGGTATGGAAAATACCCATGCCAGTCATTGTCAAAAAGACAAACATCAAATGATCCGGGAACGATCTCATTTTTAAAAGCTATCATCTTCCGTTGCCAAAAAACATATAACTTATACCCTTTCAATAATTTCTAATCTTTTGGCCCATCGCTTTTTGGGCGCTTGGCGAGGCTATATCCTTTGAAAATGGAAATTGTTGGACCTTATACGATCTTTGCGAAAGGGCAGGGTTATACCGTCTGAAAATTGCTCATTTTTGGACCCTCGATGCCTTGCCAAAATGAAATGGTAGTACCCTTGAAATGTTAGAAATTTTGGACCCCCTCTGCTTTTGCAAAAACAGCTATACCGGATACCCTTTGCAAAATTGGAATTTCTGAACCCCTCAATTTTTAGTCAAAACGAAAGACTAAACACTTTGAACAGTCGGAATTTTTGAACCCTCTATTTTTTGGCCAAAAAGCAAGGATATTCCCTTTGCAAAATCGGAATTCCTCAACCCCTTCATTTTTGACAAAAAAGCAAGACAATACCCTTTGAAAAATTGGAATTTCTGAACCCCTCAATTTTTCGCCACAAAGGAGCGCTATAGGGTCTACCCTTAGAAAGATCGGAATTCTTGAATCCCTGTATTTTTTGGCAAAAAAGCAAGGCTATACCCTTTTAAAAATCGGAATTCTTGCACCCCTGTATTTTTGGCAAAAAAGCAAGGCTATACCCTTTGAAAAATCGGAATTCTTGCACACCTGTATTTTTGGCAAAAAAGCAAGGCTATACCCTTTGAAAAAGCGGAATTCTTGTACCCCTGTATTTTTGGCAAAAAGCAAGGCTATACCCTTTGAAAAATCGGAATTCTTGCACCCCTGTATTTTGGCAAAAAAGCAAGGCTATACCCTTTGAAAGATCGGAATTCTTGAACCCCTGTATTTTTGGCAAAAAAGCAAGGCTATACCCTTTGAAAAAGCGGAATTCTTGTACCCCTGTATTTTTGGCAAAAAAGCAAGGCTATACCCTTTGAAAAATCGGAATTCTTGCACCCTTTTATTTTTGGCAAAAAAGCAAGGCTATACCCTTTGAAAAGTCGGAATTCTTGAACCCCTGTATTTTTGGCAAAAAAGCAAGGCTATACCCTTTGAAAAATCGGAATTCTTGGACCTATGTGTTTTTGGCAAAAAAGCAAGGCTATACCCTTTGAAAAAGCGGAATTCTTGTACCCCTGTATTTTTGGCAAAAAAGCAAGGCTATACCCTTTGAAAAATCGGAATTCTTGCACCCCTGTATTTTTGGCAAAAAAGCAAGGCTATACCCATTGAAAAATCGGAATTCTCGTACCCATGTATTTTTGGCAAAAAAGCAAGGCTATACCATTTGAAAAATCGGAATTCTTGTACCCCTGTATTTTTGGCAAAAAGCAAGGCTATACCCTTTGAAAAATCTCAATTCTTGAACCCCTGTATTTTTGGCAAAAAAGCAAGGCTATACCCTTTGAAAAATCGGAATTCTTGTACCCCTGTATTTTTGGAAAAAAACAAGGCTATGCCCTTTGAAAAATCGGAATTCTTGCACCTATGTATTTTTGGCAAAAAGCAAGGCTATACCCTTTGAAAAATCGGAATTCTTGTACCCCTGTATTTTTGGAAAAAAAACAAGGCTATGCCCTTTGAAAAAGCGGAATTCTCGTACCCCTGTATTTTTGGCAAAAAAGCAAGGCTATACCCTTTGAAAAATCGGAATTCTTGCACCCCTGTATTTTTGGCAAAAAAAAGGCTATACCCTTTGAAAAATCGGAATTCTTGCACCCCTGCATTTTTGGCAAAAAAGCAAGGCTATACCCTTTGAAAAAGCGGAATTCTCTTACCCATGTAGTTTTGGCAAAAAAGCAAGGCTATACCCTTTGAAAAGTCGGAATTCTTGAACCCCTGTATTTTTGGCAAAAAAGCAAGGCTATACCCTTTGAAAAGTCGGAATTCTTGAACCCCTGTATTTTTGGCAAAAAAGCAAGGCTATACCCTTTGAAAAATCGGAATTCTTGCACCTATGTATTTTTGGCAAAAAAGCAAGGCTATACCCTTTGAAAAAGCGGAATTCTTGTACCCCTGTATTTTTTGCAAAAAGCAAGGCTATACCCTTTGAAAAAGCGGAATTCTCTTACCCATGTAGTTTTGGCAAAAAAGCAAGGCTATACCCTTTGAAAAGTCGGAATTCTTGAACCCCTGTATTTTTGGCAAAAAAGCAAGGCTATACCCTTTGAAAAGTCGGAATTCTTGAACCCCTGTATTTTTGGCAAAAAAGCAAGGCTATACCCTTTGAAAAATCGGAATTCTTGCACCTATGTATTTTTGGCAAAAAAGCAAGGCTATACCCTTTGAAAAAGCGGAATTCTTGTACCCCTGTATTTTTTGCAAAAAGCAAGGCTATACCCTTTGAAAAATCGGAATTCTTGCACCCCTGTATTTTGGCAAAAAGCAAGGCTATACCCTTTGAAAAATCGGAATTCTTGCACCTCTGTATTTTTGGCAAAAAAGCAAGGCTATACCCTTTGAAAAAGCGGAATTCTCGTACCCATGTATTTTTGGCAAAAAAGCAAGGCTATACCCTTTGAAAAAGCGGAATTCTCGTACCCATGTATTTTTGGCAAAAAAGCAAGGCTATACCCTTTGAAAAATCGGAATTCTTGAACCCCTGTATTTTTGGCAAAAAAGCAAGGCTATACCCTTTGAAAAATCGGAATTCTTGCACCCCTGTATTTTGGCAAAAAGCAAGGCTATACCCTTTGAAAAATCGGAATTCTTGCACCTCTGTATTTTTGGCAAAAAAGCAAGGCTATACCCTTTGAAAAAGCGGAATTCTCGTACCCATGTATTTTTGGCAAAAAAGCAAGGCTATACCCTTTGAAAAATCGGAATTCTTGAACCCCTTTTTTTTTTGCAAAAAAGCAAGGCTATACCCTTTGAAAAAGCGGAATTCTTGTACCCCTGTATTTTTTGCAAAAAGCAAGGCTATACCCATTGAAAATCGGAATTCTTGCACCCTTTTATTTTTAGCAAAAAAGCAAGGCTATACCCTTTGAAAAATCGGAATTCTTGCACCCCTGTATTTTTGGCAAAAAAGCAAGGCTATACCCTTTGAAAAAGCGGAATTCTGGTACCCATGTATTTTTTGGCAAAAAAGCAAGGCTATACCCTTTGAAAAATCGGAATTCTTGAACCCCTGTATTTTTGGCAAAAAAGCAAGGCTATACCCTTTGAAAAAGCGGAATTCTCGTACCCATGTATTTTTGGCAAAAAAGCAAGGCTATACCCTTTGAAAAGTCGGAATTCTTGAACCCCTGTATTTTTGGCAAAAAAGCAAGGCTATACCCTTTGAAAAATCGGAATTCTTGCACCTATGTATTTTTGGCAAAAAAGCAAGGCTATACCCTTTGAAAAAGCGGAATTCTCGTACCCATGTATTTTTTGGCAAAAAAGCAAGGCTATACCCTTTGAAAAATCGGAATTCTTGAACCCCTGTATTTTTGGCAAAAAAGCAAGGCTATACCCTTTGAAAAAGCGGAATTCTCGTACCCATGTATTTTTGGCAAAAAAGGAAGGCTATACCCTTTGAAAAAGCGGAATTCTCGTACCCATGTATTTTTGGCAAAAAAGCAAGGCTATACCCTTTGAAAAATCGGAATTCTTGAACCCCTGTATTTTTGGCAAAAAAGCAAGGCTATACCCTTTGAAAAAGCGGAATTCTTGTACCCCTGTATTTTTTGCAAAAAAGCAAGGCTATACCCTTTGAAAAGCGGAATTCTCGTACCCATGTATTTTTTGGCAAAAAAGCAAGGCTATACCCTTTTAAAAATCGGAATTCTTGAACCCCTGTATTTTTGGCAAAAAAGCAAGGCTATACCCTTTGAAAAATCGGAATTCTTGAACCCCTGTATTTTTGGCAAAAAAGCAAGGCTATACCCTTTGAAAAAGCGGAATTCTTGTACCCATGTATTTTTGGCAAAAAAGCAAGGCTATACCCTTTGAAAAAGCGGAATTCTCGTACCCATGTATTTTTGGCAAAAAAGCAAGGCTATACCCTTTGAAAAATCGGAATTCTTGAACCCCTTTTTTTTGCAAAAAAGCAAGGCTATACCCTTTGAAAAAGCGGAATTCTTGTACCCTTTTATTTTTAGCAAAAAAGCAAGGCTATACCCTTTGAAAAATCGGAATTCCTGCACCCCTGTATTTTTTGCAAAAAGCAAGGCTATACCCTTTGAAAAGTCGGAATTCTTGAACCCCTGTATTTTTGGCAAAAAAGCAAGGCTATACCCTTTGAAAAATCGGAATTCTTGCACCTATGTATTTTTGGCAAAAAAGCAAGGCTATACCCTTTGAAAAGCGGAATTCTCGTACCCATGTATTTTTTGGCAAAAAAGCAAGGCTATACCCTTTTAAAAATCGGAATTCTTGAACCCCTGTATTTTTGGCAAAAAAGCAAGGCTATACCCTTTGAAAAATCGGAATTCTTGAACCCCTGTATTTTTGGCAAAAAAGCAAGGCTATACCCTTTGAAAAAGCGGAATTCTTGTACCCATGTATTTTTGGCAAAAAAGCAAGGCTATACCCTTTGAAAAAGCGGAATTCTCGTACCCATGTATTTTTGGCAAAAAAGCAAGGCTATACCCTTTGAAAAATCGGAATTCTTGAACCCCTTTTTTTTGCAAAAAAGCAAGGCTATACCCTTTGAAAAAGCGGAATTCTTGTACCCCTGTATTTTTTGCAAAAAGCAAGGCTATACCCATTGAAAATCGGAATTCTTGCACCCTTTTATTTTTAGCAAAAAAGCAAGGCTATACCCTTTGAAAAATCGGAATTCTCGCACCCTTTTATTTTTAGCAAAAAAGCAAGGCTATACCCTTTGAAAAATCGGAATTCTTGCACCCCTGTATTTTTGGCAAAAAAGCAAGGCTATACCCTTTTAAAAAGCGGAATTCTCGTACCCCTGTATTTTTGGCAAAAAAGCAAGGCTATACCCTTTGAAAAATCGGATTTCTTGAACCCCTGTATTTTTGGGGAAAAAGCAAGGCTATACCCTTTGAAAAATCGGAATTCTTGTACCCCTGTATTTTTGGCAAAAAAGCAAGGCTATGCCCTTTGAAAAAGCGGAATTCTGGTACCCCTGTATTTTTGGCAAAAAAGCAAGGCTATACCCTTTGAAAAATCGGAATTCTTGCACCCCTGTATTTTTTGCAAAAAAGCAAGGCTATACCCTTTGAAAAAGCGGAATTCTTGTACCCCTGTATTTTTGGCAAAAAAGCATGGCTATACCCTTTGAAAAATCGGAATTCTTGCACCCCTGTATTTTTGGCAAAAAAGCAAGGCTATACCCTTTGAAAAAGCGGAATTCTCTTACCCATGTATTTTTGGCAAAAAAGCAAGGCTATACCCTTTGAAAAGTCGGAATTCTTGAACCCCTGTATTTTTGGCAAAAAAGCAAGGCTATACCCTTTGAAAAATCGGAATTCTTGCACCTATGTATTTTTGGCAAAAAAGCAAGGCTATACCCTTTGAAAAATCGGAATTCTTGCACCCCTGTATTTTTGGCAAAAAAGCAAGGCTATACCCTTTGAAAAAGCGGAATTCTCGTACCCATGTATTTTTTGGCAAAAAAGCAAGGCTATACCCTTTGAAAAAGCGGAATTCTCGTACCCATGTATTTTTGGCAAAAAAGCAAGGCTATACCCTTTGAAAAGTCGGAATTCTTGAACCCCTGTATTTTTGGCAAAAAAGCAAGGCTATACCCTTTGAAAAATCGGAATTCTTGCACCTATGTATTTTTGGCAAAAAAGCAAGGCTATACCCTTTGAAAAAGCGGAATTCTCGTACCCATGTATTTTTTGGCAAAAAAGCAAGGCTATACCCTTTGAAAAATCGGAATTCTTGAACCCCTGTATTTTTGGCAAAAAAGCAAGGCTATACCCTTTGAAAAAGCGGAATTCTCGTACCCATGTATTTTTGGCAAAAAAGGAAGGCTATACCCTTTGAAAAAGCGGAATTCTCGTACCCATGTATTTTTGGCAAAAAAGCAAGGCTATACCCTTTGAAAAATCGGAATTCTTGAACCCCTGTATTTTTGGCAAAAAAGCAAGGCTATACCCTTTGAAAAAGCGGAATTCTTGTACCCCTGTATTTTTTGCAAAAAGCAAGGCTATACCCATTGAAAAATCGGAATTCTTGCACCCTTTTATTTTTAGCAAAAAAGCAAGGCTATACCCTTTGAAAAATCGGAATTCCTGCACCCCTGTATTTTTTGCAAAAAGCAAGGCTATACCCTTTGAAAAGTCGGAATTCTTGAACCCCTGTATTTTTGGCAAAAAAGCAAGGCTATACCCTTTGAAAAATCGGAATTCTTGCACCTATGTATTTTTGGCAAAAAAGCAAGGCTATACCCTTTGAAAAGCGGAATTCTCGTACCCATGTATTTTTTGGCAAAAAAGCAAGGCTATACCCTTTTAAAAATCGGAATTCTTGAACCCCTGTATTTTTGGCAAAAAAGCAAGGCTATACCCTTTGAAAAATCGGAATTCTTGAACCCCTGTATTTTTGGCAAAAAAGCAAGGCTATACCCTTTGAAAAAGCGGAATTCTTGTACCCATGTATTTTTGGCAAAAAAGCAAGGCTATACCCTTTGAAAAAGCGGAATTCTCGTACCCATGTATTTTTGGCAAAAAAGCAAGGCTATACCCTTTGAAAAATCGGAATTCTTGAACCCCTTTTTTTTGCAAAAAAGCAAGGCTATACCCTTTGAAAAAGCGGAATTCTTGTACCCCTGTATTTTTTGCAAAAAGCAAGGCTATACCCATTGAAAATCGGAATTCTTGCACCCTTTTATTTTTAGCAAAAAGGCAAGGCTATACCCTTTGAAAAATCGGAATTCTTGCACCCTTTTATTTTTAGCAAAAAAGCAAGGCTATACCCTTTGAAAAATCGGAATTCTTGCACCCCTGTATTTTTGGCAAAAAAGCAAGGCTATACCCTTTGAAAAAGCGGAATTCTCGTACCCATGTATTTTTTGGCAAAAAAGCAAGGCTATACCCTTTGAAAAATCGGAATTCTTGAACCCCTGTATTTTTGGCAAAAAAGCAAGGCTATACCCTTTGAAAAAGCGGAATTCTCGTACCCATGTATTTTTGGCAAAAAAGGAAGGCTATACCCTTTGAAAAAGCGGAATTCTCGTACCCATGTATTTTTGGCAAAAAAGCAAGGCTATACCCTTTGAAAAATCGGAATTCTTGAACCCCTGTATTTTTGGCAAAAAAGCAAGGCTATACCCTTTGAAAAAGCGGAATTCTTGTACCCCTGTATTTTTTGCAAAAAGCAAGGCTATACCCATTGAAAAATCGGAATTCTTGCACCCTTTTATTTTTAGCAAAAAAGCAAGGCTATACCCTTTGAAAAATCGGAATTCCTGCACCCCTGTATTTTTTGCAAAAAGCAAGGCTATACCCTTTGAAAAGTCGGAATTCTTGAACCCCTGTATTTTTGGCAAAAAAGCAAGGCTATACCCTTTGAAAAATCGGAATTCTTGCACCTATGTATTTTTGGCAAAAAAGCAAGGCTATACCCTTTGAAAAGCGGAATTCTCGTACCCATGTATTTTTTGGCAAAAAAGCTAGGCTATACCCTTTTAAAAATCGGAATTCTTGAACCCCTTTTTTTTTGCAAAAAAGCAAGGCTATACCCTTTGAAAAAGCGGAATTCTTGTACCCCTGTATTTTTTGCAAAAAGCAAGGCTATACCCATTGAAAATCGGAATTCTTGCACCCTTTTATTTTTAGCAAAAAAGCAAGGCTATACCCTTTGAAAAATCGGAATTCTTGCACCCTTTTATTTTTAGCAAAAAAGCAAGGCTATACCCTTTGAAAAATCGGAATTCTTGCACCCCTGTATTTTTGGCAAAAAAGCAAGGCTATACCCTTTTAAAAAGCGGAATTCTCGTACCCCTGTATTTTTGGCAAAAAAGCAAGGCTATACCCTTTGAAAAATCGGATTTCTTGAACCCCTGTATTTTTGGGGAAAAAGCAAGGCTATACCCTTTGAAAAATCGGAATTCTTGTACCCCTGTATTTTTGGCAAAAAAGCAAGGCTATGCCCTTTGAAAAAGCGGAATTCTGGTACCCCTGTATTTTTGGCAAAAAAGCAAGGCTATACCCTTTGAAAAATCGGAATTCTTGCACCCCTGTATTTTTTGCAAAAAAGCAAGGCTATACCCTTTGAAAAAGCGGAATTCTTGTACCCCTGTATTTTTGGCAAAAAAGCAAGGCTATACCCTTTGAAAAATCGGAATTCTTGCACCCCTGTATTTTTGGCAAAAAAGCAAGGCTATACCCTTTGAAAAAGCGGAATTCTCTTACCCATGTATTTTTGGCAAAAAAGCAAGGCTATACCCTTTGAAAAGTCGGAATTCTTGAACCCCTGTATTTTTGGCAAAAAAGCAAGGCTATACCCTTTGAAAAATCGGAATTCTTGCACCTATGTATTTTTGGCAAAAAAGCAAGGCTATACCCTTTGAAAAAGCGGAATTCTTGTACCCCTGTATTTTTGGCAAAAAGCAAGGCTATACCCTTTGAAAAATCGGAATTCTTGCACCCCTGTATTTTGGCAAAAAAGCAAGGCTATACCCTTTGAAAAATCGGAATTCTTGCACCCCTGTATTTTTGGCAAAAAAGCAAGGCTATACCCTTTGAAAAAGCGGAATTCTCGTACCCATGTATTTTTTGGCAAAAAAGCAAGGCTATACCCTTTGAAAAATCGGAATTCTTGAACCCTTGTATTTTTGGCAAAAAAGCAAGGCTATACCCTTTGAAAAAGCGGAATTCTCGTACCCATGTATTTTTGGCAAAAAAGCAAGGCTATACCCTTTGAAAAATCGGAATTCTTGTACCCCTGTATTTTTGGAAAAAAAACAAGGCTAGACCCTCTGAAAAATCGGAATTCTAGAACCCATGTATTTTTGGCAAGAAAGCCCAAGAATAAAGGGCCTCAAAAGTTTAAATTTTTTAAGGGTATAGACTTTTTTTGCCAAAAATACAGGGGTTCAATAATTCTGATTTTTGAAAGGGTATAGCCTTGCTTTGTTGCCAAAAATACAGGGGTGCAAGAATTCCGATTTTTCAAAGGGTATAGCCTTGCTTTTTAGCCAAAAATTTAACAGTTCTAAAATTCCGATTTTTCAAATGGCATATTGGCCTTTTTGACAGCCTTCGATTTGTTGCCAGAAAAGAAGAGTATGGCCTTTGAAAACTTGTAACCTTTGGACCCCTCAAAAGGAGGGTTATACCTTTCTAACAAGGAAGACAATTTACGCCAATAAATGTTTGTTAACGCCCAGGTCTCGCTCAGAGTTTCTTCCCCATGGTAATACCCTAGAACCCAGTCCTCTTACCCCAACGCAGTTCGACAGCACGGTTTGTGATGAATCGTGGTCTGTTCAGTAACAGAGACAGAGGGCGTTTACGGGAATTTTTGGACAGCTCGATTTTTGGCCAAAAAGCAAGGGTATGGTCTGGCAACGAGTATCTTGCTGATAATCAATAGAAAAGGCAAATTAATCACGAACTAAAGCATAGTTTTACATCATGTACATACTAAAATAATACTAAAGTGCTTAATTCTGTCTGTTGATCAAATGAGATTGTAAAATCAAAACATTTTAGATACAGAGATGTAGCGAGCCCTACAATCAAAGCTACGGATATTATCATGTTAAAATAGGTTTACTATTGGCACTTAGATGATAAAATATTTTGTCGACTTACGGCTACGTGAAATGGTGACTATTTTGATCGAGCTTCCATAAAAGTCATGGGCAATACAGCAAAGTGCCGCCTTTAAGAAACTCATTAACTCATTTCACAAACACAGCCTGGCTGGTACGCTATGTACCAGACTCTCCCAAAAAGAAAACGAGAGAGTCTCTCAGACTCTCTCACTTTCTTTTCGAGAGACTCTGGTACCCAGGGCACCTGATTGGTTTCTTATGAAAAAATATACTTCTTCAAAACAGGGTGTGTATACCATGTTATCAGAAACACTTGTATATTTCTAACATCTGTCATAATTGTTAAGAAAACATTTCTGTTAAGAATATTCATTATTGTAAAAGGGACTAAGAATTCGAGCCAGTATTGAAAGTTTCTTGAGACATTTCTGTGACATTTCCAATATGTATTGGAGACATTTCAACTATATAAGCGATATGATGCTACTATGTACCATTCTAAAAGAAACTGAGCATAAATCAACCTGGCTAGTTTCTTGTGGAGAGGTACTTTATCCAGCAAAATCAGACCTGAGTTTCTTAAGCCCGCCATAAATGGGGAGGAAAATGCTTACTCGCCGTGTGCGGATGATTTTTGCTGAGGAAATACTCATTTGTGCAGCTGAGGAAAATATCTATCATGTTTAATAATTTCTGCCATTCGTGCCAACATTCTCACCGTCTGCGGTGTCACTGAGAATTTTGCTCACTGCCTTCGGTGCAAACGTGTTCACACTTTCAGCCGCCATCTTGCTGTGACCTGTGGTCGATACCATGGCAACATGAACAAGTGTGCACCGAAGATAGTGAGCAAAATTCTCAGTGACACCGAAGACGGTGAGAATTTAGTACCAATGGCAGAAATCATTAAACATGACAGATATTTTCCTCAGCTGCACAAATGAGTATTTCCTCAGCAAAATTATCCGCACACGGCGAGAATTTTCCTGAGCAAAATGACATTCATGCCACTTTGCTGAGCATTTTCCTCGTCGTGTGCGGCGGGCTTTATAATGCAGTTTCTTAGAGGCCAGACTTTACTATAGTGTACTGTGTTTGTAGCTTAGAAATTTGAATTTATGACCTTTGTTGTTTTCTCTCTTCGGCCTAAATCCAACCATTACCAGAAATGCATTGCAAATGTCCCTGGCGCGTCTGAACATTTAGCTCCTACGCAGTGTTCATTCTCGTTTCAATCTTGATGAAGCTGAGCGCTGTAGCAGCTGTTCAGACCAGGGAGCGCCTGGCGCTCCCTGGTTCAGACACTCAGGGGCCATTTGAATCTGAGTTCTAGCACTGGTTAGGCCTAGGCCAAAGGGAAAACAACGAAGAGAACTATGGCAATATCGAGGTAACTGACAGTAATTTCTAAGCTACAAACATGGTGCATTATTGTCCGTGGGAAAATCAGATCTCTTAGCCTATATTTGGCTTTTCCAAGCTGAAAAGCAGGACTCGCGCGAAGTACAATTGATTTCCATACTAGCACCATCCAACGTCTTATATTGCAGATAAAACTTGCTTTCGGTTATTCGGCCAAAAATTGTCAATTTTGAAAACGATAGTCGATGACTGAAAATTCTCGAACAAATCTGTAGCTCCCTATCAGACCGTAAGACTGAAGAGCTGACGGTGAGCCTTCTCGAATCATATTATGTACTAAGTTACGGGGATATTTAAGAAGCCACTTGGAATACATTTCAGAAATTTTAGCTCTGCAAAATGTCTGTAGTACTGACTAGCACTGAGGTTATTCACAGCTGAAATTATCGCCTCTAAAATAGTGCTATTACGATAGATCACATTCTATTTACAAAAGCAAGATAACACCGCTATTCATATTATGATAGAGTCTAAATTACACCGTTCGTGAATCCTTAAAGCGTCATATCTTACTGCAATAAATGTCCCATTTTCTCACTCATTCACTACAATCTGGGAAACACTTATGTAAAAAATTAAATGATGTCTAATTAAAATCACGGATTAAAATTCTTATAATACGAAAAAAATCAAGAAAAGACTCAAATTAAAAAAATGCCTGATTAAAAGATTCTGTTTGTTTGCTCACCGCCTAAGTGGCCCGGTGCGAAGACATATTTACTGGGGTCGCTCCTGCAGACTTGATAAAATGTCGCAGTTTCGCTTTTTCTTGAACTGATAACGCTACAAGTATTTTATCTTGCGATAACAATAACATTAATTCAACTTAATGAGATGAGAGTAACTTGAGGGTCCTAGGGGCAGAGGCTTAGAATATTGACCGTGATCAACCAGTACAGCAAAAGGTTTCACCAAGGAGCTTGACTTTCGTACACAGGACTTCATAATTTTTGGCGGGACTACATCTGCGTAGAAATTATTTCTTGCCAGGTTTTGCGGACTTTGCAGTCAAAGTTTCACTATTTTCGGGGAGATTCGCAACTTCTTTGGAGGGAAGGACTTTCCTTCTTTTCTTACAGAAGGAACCAACAGGGTAGCATACACCATAGCACTTAGACGGAGATGTATTTGCTGCACAGCCGTCATCTACAGCCTTATTCAGAAAAATAAAAGTACATCAAAGTTTCCACAAACCTAACGTAAAATAAAGAATTAACATCAATATAAAGATGATCGGCATCATTCTACAGATGATGACTATACTTACGCTAGACTTACGACGACGAGTCTCTTGTTTCCCTGTACTCTTTGACTTGATGATGGCGCTTCGATCAACAGAGACACATAAAAGCATTCTGAAAAGCCTGGCCCTATTTAGGCCCAAACTCCACGATTCTTAGAGTACCAATCAGATTGCGAGATTTGTGAGGCCGTGATTCCTTCATAATTCCATGGACGACTGCAGAAAATACGGCCAGCTTTTTTACTGTTTCATTTTGAATCCCCTTGTCGAGCAAGGTTTACCGCTGAGATACAAGGGACTCATCATAACAAGTCTATACTTGAGCTGCACATCTGTGCTCCACGTAATGGTACACATATATAAGAAATAATGAAGTCTTTGTTTTCGTGAAATTCAATATAAAGTTTTTCCCAAATGTACCATGTACATACACATATTTTTTATAAGAAACTAAGAATCTGAGCCTACTTAACGTACTTACTTAAACTTTCGTTAAATTATATCAGATTTTTGAAGACTCGTAGTTTCGTACGAATTTCTTAAACGTTCCATAGCAATTTAAATTTACTTCCTGTGCAATCCTAAACGTTTCGAAACAAAGTTTGTTGAATCCTTTCCAATGTTTATAGATTCTTAAGGTATAGTTCCCCAGTGTTGGAGTTTCTTAATTTTTCTGCAGTCTGAGAGTTGGGTTTCTTATGAGCAGTTTCTTGTGGGAAAATATGCGTATGTCAACAAAAAAGTATAAGAAATATTATTAGCATATATAACTTAATCAGACAAGACTCTTATTGGATGACTTCTTAGAAGCTTGCAAAGGATTTCTACGTCAAATTTTGTTTTGTGAAATCAGCGAAATGATCCACTATGATTTGTGCTATGCGACACACATGCGTGCTCTTCCAAGAAATACACCTTACTTTCCAAGAACCAGTTTTAACCAACGTATGGTGGTGGGGCATGTCCCTGTCCGCTGTATCTTTGAATAAGAAAAACAGATATTTTAAGTGTGATGATTTATGCAAATACAAACCGTGAAAACATTCATGATGCGACCAAAAGCGAAATGAAATGCACAATTCCATTCTTCCCTATCCCCTCTAGATTAGGCCACAGTTGGAATCCGTCACATCCTACTGTCCTAACTTTTCAGCTTTCTCTGACCTCTCTTGTGTTAATAAACGTTCACTGCATTCACATCACTTGTTGTCCTATTTTTGTGGAATATTGTCTAGCTTCCCAAGTTATGAAACTGCGCATTCCATATCGCCCTTGATGCAACCACTGATCGAATAACGTAAATAAATTCTTTGCACCGCCATTCAATTGACATCATCTTTCAAAATAGAAACGATTTTTAAAGAATCAGAACGGCGGATATATCTCTCAAATTTGTCACAATTTACACCAAACCTACACTTGTTCTACCTGAAATTATCGAATTTTAGACACCATAGATGGGTTTTTAAAGTAAATCAACGGGGTTAAAAGCAACTTAGCCAGGGGACTGGGTCCATCTAAATATAACCTATAGCACGTTACGTTTTTGATCGATGAAAACAAAAGGAAGACAAGTGGCGCCTGCCGTTCCTTTGTACCATATTTAGATTGTATTGCTATATCTCCGTTCATTTAATTCAAGATTTCTGGCGTCCCTAAGCCTAGTTTTCATTAAATCGTAATTCATCGCCGATCGTTGTTTAAAAGCGTCGGCGATCATCACCGATGCAGTAAGACGATCGTCGGTTTTGAGCTACAACTTAATGAAAACCAGACTTTACTAAAATCTGATAGACTTTACAAGTTATAATTCTTTATGATCCAGCTAATATTTTTTACTTCATAAATATTATAAATATTTCACAAATATTATTATGTTAAAATTATTTTGCATTATATCTTTAATCTTCTTAGTGTTGATTTTGTGTCGTCAAAGAGCCACCGTCACCCAGGGTTCATTGCGGGCACACTATAACTTTTCCGATTATCTAAACACTATATTTGGCCTAAATTCAAACAATAGGTGCAGAGTGAAACCTTAATATCAGTTCAATAACTGTGCTGTGGATCCATCGTTTCTGCTTGAGCAAAACTTGATTGTCCGAAATTTCAGTGTGCCTGCAAAGGAACCACGGTGACATAGGCTCTTCAACATATACATATTCACCGCTTTTATATATAATATCAAATATTGACATTCACCAACAAATTAACAGGCCTAGTAACAGCCCTAGTGTTCCTTTTTTTCATGCCTAGTGCCTTCTTTCTATCCTTTTCATTTTTAACCGAAGATCTGAATCTCCCATTTCAAACATCATTTCATTAACCTGATGTTTCAGTTCAACCTTGTCAAAGCAAAGAATTTATTAGCTCAAGAAATATTTGAAAAGTTCAAATTTCAAAATAAATTTTAATATTTTAATCGGCGCTGTTTAATGAAAATGAGAATATTTAAAACGTAATTTAATACCCAAATAATTACTTACGATTTTAGCCTTTTATCTCAAGGATATAATGGCAAAACAGCATTCTTTGATCTACTTAATGGTAAAAATAGAGAATGTTTAAAAAACTTTCAAAAATTTATAACGTAACAAGCAAGCGTATGTTAAAGAGCCATTGCCATCCAGGATGCTTTGCGGGCACGTTGTAACTTCACAATGTGTGAAAATCAAACTTCTTTTCTTATGCCCCGTTAACACTGCAAGTTAAACCAGCTTGAATTAAACCAGTCTTCGAATATGGCCTTCTGAATGGTCAATCCAAATATCAGTGCGAATGCAGTAGTATATTTCAATAAAATCTTACAATAAACAAACAAAGGTTACCAGACGATGCCACGAGGAGCATCGAAATACATAGTAACCCTGTGACCATAACATTTAACATAGAAATCTAAATAAATATTATTTTTAAACATTACAAATAAGATCTTACAAAAAGCAAATGAAAATAACAATCACAAATAATCCTGATAACAAAAGATCACAAATAATAAATGTGAGAAAAAGCAAATTACACGAGAGAGGAGGCAACAAACTTACGAACCTAAACTTGTTTAAAGAGAGAGGAGGCAACAAACTTACGAACCTAAACTTGTTTAAACCGTTCTGAGGCCTCAATGTATTTAGCGTAGCCTCGAAGTTTTGGTATTTGAATCGAAGGGTAACTTTTCATGGCCATACAGGAGGGTTTAGAGAAAATTTTCATTTGAAAGGTTTGTTTTTCAAACGGTTCAACTACTTACAGTGGCGATTCTTACCTTCTGCATGGGCCTAATTTGATTTTCAGACAAACTAGAATGGCAAAGTGCCAGCAAAGGACCCTGGGTGACAACAGATCTGTGGTGAGATACTTTTCAAAGAGATTTTCTTTGCCACTTTCTATTCAAAAATTCTTAAATAATCAAACTTTATGAAAGTTATTTGATAATCAACTGATTTAAATTCCAGGTCCTTTATGAATAAGAATAATTATTTTTTCGCATACTTTATCAATAGTTACAGCAATGCGATATCTAATCTCTGTTTATTGTACAGATACAAGAAGGGGACGATCCCAGGTCCCAATTTCACTGAAAAATCAAGATTTTTCGGCGTGAAAAACTTTCGGACAAAGACTTTTCCGAAATTTACTTGTATGAAATATGGACTTGTTCGAGTCACACTGAAAATGTCTGCAAACACACGCGCACGCGCAGTGTGAATTGAATGACATCAACAGGAAACAAAGAAATCTGAAACTAAAAATCAAGATACAAAAGATTATTATAAACATGCAACTTTTCTTAAAACTTATACTTTTTTAAAAAGCTAAAACTATAGTTATATTTCCAGCCAATATCAAAGTCTGTCTTAAATTTGATATCACGTGAGATTTGCTGAAACGCAAAATTACTCAAGTAAATCACTTAAACTGCTGTTATTCGTGGGTATTTTCGCATGACATCAAAGTTGAGACAGACTATCAAAGGGTGAACAAGTATAAAAGTCGTCATCTTCATAGTCAGTGTAAAAGTCACTCAAACTGTCATGGATTACACGCCCACGTCTATGAGTAAAAAAAGAATCTAAATTAAAATGATCGCAATTGGTGAAATCATCGAGACTAAATTGATTCAGAAGATGCATTTGCAGATTTAAAACTTACCGTAAAAGCTCTACTGAGACTCCTTTACATTGAGTCCCCCTCTACTATATTCCTACCTTTTAAGCCAAAACTTTGAACAAATGGTCCTAACGGGTGTATATCGATACGAGCTTGTGCCATTTTCGATGAGACTGAAGAAACGTTTGCGTTATGTTTTTATCCTTGTCGCCATTGTGGTGTTTTATTCGTTTAGTTGGATGGCCATGTTGTTCATTCTCGTATCGATCTCTTACTTAACTATAACTAACTGAAACACGTGCTATTTCCTACTGCGTTACCTACTGTTCCACTGTCACAGTTGCATGGGTTTCTAGACACTACAGTCGCTATCAAGCTCCCCCCTGCCCACTTAAATCAGATGCAAGACGTTGTCAAAGATTTCCATTTACAGTAAAGTCCCACCTTTAAGAAACTCGTTTAACAAAACAGCCTGATTGCTTTCCTATGCTAAGATACACTCCCTCAAAACAGGCTATATATACCATGTTATAAGAGAAACTTTCACATTCCAAACAGCTATCAAAATTGTTAAGAAAGCGTTTTAAAAATATGCACTGTTGTACAAGGATCCAAAAGTTTGAGCTAGTACAGACAGTTTCTTAAAAATCTGGGCTTAAAATCTTCATTCTTGTTTCTAGAGAACTGAGACATATTGGAGACATACTCAAATATATGCCATAAAATATTACCATGTACCATTGTAAAAGAAACTGAATATGAATGAGCCTGGATAGTTTCTTGTGGAGAGGTATTCTATTCAGCCAAATCAGGCACGACTTTCCTATAACGCAGTTTCTTAAAGGCGAGACTTTACTGTATTCCGCAAAACAAATTTTAGATGTTGATTTTGAATAAGTTTGGGATAAAAACTGTGCTGATATTGTATTGAATTCGTAAAATGGTATGCTGATTCCGCAAAATATGGGGTAAACGAACTGAAAAGCTATTATTTATATCCTTGTCATGTGATTTTGTGAATATGCCTCCCTTTCTAATACCGTAAAAGCTATACTACGCCCCCTCTCTAATAAGCCCCCCTCTCTAATAAGCCCCCCTCTCTAATAAGTCCCTCCCCTCTGAACAAAAATTTCAAATAAGCACTCCCTCTCAATAAAGCCACATACATACATCAAATCAAATTCCAACAACTACCAATGATTTTCTATGAATATTTCTACGAAGACAAGCTTTCATGTTAGTTTAGATAGTGTTTGTTTGGGCTGGAGAAGGTGTCGAATTTATGTATTTGACTCGTTGTGCGTTGAATCCGCAAAATATGGGGTAAGAGAACTGAAAAGTTACCATATTTATCCTTGCCATTTGATTTTGTGAATAAGCCCCCCTCTCTAATAGCCCCCCTCTGGAGTGTCCAAAATCAGATGAGCCCCCTGGAAGCCTAATAGAGCTTCTACAGTGTTAACAAAAATTAACACATACACAATGGTGATCAAAGCAAATCAAACAGCAAATCAGTAACTTACCTCTTTCTTTGCTCGTCTATTTAAAAATTTTGACGTTACGAAGGACTTTAGTTCGAGACATGATAGGGCTCTACCCCGAACATTAAAACAGGCGCTTAGTTCAATAAATCTAAAACCTGAGATGGTTTCGCTTAAATGTTTCAAAAGACTAAAAAATCAATCAAAGATTTTGAAATTCTCAAACTGAAATCAGCATTTGAGACAAAAACTGACAAAATAGAACTACGGTGACCAAAACATGGGCAAATATGAAATTGTCATAGTTTGGAAAGTAAAAATATGCTGGGAATTAAACTTGACGGTTATTTAGATTTCGCATATAACATATAAAAGAAGCGGTGCTTTCATTAAAGGTACTTATTTTTTTAAGAAAAGAGGATCAAACAGGAGTCTATTACATGTTTATATTATGATAGCTATTATATTTATATTCATGTTTATATTATGCAAAAGAGTTTGATAGCTTAAGAGCTCTTTTCTTTCTTTGAAATTTACAAAATATATGGAAAGTTCATCAAAGAAATCCAAAACATGTTGATGATCAATAAATTTAATATATATTGATCTTTATTATATTCTCCTGCAAAAAGATCGTCTTTTGTAATTCAAATTACGCTATCAGTATAAAGACACCTTTAAAAAATAGAATCTACCTGTAACCACATGTGTCGAACAATAAGCCGTTCTAGATCCGCAGATAAGATATTAAATAGTATTGTTATATGCTTTGTTTACTGTAACTAATGAACATATGGACGTCATTGTTTCATAAACAACAATAACAAAACAATGGTGAGCATAATTTAAAGGCATTGAGTCCTTATAAATAGCGCTCTCATTCATGAAACAAAAGTTGTCATTTAATACCCATTGAAATTAAATCAAACGAATTCCTTGGGATAATGCAAGGATTAAGAAATCTTTGGTCTCCACTGCTAATGACTTTCGCGTTATTGTACGACAACAAAGGGCCGTCAGCGGTTTGTCAGCAAAATCAGGACTGCGTTAACGCTCAAGTATTTATATCCTGGAGGGGGGGGTAACATAACATGTTGAGGGTACGGGTATGTGCCGCCCATATGGGTGGGTTTTTCGGTCAAAATTCTCTGGGTAGATTTTCCATAAATTGGCAAAAATTTGTCGAAAATGGGTAGTTTTCCGCCAAAATTCATTATAAAAGTGGGTATGACGGCGATTGTCCGTAATTAGAAGAGGGTAGCTTTCTGAAAACCGGGCGGCAGACCCCCGTCCATCTGCAAGTCACGTACCCCCCCCCCCTCCCCGGGATTTATATGGACTCAGTTCCTTTAACGCTGTAAATAACAGTCAGTTTCTTGACAACTTGTGGCTTGAAAGTTAGATTTTTACTTTATTACACCGAGGCGAGGGAGTCAAAAAAGTTCCGCGTTTGGCGGGATGTAGAATAAAAAGTATGTGACCGATATTCAAAAATGAAATGTAAATCTCTCAGTCAAAGGCTAACTTAGATGAGAAAATTTTGTTTGGCAATATCACTCATCATTCATACCCAGAAATACGGAAAATGCTGGCAAGGGGTTTGTATGAGACCGAAAATTCCACGTTCCATCCTGGTCCATGCTTTACTTGCCACTGAAATTTAAAATCAAACAATTGTTAGTTTCAGAAACAGAACTTAATTTCAATCACAATTAAAACATGGACCAGAATGGAACTGGGAATTCTTATTAACATATAAACGCCTTAAAGGCAGTTTCTGATGTCTTGTTGTAAAAGAACTGTGATATTGCCAAACTAAATTTTCACATCTAAATTAGCCTGTAAATGGTAGATTAACATTTCAGTTTTGAACATCATCATGCAAACTTTTAATTCCAAAGCCTGCCAAAAAGTGCACATCAACTTTGAAGAATATTGTCCTCGGGGGGGGGGGGGTAACTTAGTACTTTTCATGGTACGGGGACGTGCCATTTTTAGGGGTACCTTTTTGAAACCGTTACGGAATTATGGGTAGCATTTTCACAATTTCTGGACATTTAACGGAATTATGGGTGTCCTTTTCAGGGGATTTTTCGTAATTTCCGGAATTATGGCCAAGATTTTCATTCGATTTACGGAATTATGACCCTAAAATCCACCAGAATTTACGGAATTATGGGTACCAATTTTTCGGGCAAAATGGCACGTCCCCGTCAGAAAATAGGTCGAGAGACCCCCCCCGAGATATTGTCAAAACTTTTGCAAGCATTCAAACTGTTGTGCACTATTGACCGGCGCGCAATGATGCATCGGCAGAAAAATGAGGTCAATAGAGTCTGGATCGAATGACATCTTTCTTCATTGAGGAGAAATCTGTCAAAGTTTCGAATGTAAACAATGTCGTTAGAACTTCAAATGTAAATTGGTCGGGCTTTCGCAAGAGTAATTGTTCCGCTGGTGACGGATCAGGGAAGATTAATTGATTGAATGCGAATGCGAGTATAATAGATTGATCGCTTGATTTTGATCGCTTGATTTTGATTGCTTGATTTTGATTGATTGATTGATTGATTGATTGATTGATTGATTGAGTGAGTGTATGCTTGATTGAGTATATTATTGATTAGTTACTTGAGTGTATGATTGATTGATTGCCTGATTGATTGATCGATCGATTGATTGTATGAATGCATGATTGATTGACTGATTGATTGAGTGTATGCTTGATTGAGTGTATTATTGATTAGTTACTTAAGTGTATGATTGATTGATTGCCTGATTGATTGATCGATTGATTGATTGTATGAATGCATGATTGATTGAATGATTGATTGCGTGTATGCTTGACTGAGTGTATCATTGATTAGTTACTTGAGTGTATGATTGATTGATTGCCTGATTGATTGATCGATTGATTGATTGTATGAATGCATGATTGATTGATTGATTGATTGATTGAGTGTATGCTTGATTGAGTGCATTATTGATTAGTTACTTGAGTGTATGATTGATTGATTGCCTGATTGATTGATCGATTGATTGATTGTATGAATGATTGATTGATTGATTGATTGATTGTATGCTTGATTGAGTGTATTATTGATTAGTTACTTGAGTGTATGATTGATTGATTGCCTGATTGATTGATCAATTGATTGATCGATTGATTGTATGAATGCATGATTGATTGATTGATTGGGTGTATGCTTGATTGAGTGTATCATTGATTAGTTACTTGAGTGTATGATTGATTGATTGCCTGATTGATTGATCGATTTATCGATTGATTGATTGTATGAATGCATGATTGATTGATTGGTTGGTTGGTTAAATAAGTGTACAATTGGCTCTGGTTGAAGGTAACAAGTACTCAAAGTTATAGGTTAGGAGTCAACTGTTTAAATTCCGACCAAGAATTTAGTCATCGATGAATTGTAGGATCTGACAACGACATGTGAAGGAAAGATGTACTTGATGTTAGTGATAAAAGGAGCAACAAGATTTTATGTTGTGATCCTGCTGATGTTAAGAGACAAACCCAAGGTTTAAGTGTAGCATGGAGAGGAATGTTGTTCGGAGAAGTGACATTCAATGCCACTTTAGTTTTGAGTGCATTGTATTACGCATCAGAGCGACTCCGTCCAAGAAAGTCGGAGACGTAGACGTTAAGGAATTAAATATTTTATGTCAACAAAACCAATAATAGTTATAGAAGGACGCAATATGAATTTTAATGAAAGAAACATTCAGATGGGAAAATATCTGAAAATTAATGTGAAAGTGGGGAGATAACAACAATTAATTTCGCTCGTAAGCGACGTACTACTGCAATGCAAGATTTTTTCTACATGAAAGCACCCTAATTTTGGTGGATAAAGTCTTGTTAATCCATGAGTTCTAAATTAATGTACTAAATTTGTTATGTGCCAATACTTTCAATGAATTAAGGAGATTGAGAGTTAGCAAGCAAAGTTTAGAAAGGAAATTAGTGGCAAGTGTTTAGGATTTTGCATCTACCATTCTTGATTAGCAAAGTGTGTTTCTGAGTACTTCAAGAAATTAACAAGCAACTCGCCAGGAATAAATCGTGGGTGAATTAAGTACAATGATGTGTAGAAATTAGATTTTACTTTCAGCTGGACTTTAAGAAAACATTGAAGTTTACATGGCATGAATATGAGGTAAATTCAGCACCCTTGTGCTGCTTTGGCAAACTTTAAGAAAGTAAATTTAATTTGGAAAGAATAAGACACTCTCAAGACGTGCAGTGTGAAGAATAAATGGTGTTCAAGAAATTAAAAAACAGATATGAGAGAAAGGTGTGTGATGAATGTGTTGATGCATTGCGATGTAGTTACCTTGGGTTGACAGCTCCGTGGTTGTGTCTAAGTGCATGCTGCGATAATCTATCAAAAAATAAGCATCCATCAAGTTGCCTGTAATTCGTATTCTTCAACATGCTACGAAGATTGCTAGATCACTCTAAAGACCTTTTTCGAAAGATTCTCCTTCCTACCACTGTGTGGCTTTACGCACGATATTTGGTGTAGATTTCTGCCATCTCCCTCAGGCTGCTCGTATTCTGACTGACATCTTATCATAAGCTCGAAAATTCTCATCTGTAATCTTTCCTTCAATGTTCTATATGCCCCTTCACTTAATCTTTAAATCTATCATCTCCCTACAGTTGGTATCCTCTAATTTCCCTCAGCAAAAAGAGCGTATCGACAAAATATGCGATGCACCTAAACAAACGTATTCGACTGCACGGTATCTCGATGCAAAAGCTAAACTGAAAGCAGATGAGAAATAAACTGTGAATATGTATGACATAACAAGAGAACGTGTCAAACTTGTCTATAACCCTTACATGTGCTTTGTAGATGACATAATCTCAAGAGTAACTTTACGTTAACACAAACTGCCTCTGCTGACAACAGAATTTGTGGAGGAAAAAATTAAAAGTTGTGGTGAGTGTGTGTGTTTAATGCGTTCGTAATGCTGCATGTTAGCGTCAGTTCAACTTCAATTTTCAACATAGCTATAACGCTCTTAGATGCGAAGAAAGGCTACCTTTGATCTAAATTTGTAATATTCCAATCTCGTTACAAAGTAGTGGGGTTAGCAATGAAAGGGTTAGTAATGTAAAGTGAGATGATGAAGCGATCTAAGAACTTCTTGGAAACTACTTGTGCTTGTGTGAAAGAAAATGGGATCTTTAACATTCGGTAAGAAACTAAAGATACCAAAATATAAGTGTAATTTGGAATGAGTTGTGGTGCTGTCATGTAATTAAGTAAACTATTAGGCAGGACATATCTGCAAAAAGTTTGTTTTTCATGATCTGAAAGTTTAAAAATTGGTAAATGGTTCAAATTAACAAATATGGAATGGGATGCTATGGTTGAGTAGATGCGACCGTCTCAAGTTTGTCAAGTTCGACTGGTCGCACATGTAAGAATTTTTGAAGTTACTTGTTCGGGATACTGCGAACTTCCCCTTTTGTAAATCACAAAGGAAAAGACGTTATCTCTGATTGGCTCGCTGGTCAATGGGACGAGCGAAACGTTTTGGGGCATGCGCAAATTAATAAAAGAAGGATCAAGGGCGATGACCCTGATATCGCTACAGTGCAGACTCTAAAGCGCTTCGACGGGCGTCTGGCTCTTCAGGAGAAAATACGAAAGACTTTTGCTGATAGTATCCCGAACAATTACTGGAGAAAAAACACCCTAGCAAAAGGTATTATAGCTTATGTACAGCCTATAACGAAGGAAAAGATTGGTTTGCGCAACGCCACTCACTTTTGTGCAGTGCGAGCTTCAGCGTTTATTCGATAACAAAGAAATCGTATTGTTGTAACAGCCAGTAACACGACCTTCCCGTGAAACGAGGAAGCAATCAGATTTGAGAACAGCTATCATGTGGCTAAATCTCAGTTTCCCTTTGTTCTCTATGCAAATTTCATTAACAACACAATACCCTGGCATTTTAAATGCCTTACAACAGACAATACACAAATGCTAAGAGAAAGGGGCATTCAAACTGCTATTGGAATGAAATGCTGACGCATGCAATACACGATACTGAGGGGCCCTTTCCCAGACTATACGTTTTCCTATGGTATTGTCTGCAAGCAGGCTAAAGATATGAAGGTCATGAGCGATTAGTTGCGTGAAAGAGTTACTGTACATGCAAGTTGTTAGTAGTTAAGTAAAATAATTACTCAAATAAAGGCCAAATATGCTGAATTAAATTCAACTTTTTAATACCGCACAGAATTTACGTCCAGCGTGCATTAACTAGCCAAGCTATTTAGACAGAGGGGTTCAATTCATCTCACGATTTAAAAACTCAAATAAAACGGTATATACTGAATTTAAAGGCAGGCCACCTATCAGAGTAATTATTGTTAACTGCAAAGGGTTACTTTTTTACAATATAATGTAAGATAAGATAAAGCACGTTGTGCTATGATGAACGATCTGAAAAAGGTTGAAAATTTCCAAGAAATAAAACTTAATGTGAAAGAAAGTGTAGCCTACACACAGCCTCGACTCCTCCTCAAACGAAGCAAAGTTTCTTTTGAGAAGTCAAGGCTGCACGCAAGCAATAGAGTGTGTACTTACTCATTTAGTGGGATCTTTACTGGCTGTTCCATTTCATATCCTGGGTATCTAGAATAAAAACAGAAATTTTTACCAACTTGTTGAAGGACACTCTCCTGAAAAGAATTAAATATGAAAAAATATAAATAAGTTACATTAAACAATTTGATCTTCGCTATGCAAATAAATGCAGCTTTCCTGACAGTAAAGCCATTTTCCTGGACCCTTTCATCTGTTAACGCTAAGCAAAGTCACATCTACACAATTCTCAGCTTCTTTATTGTGGGGGCTTTAAACTTTTTCAATTCTATTCAATACAATTCAATTCAATTTCGATCCGGACACAAGGTTACGGTTGGTTTTCATATGTCGCATTTCATCGCATTTCATCGCATTTCATCTGAATTCTGGGTCTACGATCGGTTAGGATTACTTTCTATATGAAAAACAACCAAAACATGGTATCCTTATTCGTCGCAATTCATCGCAATTCGTCGCAATTCATCGCAATTCATCGCAATTCGTCGCAACTGATCCCAGCGAATCAAAAATTTTGTTTGTTACGATGACATAGGTAGAATTACGATTAATTAAGGTTCTTGATTCTGACAACATTTGACACTCGTTATTATTTACATCGGACGAATTACGATGCGATGAAATGCGACACATCTGCGATTGCGACTGAAATGCGATTACTATGCGACACTCTTAACTGGAAGGAACACATCAAGACCGTTTCTACCAAAGTTTCTAGAGCTATTGGCTTTCTAAAACATGCCAAGACTTTCCTACCACGCGAAACATTCAATACTCTTTACACAGGCATTGTTGAGCCACACCTTCGCTATTGTTGCTCGGTTTGGGGTTGTGCCGGTTTGACAGAACTTAATCAGTTGCAAAAACTTCAGAACCGAGCTGCTAGAATTATAACCAGCAGCAACTTTGACACTCCAAGCAGACCATTAATTGACCAACTGGGCTGGAAGACCATTGACGAACTCGTAGCTAGCGAAACTAAAACAATGGTCTTCAAGTCCTTGCATGAACTGGCTCCGCAATACTTGTGTGACCTCTTCACCCGAAACTCAAAGAGCTCTTCGTATGTCCTGCGCAATTCAGAGACAGATTTAAGACTGCCCAAGAAAGTCAAGTAATGGGCAAAAATGTTTTTCTTATCGAGGAGCAAAAAGCGTGGAATGACCTTCCTCCCGATACCAAACAGGCATCTTCCCTGAATAGTTTTAAAAAATCTATTTAGGATTTCTCTTTTCTTTTACATTAGACTTTGTAAATTTTGTATTGAAGGATTTTATGTTATGGTTTTGTATTGTAATTTCTCTTTTTTATTTGGTAATTGTATATTGTAATTAATGTTTTTAAGTGGAGGGCCCCTTGTAAAACAACTCCGGTTGAAGGGCAACCCTCCTTAACTGAATCAAATGAAATGAAATGAACATGACAACCAGCCTTTAACAGCGACAAAACCTTTATAATACTACTAAGGAGGAGCATGGCTTATCTAGTCTTAGTCGTGAACATAGAAGGGAAAACAATAAAACCTTGGAATGAATAAAATGTTACTATTGCAGTCATTTCAAAATCTAAACTCAGTCATTATAATAAGTTACGTTTCCAGTTTTCCAACTGACTGATTTGCCTGCAGAAGAAACTTTTAGAAGCAAGAAAAAAACTTTTACTGCCGACAAGCTTCTAAAAATGTACTTGTTTACCTTACAACGTAGTTTGTACTAGCTATTTGCAATATTGCTTTTTCTAATTGCTTTTTGTAATTTGTGACATAAATATCTAAATGTAGTGTCAGTTTTTGAATCTCCATTTTAAATGTTATTGTCGCAAGGCTGCAACGTATTTTGCTCCTTGTGGCATCGTCTCGAAGTCTTTGTGTGTTGTTTGCATATCTTATGGGAATGTAAAGAAAATCATCTGAAACTTGTTTATCATAAGAGACATTGGAAGGGATATATCCACTTCGTAGCTACCTCAGCTTATCAATCCTTGAATTTAGAACTTGTCGAGATTCGAATGAGCTCATTACTTCACTCCTTCTACTAGGCTTGCAAATCATTGACTAACCTTGCCACGCGCGGTTGCTGATAACACACTGTTATCCATGAAACAGCAAAGATTTCACAGTCCACTGCTGAAATAATTTTGAAATACAAATCCGCAATGCTGTGCTTCTGTGTGCTATAAAACTGTTGCACAGCTATGATAAAACTCATTAATTCTGTTCGCTGTTACCACAGCGTTTTATTAATAAAATCTGTATGAGGTCTCACAGTCACTGTTTCTATCCTTAGAGATTGCCCATATTCAGCCTTACAGTGGAATAAACAATGCATGTTTCTGACCCATGAAGCCTTTAGATGGCTTTGAGCAACATCTTAAAATAAGTCGACGGACATAAATAACTAACTCAAGAGCTACATATGCATGTCTCAAATTAGACTAATGAATTTGATGATTTCGATACGTCCATGGACGTTCTGTCACTGAAGAACAAATGCGTGTGTAGGCGCTTTATTGCCCTAATTTTAGATTTCCTCTAAACGAATTCGTTCCTTCACTTTAATGATAAACAGATGCAGAAAGCACACGTGCAAAGCTTTTGTCATCCGCGTGACCAAAAACTTCAAATTTATAGTAAATACCTTCAAAACAGTCGATTAACTAATCAATTTCACAAAGCCTTCGGCAGTTTCCTTTTCTTCGTTTCAGCTGAAGCTCATTCCCGGGGGAGGGGAGGGGACTGATGATGGGGGTGTGCCATTTTGATGTCTGAAATCACACCCTAAACTCAATATATTTTTGCAACAACCGTACCCCAAAATGTACGGGCTTTTTAAGATATATACCCTGAAATTGTAGTAAAATCCAAAATTTTAAAAATTTGATCAAATTCTAAAATGACAACCCAACGACACTGATGTCCATTTGAGTTCTTACAAAAAATGAGACCTCAAAATTTATTTTCTGGCTGCAAAACGGCACCCCAAGAGACACACACCGTACCTGCATATGTTGTAGTTACCCCTTAGTTACCTCTGAGCTACCCCAGGTTATCCCTGAGTTTATTCCATGGCTTTACCTCTCCTAACAAGTACCATGTTACAGATGGTAACTTATTGCTAATTGCCAAAAAGATTGTTCATATTCCCTACTATCTACAACCCCAGAAATCTCATCTCTAAGCTTTTCACGATGCTCTCTCGACGATGCTCTCTTTTGCGAAGCTCTTCACGAAAACGCATTCCATCACATTAAATACACCCTTTGCAATCGTCGCAAGATTTCTTTGGCTAAAGCGATACGAATTCAAACTTGTTCTTAGGTAAGCCTGTTGTTTAAAATACTCCAAAGGATGTTTAAATAAAACCGTTTCTGTACGAGAGCTATAAAAGTTACAATAAAAAAATCGTAGCGCTGTTCCTCAGTGTCATTCGTAGGTTGCACCAATTTACAGCCTGTTTCCTAACAAGGAGACAAAATTACAAAAAATAATCGATAAAGATTTTGAGCGGCTGGGATTACACATACATGATTTTAGGAGAACTAACAAAATCAGACATGTTCTAAATTCAGCAGTTCAATTAACTGACCCAATTCACTGCACACGTTTGGTCATTACATCAGTCAAAATTCAATCCAAAAGTCAAATTTAACCCAAAGATTAATCCAATTAAAATCTAATCCAAAAATCAATATTTAATCCAAAATTCAAAATTTAATCCAAAAATCAACATTTGGTCCAAAAGTTCTCTTCACTGCGCCATTACTGCTTTGATCAATTCTGCATATTTAATGGAACCATTTGTATCTTCACCGGGTGAGACAATTTCTGTCACTTGTTCCTCAGTCATCCTGTCACCAACATTCATCAAAACATGTCTCAACTCAGCTGCAGATATGTACCCGGTTGAATCCCGATCTAGTGTCTTCAGGCCTTCCACCATATCGTCATACCCTACCCATGGCTTCGCTTTGGCCATCTGTTGATAAATTCCATAGAATGTCTCGAAGTCTAGACGTTTTCCTTTCAACTCGCTGCTCGCTAGGATTTTATCGACCTCTTGAGTGACTGGATTCAGGCCACAGGAGCGAAGAACATTGCAAATTGAACTGTCCTCCACTTTCCCATCACCCTTTCGATCAAACAGATTGAAACAATCGATAATTTCTTCACTAATTTCATTATCAGTAACCTCTTCTTCTGCCATGATGCTTGATATGAAGCTTTCTCGGGATACCAAAACTTGTCTTGCCTCAGACAAATTCTTTCTAGTCTCCCGCTTCTACCACACCAAGTTCAAGAGTACACCAAACTAACAGCCTTACGCTAACACCAATCTGTTCAACTGTCCTCAGAAATTATGCACACACCCTTTTTCCTCTCTGAACGTTTACAATTAACGCGCAGCAAATAAATATGTTTTCCGGCTCGATTAAAACATTCTTTGTTCTTGAATTAAATCCTTAACCCTTAATCTTTCGCTCCCTTTTCGCTACAATCTGTCAATTTCTCCTTAAGCACCGTTCTGTCAGCTATGTGAGCTTTTCAAATGTAAAATTTTAATTCTTTAACAGAGTTCCACAAAATAACAACAGAATTTGACCATTCAAGAGGATTTCTGACATTAAATTCTTTTTATTGATATCTTATTAATTCCAGCAAAATAAATTCTTCTCCAAGTTAAAGAGGATTTAAAGCCCTTATACCAAATAGTCCTTCACATTTTATAACAGTTGTTTTATTTCCGAAGATAAGAAAAGCGCTACTTTGGGATTTGATACACAATCCACCGATCTTAGAGATCAATCTAATCTGAAATACCTTTATAAAATTATCAATTAGGTTGGCGGTATCCTGCGTTAATCTTTATCCGGATTACTGTAGCAACAAATGTTTCAAAAAAATTAACGTCCGTTGAAGGAAAAGGGATTGAAGGCTCTACTGAAACGCTGATGTGGCCTGTCGCGTGGTTTATAAATTTCGGGTGAATAGCTGGTCTTTATTCTATTCGAAATCAATCTTTACTCATTTGGGATGTCAAGGAGTATCATAATTCAGGGTTTCCCGTACAGTCGTTCCAGATACTAACTATCGCCGATTAATAACTTTTAAACTTTCAAATTAAGTCGTCCACAGTTTTTGCGATTAATGTCCATATGGAAGCTGTATGAAGCAAATAATTCATAGAAAGAGACACTTACGGATCAAAGCCTTCTTTACTCTTCATTCTACGAAGGAACTTCGCAAGTTTGACTCCAAATATAATGGCGAAGGGGAAGAACAGTAGGCACCATCCCATCGCAAACCAGAATCCGTTCTGAAAAAAGGAAAAAGAATCAAATAAACCTTACAGGTAACATCCTCAACATTCGGAACCGATTTCTCAGAAAACTAATGCTTTCATCAACCAAACTCTTTTCAATCCCCTCTCTATTGCCCCCTCTCATAAGCCTCTCCCCTCTAAGCCAAATTTATAAATAAGCCCCCTCTCTAGTCAGCCCCCTCTAACGTCAAATTCCGGAATTTACCGAAGATTTTCAGTTTCTTTAGCTAAAGAAGTTTGCTTGTTAACTTTTAAATAGTCCAGGGTCAAACAGTGTCGACTTAAAGTATTTTACTTGTAAAATTGTATGTCGTAAAAAGTTCGAGTCCTATCTTCTGCAGTAATTTTGAATTCATCTCGTGGATTCAAAATACTTAACCCATAAATGCGAGCACAGATCCGGCCATGGCTGCTTTCATTCCTCAGCAGCTCTCTATCTAAGCTGTGCCAAATATATCTGCAGAAAAATACCAGGTGAGCCAGAAAAAAGTTTCCACTTTTGAAAATTCATTGAATCCAGATTACTTCACGGATTTGAATAATTCAAATTCTAGTTAAAAGCCGAAAGATCAAAGTATTTTTCTCATTTTTCTCGCTGTCCTACCAGCAATATAAGTATTGGTAAGTTCAACTTATAAAAATTTCATGGTTGCAAAATGACGCGAAAAGGGCCTAAAACATCGATTAAATCGTAAGGATTCTATTCACACCGAACAATAGGCCACGGGCGTTTCACGTCCCTCAAGAGTTAAAAGACATCGATTTTCAAACAAATACTAAAGATTTTCAATCCCATGGCAATTAATGTACAGGGGATATCTCTCATCCATGAGAAGTTGCATTTCCTTCATTATTCTGTCCGAGAAGTCATTTATGCATTGACTGATGTTTTGGGCCATTTTTCAGTCATTTTGCAACCATGAAATTTTTGTAAAGTTGAATTGACCTATATTTGTTGTGCTGGTACGACAGCGAGAAAAATCACAAAGATACTTTGATCTTTCGGCTTTTAACTAGAATTTGAATTATTCAAATCCGTGAAGTAGTTTTGAAGTTATGAATTTTCAAAAGTGGGACTTTTTTTCTGGCTCACCCGGTAGTCTAAAAGGGATGGTTGCGAATTGTAAGTTTTCACTGTAGCATAAACGCTGAAAGAATTTACCGCAGAAGATATTAACACAAACACAGCAGAATAACAAAGAAATGAGTCTTATTAGAAACTTACAAAATTGTACAGCACTCCTTTGCACAGGAAAGTGTTGAATATTCCATCGTAAACATTAGCAAATGGCTTGCAATCTCCAACATTCTTTTGTAACTATTAAGAAATGAAACACAGCAACGAGAGTTATCCTTCAACAACAACAACAACAACTAGATTCTCTTAAAGCTGAGTTTGGGTTGAACAAAATCACATATCAATTTCCGAAGAAACAAATCTTTATATCAATAAGCAATTCTCAATTGTTTCAACGGAAGTTTCATACTTTCATCATATTGGCAATTGGTAAAGCTTCGGGCGTGTCATACTGGTAGTTGCAAACCAACTAAATTTCGAAAACAGTAGACTTCACAAGGACAGAAATATATTATCGTTTTGGGGATTTCGGCGTCAATCAAACATGAACTCCGGGTCTAGCAGGTCTACTGTTTTCAAAATTGATTCCAATCAAGCACACCCTTACACTCCACAGACTGCTACAGTTTGCTTGGTATTAGAATTATTATTAATTTCTTTATCGTTAGAGTAAATTAAAAAATATATAGCTAAAAGTAATAAGCTAATCAATTCCAACGTTAAAAATACAAAATACAAATATTATATAAGAAAAATAGTGGATAAAATATTTACAAGTCATTGGAATTTATACAGCATAAAATCAATGTCTAAAAATATGTGCTATAAAAAGCCCAAGTTCGGAATAAAAACGCGGCATAATCTGCATGGACAATTTTCTCCGTTCCATCTTTGTATATTTCTTTTAAACTGGCAAAGGGATTGTAAATTTCGTATCGTTGGTGGTAACATTTGCTATAGCTGTGGACCTTTGAATTGGACGCTTTCTGTCAGAAAGGCAGAGTTTTCATTTTTACAATACACGTTTTTTTTTATAAGAAACTGGTTTATAAGAAACTAGTACTAAGATGGCCAAAATTTTAAGAAACTCTAGTACTATGTCTGAGAAGTACTAAGAAACTTTTCAAAGCTAAATGCATGGATTTTATAGCGAATAGATCATTGAACCTTCATTCTTGAGCAATATTATCTAACCATTTGTGTTTTCAACATAACAGAACACTGTTTATTCCTTTACGATATTTTAAATATCAAGAAACATATCTGCCACAGTGTTAGCGACCACATTACTAATTCTGCATTCAACAATAAGAAACCAATTAAGAAACTTTTAGTACTAAAATGGACAAAATTTCATGCGAAATAAAGAAACTTTTAGTACTATGACCTGATCCTAGTTTCTTATAAAAAAACGTGTAAAGCAATATCAAAGACAAGGAGCGAATCACTTAAATCTCGTACGGTATGGTAAAACATCTCGAAAAATCTTAGATTTCTCCAACAAGAAATGATACAAATTCTCAAAAAGTCTCTCGAAAATTTTCTGAAAATCTCAAGAACCTTTCGAATTCTCAAAAATCTTGCAAAGTCTCGAAAAATCTTCGAAAATTTCCAAGCTGGTCGAGAAATCTTTGAAATATCCAAATCTTACAAATCTTGAGCATCTCGAAAATCTTTAAAAAATGAGAGTGATCTTCAAAATCCCAAAATCTAGTCTGTGATCAGGCCTCAAGGTTTAAAAGCGATAGGAAAAGGAAGGAGAGCGTGCAGGAAAAGGCTACAATTTTTGAATTCCATATATCTTGTCTAAGGCACCAAAGATTATTGTTATTTGTCCCAGTTGAAAAGCCACCAGTCATGAACATGGTATTATTGATCAATCTTATATATTACTGCTCACACATACTATTTTGGGACTTCAGAATATCGGTTTCATCAAGCGACAAAGAAAGCTATTTACCACAAATCTAGTCTATGGAATTCAAAAACGTAGCCCATACCTATTGGTTCTTCCCTCTCTTTTTCCTCTTTGGGAGCTCCCAAATAAGTCCTGCTCATAAGCTACCAACATCTCATAAGCTATACAGCGGTGATTGCTTCTCGACCAAAGAAACCAAAAGCAAAAAGATTGAAAGTGGCTAAATACCTCATTCAGCGTATGCGTGACAAATTGCTCTGGCCATCCGATGACCCGTTTTGTGAACGCCTTTACCAACTGAAAATATAAAATTCAGGTTATCAAAACATATCGTAAATTACAAAAATTAAAATAGGAGAAGTGAATTCACAGTCCAAAAGATTTAAACGGCCGAAGCTATTGTTTCAATTAAATAGCACTGTTTATTTATATTGTTTTAAAACAAAAGACAGTTGGTAGCAAAGCAGTTCCTACATGGAAGGCTGAACAAAATAGAAGATTTTCTGACACCCATGCCATTGGTTCATGGGATATCTGAAATAAAAGCAAGATAATTTCTACAAATACTCACTGTTTTGATTTCACCACTCACACCAGTCTTCAAATAATTGTCAGCCGTGGTTATCTCACTCAAAACAGCTTGAGCAATGGCCTAAGAGGAGGCAGAATTGATCGTAAGAAATAAAAGAATAAAGGTGTATTAGCATAGTTAGTTGATGAAGACGGCTAATAGGAGACCTCATTTAATACCAAGGGCTGTATGAAATGTATAGGTAACGATAGAGTTACACCAGCACTAGTCCTTGTAGCACAAGTTAATCATACTTACCCTCCATGCTCTTCAGCTTTTCCTGACATTCTAATCTCTAATCTTTTCTGCTGGTGTTAATAAATGTTTCCTTCATTCACATCACCTGTTATGCTTTTTCCGCCACCTTTTGTTTAGCCTCAGCAAACATGCTAATGCACTTTCATTTAGCCTGCAGCTGCTTCATAGCTTCCCCTTTACCTCCTCCGCGGAAATCTTGTCAGGATTATCTCGAAACTTGGATGGGATTTAAAAGAATGGAGCTGTGCGTTTCATATCGCAATCGTTAATAAGAAGTCGACAATGAGAATCTTGCCCATAAACTTTAAAGGTTGCAACGATGCTGGTTCCAAAGTAGTGGTTAAGTTTACTTCAACTTAATTTTCACCGGTCATGGTTGTACCGGGTGTGCCAAAAAATACAAAAACCAATGATAACTGAAGATGAAGTTGCGGAATTTAGTGTCAAGCACTGGGATCACAAAAGTAACTAAGCGCTAATAGAATCCGCAATCCTTTATCATGACGCTCAAGTGATGGGGCCCTACTGGGACTTGAACCCACTTCGCCAGACTGTTCTGGCTGCAAAGTCTGAGGATTGCACCGCTGCGCCACAACACCTTCAAATAATACCTATCAGGCAAGCAATAGCATTAGTAAGTGAGTGCTGCAGCAATGGCAATAAACTGCAGAAACTGAAAGAATGGTCTTTCATCTGCAGATCTCGTATCCAACTAAATCGATAAACAGATTTCTGACAAAGAACAAAACCTTGTCCATAAGAAATACGTCATGCTCATTTTGTTGACCATGCCCCAAATGAAGGTGCTGTGGCGCCGTGGTGTAACCCTCATATTTTGCATCCAGAACAATCAGGTGCACATAGTTCAATCCCAGGTAGCGATCGGCGCTCCCTGGGAGAGACCCACCATTTGAGCGTCATGACAAGGAGTAGGCGATTCGATTAGGTCTTCTTGCTTCTGTGATCCCAGCACTTAAGAGCTAAAAAACCGTAATTTCACTTTGCTCAAAAAGACTTCTAACAAACAAAACACTGTTCCATATAAAAAGAAACTAAAGACTATCTTACTGGTAATCCCATGGCTTTATCTTTCAAGTTCTGGACGTCTTTCTCTAATTGTGTCTAAAAATCAAGTCCAATATCTTCAGGCTTCTTTATAAACAAGCAAATAAAGTAATACTAATTGTGCCACGAACAGAGCTTTGTTAAATACGATGTTTCGTGCTTAAACCCATTATCAAGTCGCTTGATAATGACTTCACTTGACAAAGGGTTTTGTTTTTGTTTTTGTTTTTTTTTTGCTTTTCAATTTGCTTTGAGTGGGCTGGTCAGGATTTGTAGCTACTGAAAACTAATTTAGGCCCACTGTGCATGCCGCAACCAGGCATGGGACCCCTAGTTTAACGTCCCTTCCGAAGGACGACGAGGTGAGTTGTGAGGTCAGGAGTCCGAGGTCACCCATCTGGAGTCTGACCTCATTCGACCGAGCTTAACTTATGCCCCATTCACACTGCAAGTTAAACCAGCATAGATTAAACCAGGTTTTTGAATAGGGCCTTCTGATTGGTCAATAAAGCAAATCCAGTCATTTGATTGGTAGAAATTTAAACTGGTTCAGATAAAACTGGTTTAACAGTATCAGTGTGAATGCAGTATTAAGTTACCTGACTTAACTTAAAAAAGCTACACTCACCCCACAAACGTCGTATTTAGCAAAGCTCTGTCCGTAGCACAATTAGTATTATTTGTCTATTTATCAATGAAAAATTGTGCAACACGCATACAAGAAGATTTTTTGTGCATTTCTTTATAAACGACCGTAATATTTACAACTCACAACGAACCATCGTGCAAATGAAATATTCGATACACAATAATAAAAACAACCATGATCACAAATGACACATCTATTGTCATTAAGAAATTATGACATCAGCGTTCTACTAACTGTCATTGAATTTCATTTTATCGCCATTTAAAGAGTCATTGTCACCCAGGGTCCTTTGCGGGCACGCTCGAATATTAGACTGTCTGAAAATCAAATTTGGCCTTAGCAGAAATATCTTTCCATACTGCAGAAGCTGAACTGTGCTACTGTTGTGGCACTTCGCATTCTCTGCTACACAATTTATTATAAGAAACTGGTTTATAAGAAACTAGTACCAAGATAGCCAAAATTTTAAGAAATAGTACTACTATGTCTGAGAAGCATTAAGAAACTTTTAAAAGTCAAAAGTATGGATATTATAGCACATATATTGTTGCACTTTTATTCCTGAGCAAAGTTAACAAACCAGTTGTGTATTCAACATAACGGAACACTGTTTATTCCTATATATATAAATGTTATAAATGTCGAAAAACATATCTGCCACAGTGTTACAGGGCTTTCAGTGGGGGCGCGCGATAGCGCGCGAGCGCGCAGGCACGCGCCCAAACGTTCGTCTTGGAGCGAATGATCGTGCACCCGGTAATAGAGTATTTCCCTTGAAAAGAGCGATGTCCCATTTGGGAGCTCACGCCGGAAAACTTTGTAAACAAATGATTTTTGTTTTAAAACATACCTTGTAACTCCCTGATGCTGATTTTATTCGTTGGATGCAGCTCAGCTACCTTGTTTGCTCATTCCACTCAAGTTTAACCAGCCTCATTTTTTAGGCCATCTTCTTCCGAGATTCATGCTATCTTAAATGTCAGACTTCTCAAGCAGCTTGCGTTCATTGACTTGTGTCTGTCCCTGTCTCACTCACTTGGTCTTGGGATGTATGACACATACCTTTAGTATCGTTTGATATTTCTTTCGCGCGCCCCACACAGTTCACGCGAGTTTTTGGTCGCGCGCCTTAATTTCTGAACGTGAAAGCCCTGTGTTAGCGACCACATTCATAATTATGTATTCACAAAATAAGATACCACTTAAGAAACTTTTGGTACTAAAATGGACAAAATTTCATGTTAGATTAAGAAACTTTTAGTACTATGGCCTGATCCTACTTTTATATAAAAAAAGCGTGTACGACAAAGTTGGTTCTTTTTTGAAGGTCGGACATTGCTGCACAAGCCTGCAAAGGAGTGTTGGTAACCATGGCTCTTAACAATGACTTACCGGGTGACCCAAAAAACCTCACGAGCTAGATCGAACATATTCTTGAAAGCAAATGTTATGACGACAGACAAAGTATCAGCATGAAGCTGAAAGGCTCCGCTATTTTTCGAGACGTTGCTTGGTCTCTTTAAGACATGCCTACTGCCCGAAAAGAGTTTCAAGAATATGGAAATTCATTCATTTCTCGCACCAGTCTCTCGTTTTCCAGTCGATATTTTGAAAGATGTGAAGAAAGCTTAATTTCAACTTTGTTTTGGAGCATGAAGTTTGAATGAGGAACAGAGGTTAATCATGTTGCGAACAAAAATTTTCCCTAGACGACTTCAAATCCATCGCTATGTTGAGTTTTCACTAAAGGTTGACTGGAAAATGATGGTGATTGTTTCACTCAAATTGAGGAATCTGGAATTTGAAATTTCTTTTAATCTGGTTTTCAGATGGTAATCACTGCTTAAAATGACCATGCAGCATCTCAAATCATAGCAAGGCCTTTCAACTAAACTATGATACAAAACATTGACAATAGCTTTTGATTTCAGGGAGCCAGCTATGATCTAGCTCGTGGAGTTTTTTTTTGCTCACCTAGTAGAAGATTTTACAAACGAAAAAACTATTTTCTGGACACCTGAGACATAATCGGCTACATCGAAATTAACAATGACTTACACTCTTGGCTTTAATCCTGACAATGTTTTGATCTCGTATTTCTGTCAAATTAACTGCCACATTGTCCAAATCATTTGCAGTTTTCTGAAAGAATAAAAACTCTTTTCAATGAAATGACTACTAGACGCTTCTCATTAGGGATGATAAATATTCACATCCTCAAAAATAAAAATGGTAGGTTCACATTTCTTTACTCATTTCAACTCATTTGATAATACTCCTTGGATATCTTAATGCCACTTTTAAGGTTCATCTGGAGAAAGTAACCGCCTCCCCCCGTCTTGCAGGGAAATTCGCTCCGGCAAAGTAATATTCCTTGGCGAGGAAAGATTCCCCAGCAAGCAAGGACATAAACAATAGCACTTTGTCTCTGGCAGCAAAGGATTATCAATGAACAAATGAGATTTCCCCACCTTGCAGGGAAAATGTGTTCATATGGAAAACCATTTCGGCATCTCGGCAACCCGGGAAAATGATTTCTCGTGTGAACGCTTGTGATAATTAATGTGACTGAAGCTATATGAGGCGGCATCTCGGCTTAACGGAATCGCTGCTTCACCGAGAAAATGCCGGAGAAACTTCTCTATGTGGACAGGCCCTAAAATTTGTATTCATGACGCAAGTTTTCATGGCATAAGTTTCACGGTCCTGAAATATGTTGAAGAAGTCAATAGATGTTTTATCAATAGATGTTTTATCAAACCTTAGCTGATTAAATCTATTTATGAAGTTTAGCCCATTTCAACACATATTTCGTGAAGATAGATTTGCGTCTGAAAAATGAACGAGAACTGACAGTTTTAATCAGTAAGGAAATTAATCATCAAATTACCGTTGCATTTGTATTGTTAAGATTTCTCATCTCTGTAGCCAGAGTTGTTAAGTTCGTTGCCATCTCTGTCAAGTTAGCTTTCAAAAGATTTTTGGCAAGCTGAAAAGAATGAAAAAAAGATCCTATTTTAGCCATTAAGCTTTGCGCTCCGCGTTTCGGAACATTTCGTACATGTGTATATACATAGCAGACAAGATAATTTATTCAATCGATGTAGAATAAAGATAGAACAAAAACAGCAACAACAACAACAAAAGAAAAACAACGTTAACACAAGATTGGCAATGGTGCCAGTAAATATTTACGATTAAAGCGTTTCGCAATGGAAGAACAATAAGGCCATTGAATTAGGCCACTGAGAAGTAATTAGCCCCAGCTCTACTTATAAGAAAATCTTGAGGCTCACAGGAAAAATAAAGTTTATTTTATTTTGACTGACACTTTCTTCCTGGTCTGATTGTCTGGGAGCATTATACTTCATTCGGGCTTCACAAGAAATTGCTACCAAGATCTCTTACATTGATTTAACAGACTTTAACCTTTAACCTAAATTTCAATGATATTTTGGGCAATCACTGATAAAACACACAAATGGCTAATCAATCAATAAATAGCCCCATTTTGTTGTAATATATTTTTCCATCAGAACTTCAAGAAAAGAAATAAGGAACCAACGAAACTTTGCACCTTAAAAGTAAAAGTATTCATACAAAATATGAGAAATATTCTAGGCTGACAGGGCATATGTCACGAACCAGATTGATTCATTCAATACAAACCTCCCTACTGTTCATTACAAAGCACAGGATCCAGGCTCAATTTTCAAACAATAAAAATTCATGAAGCGGAAGTGAGTAAACACGAAATAATCGAATTCCACTACAAACTTGTTTGTTGCATCAACCAAATTACTAGCGTGACTCATGTCCTGTAAGTGTGCAAAATGGGTTTCTTAAATGCGGGCTTTACTGCACTCGAATTTTGATTGAATGATTATTAGCTGATTCAATCATGATTGGATACACGATTGAGTTATTAATACATACCTCATTAAAGAATGATGCGAAATTGATATCGCTGACATTACTCGTTGTCAGATCGTGCAATGATTTGTTCACGTCTGCATTCAAAACTGATTGATCCACAAGACTGATGTTTAATTTATCCAAAGTAGCATCAATATTGACCAACTAAGGAGAAAAAGAAACAATTTGAATAACTCATACTAAATCTCAATAAAAACAAGATATATTAAAAACGTATAGGGGTCAAATCAAAGATTTTCGTCCAGAAGGTTATTTCCTTGATCTTTAATAGAAAAAACATTAAGAAATTGGCTTCAATCACCCTATGTTATCTAAAAGGCTCTTTTAGCAGCAAGACGCGAACGTTTTTTGGAAACGCAGCTACTTTTTCATGTTTTAGAGCATCCTAATTTTCCAGTTTTTTCCCCTCTGGAAAGCTGCATACAGAAGGACAAATTCCCTAAGAACAGCTTGCATTCTCACATTTCCATCATTTGTGAACATGCTCACATTGCACTTTGCTTCCATTCTCCACGTCCTATTTTTGTAGCACGGCCTTCACAAGTATTCTTCTCAGGTTTTCAGTTTCAGGATGGAACGTACAATAAGTCTCTTGAAACTCGCAAAGTTTTGAAGTTGATTTAATTTTGTAATTTTTTTTCTACATTCCACTAAAAAGTTACAATATATGTTACAAGCTACACTACACTACTTACAGAAAAGACTCTACAATACTACGACAACGATGCCCCAAGGAGCAAAAGACAATGTCTACCCCGAGGCCATTAAGCAGATAGATATATAAAAAAAGAAAAAAGGATAAAAAAACAAAACAAGAGAATTACGTAAACAAAGAGAATAATTAGAACTACATGTAATCTACTCATAATTTTTTTGATAAACTTTGTAATTTACATCCTCAAACGAAAGAATTATGCTGGCGTCTTCTTGACTCACGTCATATTTCTAAAACAGCCAAATTGCATTGTAAAGTGACGGGAATACTGCTAAAAATACTTACTTTCGTGAAGTTGAGTTTGTCATCGAGATTGTAAATCTTTTTTCCATTTATTGCCTTGTAAACTGCCATTCCTTTGCGGCAATTTCTGCAATAAAGAAACGCAATGGCATTAAATAAATCAGCCATGGTGCTATTCAAGGGAATAAGAAGCCAGAAATAAAGACCAGCGTGGCGGAACAATGACTGATACAGTGACAGAGAGCGACTTCGAATGCTAGAAAGAAATCCGTCACCCAAACACAATACTTGACAGATAGCAAAACAGCAAAGCATAGGTTCCAAATCTTTGAAAAGGGCGGTGTTAAAGTATATGAGCTATTTCTTCGAATTCAATGGCTTGAACTAAATTTTTGCTACTTTCCAACGGTGCATCTTACATTTCAACTCATTACAGGACGTGACGTCATCAAAGCTCTAAATCAAACGAAACGCGGGGTAGATCAGATAGACTTATGCTTTATGGTGCCATGTCGTAGACATTCATACAGTATGGCTTTCTTGCAAAATGGTCTACGTTTCTTCAAGGAGTTTAGAAATTACTATCATTTTAATTCTTTTCAAGGCCATTCTTGAAATCTTAAAAAAGGAAGACAAAGTTGTTTGAGCATGTTGTACGTCGATTGTATCAATAAAAGCATAAATTTGTCAAATATTCGACTTTGTACAAAGATAATATGTTAGTTACAAAGTTACGAGCTTAACTCTTCTTCGGGACCTGATGAAGATTTAAGCTCGAAAAGTTGTAACTAACTTATTATCTTTGTACAAAGTCGAATATTTGACAAATATATAGTTTTCTTAAAAAGGAAGCCCTGTATACAGAAGCATCTGAAAAGCAGTCGCCCCAATGTCAAGAAAAACAATTATCTTTCATTTAAAACAATGGGAACTCAAAACGAATTTCATCCGAAACAATAGCTTCGAGCCCCAATATTCAACCAAGTACTTTCCCCCACTGATGCAGCAATTTCATATAATAGTCACTTATCCGAACATCGCTGGAGTGCCTTTGCTACGAAAGGCAGGCCTTCATCTTCGCAGATAGAAGCTGCAAATTATTGATGCCTTCAATTTCAGAATATCCGTACGTTTGGAACACATCGTTAGCAACAGCGAGAAGAATCTGTGAAAGAACTCTGTACTCTGTGCAAGAATTCCATAGCAGCAGCAACTTCTTCGTATTAATTCACATTACTAGCATGAACAATACAGGGAGTAACTGAACTGGAGTTATAGAGATAATGATATTTTCGAATATTTCAAGAATAAAATATGCGGAAAGTTATGTCTGCTTACATTCTATGGCCATCTGAATTCTTTATAGGATAAAATGGAAAGGTTTAAAGATAAAATATAACTTACATGATTGTATCGGAAACTTTGATGACAGTTCCATTGTACTTGAATTCAAAAGCCTACAACAGAAATTTGTTGACTATTTCATCTTCATTTTAACATTTTAGGCAAGATAGCCCTCAGTTTCGATAACTGCTTTACGGGGGAATGGGGGCCAAGCAAACAAACATACAACTTAATACAAAAGTATATGAAAAAACCTAACTGCAATAGTTATTACAAACAAAAAGGCTGAATGAGATAAATAAGGTGAGACTTTCAGGCTGTAGTCGATGAGAGTTTGTTCAGCTCAGCAGTGAAAGTTTTGGAGCAGGTGATCATCTAGTTTCTTTATTCGGGCTATTTCAAAGCCGTGACATGCCATGCAAAAAGCTCTTTTTGCCTAACGACGTCCTTAAGAAAGGCACTCTTGAATTGACTTCTACCTTCCAGAGAGAGGTGTGTGACTCCAACCGCTGATGAACAAAAACAAACTTGGAAATGCGAGAGGGGGTTACGGCAGTGTTATTCTCTCGTTTGCGCAATTAGTGTAATATTGAAAACTGAAACATTCTAAGAAAACCATTCTAAAAATCAACCCCTCCTGGCCCTCCTAATATTTGCTTCATCTCTTCAAAAACAATGCGTTCTCCGTAAAGTTCACCAGAATTATTCTAATGTGATTCAAGGCACTGATAATATTGACATGACACTCCTTTCCTTGATGGATTCCATCCTCCTATGTTCACAATTTGTTTCGCAAAGGGTTTTGAAAGCATATAATTCAAAACGATTCCAAGTAGTAGACAAAGTCGGCAAAGGTTTGCTGAAACCGTTTCATTTCATGTGACTATACTCCAGGGAAGTTTTGATGCTATTCTCCTTTTTGCATTCATGGCACAAATTTTCATATTCAAAGGGACATTCTCCGGAAAAAGCGGATGTCGGTGAACTCTGCTGTTTGCGTTTAAAAACAAACATGCATATCAGTATAAACATTTCCCAATATTTCTTCAACTAACATAAAGCTCAAACCAGTCACAAACAACAGACCGAGAACTCAGCCATATCCTCGCATTTGAGCCGAGACATAAAACGAGAATTTTCGGTAAAGCCGATCAGTTCCATTGCCCACAGTCGACCATGGACATATGAATGAATGAATACAGTAGGACATTCAAATTCAATTCAATCAACGACGCGAAATAACCCATCAAGACTCGCCGACAACCACCGACGGACAAAAACGAAAAATGCAACCTTTGTTCGCTTATAACGACGCGTAACAATGATAGGGTATTAAAATTGAGATTGGACTGTGTCTTTTTCCCAATACCTTGCGTTTGAGAAGTGCTATCGACGAAAGGTAGGGCTAACGTAATCTGCTCCTCGATCGGGATGGTATGAATCTTTGCAAGCATTTGATTTTCGCGGATGTCCCTTCACCGAACTCACAAGATGCCCAATGAGAACATTGCTCACTTGACTTGAAGTTAGGTGTAAACAAACGTTGGGCGACTTTTCTTTTAGCCCTGGTAAATAACTGATGTATGAAAGGTAAAGACCAAGTAATGAACCACACCTTGTCTATAAGTTTTCCATCTTCCATTTCTTTGCATATAATGTGAAGGTGTTCACCAAGGAAGAAGAAGATTGCAGTCAGTAAGAAAAATATGAATGCGAAAATAAACATGAATCCAGTTGCACTGCAAGAAAAATAAGGAACGAATTAGTTCAGATGAAACGTCATTTTAAAGTGCACCCAAACCTAAACATTTGTTTATTCTTTGCTATGATGGCAGCTGACAATAAAACCGAAAACAGAATTGAATGCCAATATCTAGTGCGTGAGTTATGCCCCTCTGGGCTCGGTAGTTCAAAACTCCGATTAATTTAACACTGTATTAGAGCTAAATCTAGGTTTAGCAACTTAATACCCGAGTAAGTTGCGATCTTGGACGATTTTTATATCACAGCCTCCAATGGACAATGATAGAAAGTACCCAAGTTGCTGATGCAACAGCCATCCGAGCAATCACTTCTTAATCTCACGTTTCCATTAAAAGCAACAAATTTCGGACAACATATTCTCGAGTGTTTTCCACAGAATTTCGGATGTTTTTACAGAAATTCTGGACGACTAAAACAACATATTTTCAGCTAGTCCTTCATAACAAAAATTTCACACATTTATATAGATCGTGATTCATTTTAGGACTTCTTGGTCAGAATTTTCCACAAATGATTATCGTAGAGGATGATCAGACTTATGACCTGGAGTCCCTTATTTTTCTGTGTTGTTTGACTTGATAATGGCGCTTCGGTCAACAGAGACTCATATTATTACTCTGAAAAACCTGACCCTATTCAGCCCCACAATCAGAGCTCCTAGAGTACCAATTAGATGGCGAGATTTGTGATTTACTATGGTTTCGGCAAAATGTGCTAGAATTGTCGATTCGATTTTAAGAACTGATAACATTCCCACGGGATTCTAGATTCGAAGCCGTGATTCCATCCTATTCGATTGATCAAGGCGAAAAATGAGGCAAGCTTTCTCACAGTTTCATTATGAGTCCTTGTTGAGTAATGTTTACCACACGGATGCAAGAAACTCATCGTCATAAGTCTAGAGTATGACGAGAATGACTGTTTAGATTTTTTAAATATAAATATATATTCCATTCAAGATTTATATACCATACAAGATTACTAATTACTATGACTAGACCTAACGCTACCCTACTTCAGAGACCCCAGGGAGCAAAACATTTTGTCTACCCAGAGATCATAACATAACTATAATGAATAAAATGACAAACAGAATTTCAACTTAAGGCATCATGCAACCAAATAATTGCGAGCAGAGACTTGTTAAGGGATCGTCTCCAAATATTCGTATCAAATTCGTACAGGGAATTCGTAGCATTATACGATATTGATACGATCTTCTATAAGCCGCATACGAATTAATTCATATCGTCACCTTTTAGAATTCGTATAAATTCGTCTACAATTAGTATGTGCTTCGTATGCAATTCGTATCAAATTCGTATAAGCAATTCGTGAACAGAAGTCGTAACACAATCGTTCGAGCAATTTGCATACAAAATTCGTATCAAAATCGTATCAAATTCGTATCAAATTCGCATCATACTTCGTATAGAAATAAAAAAATTCGTATACAATTCTCATCTCATGTGCGGCTATACGAATTAAATCGTATAACACCTTTTCACGTATACGATTGAATTCGTATCGATTCGTATAAAAGCTATACGATAATTTGGAAACGATCCCTAAGAACCATAAAAGGCAAATGTTAATAGATGAATTTAGTTTAAAGAAAATATATCATTTTCAGCAATCAACACTCTCACTGCACTAAGCGTTTCGTGGGCAAAAAATACACTTTAAGACAGTGGAAACGTTTTGCAACGATTTTTCTATGCTGCTAACAATCTGGAAAACTAGATATTTCAGCCCACAAAAATTTCGGAAATTTAAATTTTCGGACGTATGAAATGTCCGAAAATATCATTGTCCGAAATTTTTGGCTTTAAAGTATGCTGTGTTATCTATAATTTTATTTTTCTTGATAAATGTCAAAAGATTCTAAGCAGTACGTACGCCATAAGACAATTTCCACCATGATGTGAGCTTCCAGTGCGGTTTGTTGGTGTTCGATCTCTCTTGTATCCACAAACTCCACAAGTTAAACCCAATCCAAGGAGCAAAACGATTAATAACATCAAAGCACTCAATCCAATGTAACCATAGAATCTGAAATTTCAAAGAAAATTCAACCAATTAAATAGAGCTTTGTCTCAGCTTCTATACGAAAAGTCCAACTGAGCTATGTTAGAACTTCTGTCGCTATTGTCCATATTCCAAAAAATTCTGCACAGTTTATCAAAACATCGTTCGATTCAGATTCCTTTTTAGATTAGTTAAAAGGATTGCCTAAGCCCCTACTCTCTGACTCTGACAAAGACAGGGGGCTCATTAGAGGGGGGAAGGGGGCCTTTTAGCAAAGTCAAGTGACAATGATATAAAGGATAGTCTTTTTATTTCTTTCTACCATATTTTGCGGAATCAACATACCACTTTAAGGGTGTGCTTGATTGGTACCAATTCTGAAGACAGTAGACTGGGTAGACTTAGAATCTATTTTGATTGACTCCCAAATTCCAAAAATAGGAGGAAGTGGCTTATTGGAGAAGTGGCTTAGAAGGAAGTGGCTTATTGGAGAGGAGCTTAAATTCACTGTTTTTAATTTGGAAAAGTAAAAAAGTGCCTACCTCCATTTATCAAAGCCAATATATTTGTCAACATAGTCTGTCTTATACTTAGAATATTCGTTTTTCTTGTTGATGATGCCCTGTAAAAAAATTGACATAACATAAAATTCTCGAAGATCTCAAATAATTTTACCTGGCGTGATAAAAATCTCCACTTTCAAATTCCATGATAAATCGTAATAAAGCTGATTTCGACAACTGACGAACATATCAATCAATTCAGTCGGTTGATTTACTTCTTTATTTCTTTGTCGTCTGCATCCCGAACTATAAGCGATTCCTTGTGAAATATTGTAAAGAAACATGGCACAGATAGATCAAAGACATTCCGCAAACTTCGAACCGTAGAGACGTGGATACAAGGATAAATGGAGATAACAGCAGTGCTTGTATAGGCGAGCCACATTGAGAAACCTTGCAAAACTTCCAAACTGATTGTTGTTGATTCTTGCTAAAAAGCTTGGAATAAACAGCATAGGTTCCAAATCTTTAATTCGGTGTAAATAGGCGGGTGTAAAATTCTATGGCTTGTTTCTTTTGAATGACTTAAAAGAACTGAATGACTTTTGCCACTTTTCTGTGATCCTACCGTTGGACTTTTCAGAAATCTTGAATATTTGTCGAAATTATGGTCTATTTCATATTTCAACTCATTTTATGATGTGATGTCACCCAATCTCTATAACATAAACCGAAAAAGTGAACGATGTTGCTTGATACCATATAGAAGACCAAATAATAAAAACTACGGTTTTCCTGAAAATTATTTTATCTTTCGTCAGCAGGTTTAGAAATTACGGTAGTATTAAGTTTTATTCGAAAACATTCTTGAATTTTCAAAAAAGAAGAAAAAACACTGTAACTCTGAAAATATTGAAGATTTCAGATAAGTCTAACGGCCGATTTACTGTAAACAGTTAAAGTTTCTTTGAACCCGTTCAGTTGAAAGAAATAGGTCTTAGAATTTTACACCCACCTTTTTATAGATTTGAGACCTATGCAAGAATAAACAGTTCTCCTAGCCAGCATGCAAACTCGGATCCGTTCCAATTCTATTTTTATAGACAAAGTCGGTAAAGTTCGCTTTAGCCCAGTTGCAACATCAATAATATGTTCTACTTTTGGCACATCAAATTGCACTTGAGATGACAAAAGTAAGAATAACCGACTAAAAAACAGCCAGTGAAAACGATTGAAAACAAAAAAAAATGGTTTCACGGTAAAACTGGCGTTTCCATTGATTCTAAAACGGATTACTCTTAAAATTTTTTGTTTAACCCGGTTAAAGGAAAGGCAGCCGAAGTCTTTAGAAAATTTGACAAAAGTTAAACATATTCAAGATCACTTACGTCCAATTGATCATACACCTGAGCGGTTAAGTTCTGAATCTTTTCTTTCCCATCGAATGCCAATTTTCTCACATCTAAAAAGGAAAAAAACAAACGATCTTTCTTGGGAGGAAGGAAAAATCGACTGAACAAGAATCAGCAGCCGCAAGAAAGCGTATTTCTCAGCGGCACGACTTCAAAACTCTTCATAGATAGACAACGAATCAGAACTGGAAACAGACATTAGGATAGGGCGAAAAAAAACTCAGAGGTCCTTTACATGAAACTCATACAAGCATGAGTTTTCATGCTGCCACTGGTTTCATATCGGCGGCTGGTCTGACCAGTTGCTCTGCTTGCATGATGTTGGGGCAACATGAAACTCATGCCGGCACAAAAAGTCATTTCGGGGGGGGGGGGACATGAAATTCCTACTGGTATGAGAATCTAATGCAAACACATGTTTCTCATGACTGGGAGGCGATATGAAATACAAATTGCCTTGTTCTCTTCTCAAATATCTATGCCAAGGCACGCGAATTGTGCACGACATTTGTGGAAAATTTGATCTAGGCTCAATATCGGGTCTCAAGTAAATAGCTGTGCATTTGCTCAAATTTTTATGCCAGCATATAAGCTCAAGTCGACCTAACATACATGGCGGATCTTATCTCACTCTAAGCTCACTTGGTCCGAATCTAAACAGAATTCCCTCCACAAATCCAACGAAAAATAGGATTTTGAGTTCAGGAAGATCGTTTAGACGTAATTCCACATTCAGTTCTGTTCCATGACTTACTTGCCATGCAATTGAAATTTAATTCAATACGATTCTCAGTGTCAAAATAGAATTAAAATTTCAAAGGCAAATCATGGACCACCTCGAAAGTGGAATTCACGTTCCCATACAAACCACTTGCCAACATTTTCCTAATCTATAGGTCTAAAAATGAAAGCTTGTGCCCAACAAACTTCTCACATCTAAATTAGCCTTTGACTAATAGATTAACATTTCATTTTTGAATATCGGTCACCTACCTTTTATTCTAAAGCCCATACAACGTGTTAACTTTTTTTGGCTTACGTAGTACTTTGCCATCAGACCATGACAGCTACGTAGTCACTGCGTCCTTCAGAATGGGGCAAGAAGGTAGACTTATGACGACGAGTCCTTTGCATCCCTTCGATATACCTTGCTCAACAGTGACTCATAATGAATCTGTAAAAATGCTGGTCCCGTTGGACGCATTCATCAGTCGAGTGATAATGGAACTACGGCCTCCAGTCTCGAATCATTGCCTCTAATCTCAATTCGCATCGGAATGTTATCAGTTGCTCAATCGAACTGAAAGTCCCATCATGATGCCGTAACCATAGTAAGTGGCAAAATCTCAAAAATCTGATTGGTCTGCCTGAAAACTGTCTGTATCGGTATAACTAGGGTCACGTTTTTCAGATCAATATTATAATAAGAGTAAGTCTCTGCTGACCGAAGCGCCGTCATCATGTCAAAGAGCACGGGGAAACAAGGGACTCCAGTTCATAAGTCTAGCAAGAAGAAGCATAATAACTGATTTTACCATTGAAAAAACTCACATGTTAAAAAGGTCAAGCATGGAAATCAAATCAAAATTACCTTTGAGTGAGGGACTCGCTTTATCGACTGTAATCTGTGGTATATCATTGAATACTTTCATAGCCTAGGAAAAAGGGAAAAATTCGCTTAAAATTAAAGGCCTAGCCCGACCATTTACGTCTTAACATACTGGAATGTCATATTACACTGGATTGTTATCATTCACTGGATTGTCGAACTGCCATCAATCATTTCATGGGCCTGTCTCGTTTTCGCAATGATCATCGTTTCTACCGGGTGAGCCAAAAAAGGCCTGGTGTTTGAAAGACTACTGCTCCCTAAGTACAGAAGTAATGATATTTTGAAATATGTGGCTGAATAGCTAACATGTTCAATTATTTTTAGAATGTTTCTGGCTGAAATCAGTCACTCCAGTTAGATTTTGCAAGCGATTTTCTGGAAAACTTTCTAAAAAATCAAATATCTCAAGATTTCTGAAAAGTCGAACAATCACATTTTAGCGAAGTAGCTAAACTTTATTTTAATCGATGTAGATCGAAGAATAGGCCATCAAATTTTACACTAACCTTTTCAAAGCTTTGGATTCACTTTGTTTGGTGACAAGCCATTAACGATTAACACCAACAAGAAGCTACTGGAGGCAACCCTAAGATTCATTCATGCTTCGGAACGCTTTTAAATGCTCCATTGCTGCAAACTCCAATACATTAGCACCTACTTTTGTCGGTTTACTTCGTATTCGTATTTGTTTAGTTATATCTATTTCAATCTTTGTTTAATTTTGTGCGTCTTTATGTATTGGCCATGGAGTAGTTATTGTCTATTACTCCTCATGTTGTCGTCCACGTAGTGTAGCACATAAATTAGGGTAGTATAGTAGAACCCCAAATATGTATTTTAACTATTTCATATGAATAGAAAAAACTTTAGAGTCTATGATTCATAAAGGACAACCAAATATTCTATAAACTAAAGCATACCGTGTCAGCAGCTCCAGTAAAATTCTGGTTCAAGATATCCCGCATACTTTGGAGTTCACCGTCAACACTAGGAAGATTAGAGAAGTTTGCAATTTGCACCAATCCTGCTCCGTCTATTTCGTCGCATCTGTGATAAGATGTAGATTTACATTCATCCTTTATTCTTTGCAAGTCGCTTCTAATATCGTTTAATCTGGTTTCAAGAGACTTCGCTTCGGTCTTCAGTTCTGAAGATGTCGTAGAAACAGTGTCCAATACTGTTTTTATCTCAGTCACATCTAAAAAGGAAAATAAGATCATTAATTGCTGTTGGGAGTAGAGAGAAAGACATCTACAAGCTACATAACTAACGGATTCATCGTAATGAATTTGATTTGTGTTACTAATGGTTCTCACGTTTTTATAATCACTGGAAATATCGGTAAACTCGATCTTGAACAAATTTAAAAAATTCAATTGTCGGGAAATGCCTGAAAAAGCTCCAAAACAATTGATCAACTCATAAAAACCTCATCCAAAAGTACAAGGAAGAAATTACACTTGTCATTGGTAAGTGATATCGTCTGCGCATTCATTACCAGCAGATTGAAAAACTTGAATATTTGTTTGAGACCTGAAAGAGGTGAAAGACCCTTGCACATTGTTCTGTGTGAGCAGATACTCTTACGATTTCTGATCCCGGTAGGGGGGGGGGGAGTACTTGGTACATTTATTGTGCCGTATTTCAGGATATCGTTATCGCCCATTTTTTCTAGAAAGTGCAATCAAAAGAAAGTCATTTCTCTGGAACTGGCTGTAAAAACGCATCAAAAGGCGTCAAAAAGGTGATTTGGTCAGATCGTATTTTTTAGTGGAGTATAGTTTTTACTGATTTTTTCTAGAATCGGGTATCATTTGAAGGCAAAAGTTCTGGAGCCGGGTGAAAAAATTCGTTTTTCGTGGGCACATCCCCGTAGAAATTTAGGTATGAAGGTCAAGTGAAGGTGAAGTTGCGTTTTTCAGCGCCATTCGCCGGGATCGCAGAAATAGAGCAGACTTAATCGAGTCCTCTTGGTGTAAGCACTCTTGGTGCTGCGAATTGTTGAAAACGAAAACTTTTTCGCTCATCTGGTAAAGAAGTCAATTTTCCTTGACATTACACTTTGTTTTAATCTTTAAAAACGAATGAGAAACAGAGCATGATTTACGTGACATACAGCATAGTTTGGACGATTTCCTGCAGCACATTTCGAGCAGACGATTTCCTGCGATTGCCCCCTCATATGAAAGTATTTTCTTAAAAGAAACTAAGAAGTCGGGTTGGTAATGAAAGTTTCTAAATTGGTCAGATTTTGAGTAAGCAGAGTTTCTCACGAGTTCCTTAAAACTGCCACGACAATCTTCATTTTTCCACCCATTTCCTTGCGCACATTTCAAGACAAGGTTTCTGAAGTCCTTGAAGACGTTACTCAAGCATATTCGAAGTGATATGACACAGGACACAAGCGGCAATAAAGTAAAACATAGTAAGGATTTCCCTCATTGAGAATAAACAGTGGTGTTTTCCTTATGTTTTTCGCGATTTGATAGTGAAATTTCCAAAAAACGGTTTCTAATAGAAAAATACGTGTACAGGTTTAGATGCCTTTATCTAGAGACTGCATTCCCGTATTTTTTCAACCAGCATGGCTCTTGCTTGTTACCTCTATGAGATAAAAATATCTGATGTGCATTGCAGGTGTCTGTATAGCAAAACTTGCGTATTTGTATAGCAAATCTTGTATAATGGTCTCCAAGGAGAGCTTTACCCCTGGTGTGATGAATCTAAAAATGCTGAGTTTTATTCAACAAGACTTACGGGTTCTATTCATCGAGTAATTTTTCTATGGGAAGAAACTGGAGGCTCAAAATACACGATTAAGCTAAAGCTGGCGGCGAGGAACTTTTTACCGAGATGCATTGCGTTCTATAATCAAATTCCTATAGATTCGTTACAGATTTCTGCTTCGAACGCAAAGCATCTTAGTAAAAGCTTCCTCGCTGCCATCTTTAGCGAACTGTAAAAGCTCTATTAAGCCCCGGGGGCTTATTTAATTTCGGGCGTTCCGAGGGGGGCTTAATAAAGGGGGCTCATTAGATAGGGGGCCATATTCACGAAATCAAATGACAAGGACACATTTGGTAGCTTTTCAGTTCTTTTATCCCACATTTTGCTGAATCAACACACAATTTTACGACTCAAATACATAAATTCAACACACTATCCCTAAACACATCAAAATTAACGTGCAAGGTTGTGTCGCTAAGTAAATGGAAATATTTAGTAAATTCTAGAACTTTGCATAAGTGGAGGGGCTTAATAGAGAGTGGGGCTTATCTAAATTTTGACTAAGAGGGGAGGGCGTGATAGAGAGGGGGGCTTAATAGAGCTTTTACGGTAAAACTCAATTAAAAGCCATATAACCACTACGTCCTTTATAAGTAAATATTCTTTCTTTTTATAGTAGTTACGTGCAGCTTTAAATCCATTTTCTATTTCTTATTCTATAGCCATGGGGAGACACAAAAAGTGCTCCCCGTAGCCCTGTCCTAGTACAAGTGAAGAGAAGCTGGCAAGTTCCATAATTCAGTAATATGCACTGTAAATTTTTAGCCGGATGTATACAAAATGCCGGCATACTACTTTCCTGAACATGGCTACAACTCACTCACTCAAAAACTTTAAACACACTGAGACAGGTGGGTGATATTTTTGAATACATGTTCATTAATAAAACATAAAATAATCAGAGTGCCTTTTAAAATGATCCATTACTATGGTAGAAATAACGGAAACATTGATAAAAAAAGCAAGATAAGCAGTTTGTAGCGAAGGGAAGACATTTAATTTCAGAAGAAGGCAATTGACTCGAGTCTTTGCATCATAAATCAGTAATAGGAAGGGCGTGATGAGAAAACTTTTTGTTAGCGCAGGTGACTTCTCATCTAACGGGTGTTCAAATGACGCCGTCCTGATCCCCATTAAGCCTGACTCCATATCATCGCAAGGAGTCGCAGAGAGTCGCAGTGAGTCACAGTGAGTCTCAGCCTGCGTTCAAATGATGCCGACACAATCTGAAAACGATGGAAAATTCGACGGTAACAAACTCAGTGCAATCTCTCCAAAAAACTCGATGTTAAAGAAATATATCTTGACCTTAAGAACCGTTTTGCCTCGTCTTGAAAGCGTTGAAAAGTGTGCCGTCTTCATCATTTACAATGTGCCGGTTAGAGTTCCGTTTTCAAAATCAGCCGGCGTCGTGTGAACGCGGTCTCCACGCAGGGACGCAGGAGCGATGGTAGGGCAAAGGGGTCGAAGGGGAACGCAAGGGCACTCCAGACCGATGACGAGGGAGGCGAACAGAAAATTGGGCGGATCTGGGGTCCTCCCTAAAAAAATTTTTGCGGCCACACCCTTTAGCTTCGCTTAAAATGCTATCAAGAATCTTCTAACTGATGCAAATGGTGTTTTTTTGCATTTTTGGGTATGACCAATGCAAGTTGTAATGATATCAACTTAAGGGTTAAATTCATGGTATTCATAATATATATCCAATTGAACATTGTTAAAGAAATATATTTTTCCATTAAAAGGGCACTCTTGCCCTCCTTGCCCCTCTTAGAAAAGGGTAGAAGGGGCGTTTGCCCCCCACCCCCCTCTCCGGCGTTCCTGTCTCCAAGTACAAAATCTCAAGCAATAAAAGACTTCTTCCACTTTGATGCTCCTACCTTTATGAAATGGATTCTTCACTAATAAATCAAACTTGATATTGGAAATAAAACCAACTGCATCTACTTACTTTTACTTGAAGCTTTGACTCTTTGCAAAGGACCAAGAAGCTGTGGAGAAAGCTTTTGCTTCAATTCATCCCCAACAAGTGTCCTTACACCATTGTCACTGATGTCTGCCATAATGAGATCATTGTAAAGGCATTCTGTTTTGTTTACTGTTATTTCTTTTAATTCCTGAAAAAGATACAACATTATTTTGAAGTTCACTGATTGCTTCTTTTATTTATCTACTTTTACACAATACCCTATCAGAAGAAATTTATAAAGAAATAACTAAAACTCATTAATTTACAGAAATATACCTGCTCTTCCAAGGGGCTTTGTTTGCATTGCCCTAACTTAAGAACTCTCTCAATCATACTTCAAAGAAGCTGAGTGAGGCAGAATTTTGTGTTTGCTTTGGGATCTCATTCCAGGTACTTGTTCCCTGTTATGCACAAGGCTTTTTACAGTATTCAGGACAAAGCCAACGAATTTGAAATTATCAATTTTTCTTGTGTTATTTCTTGGAATATTCTACCTAGGAGTGAGTTCATTTTTTTGAGGTTTGCTGGACAGAGTCTTTTTTTACTTTTTGTATGTAGTAATTAGCAAGTCACATTTTATTAGATTGCGTACATTGTGTCAATCGCATACCCAGCCATCTTTGTGCCTTACATATTCAATTACTCTACATGCCCTGTCTTGCAACCTCTGTAGACATTCTAGCTTTGAGCTTGACAGACTTCCCAAATGATACTGCAACATCTCAGATGGGTGTCACTTAATGCTTGGTAAACAGTTGCTAATTACTTCTGGGAAAGGATGTCTTAGAGCTAAATTATTGCCCCTAAAGCGTTTCTTATTTTTTGCTTTATGGATTTGAGTTCACTTGGTAGTTCCAAGCACTATGATTTTTTGGCAATTGATTTAGTTAGAGGCACACATTTCTGGAACTCCTGACTGGGTCAAAAAGATAATGCAAAACTACAGAATTAGGCAGGTACTCAGTGATTTTGATGTACACTGAGATTAAGAAGGACGATAAGGATTTGATTCAGGGAGGAAAGCTCCTTATCCAGCTCCTCTCAGCTACAAAAAAAATTTTGGATCGCTACACAAACAAATTTGGATCATTATAATTAGATCACACATCTTTTGTTTTTAACGCTAATAAACCAATGGAACACTTTTGACTCAACACTTTGAGCTGATGTAATTCACATACCTTGCGCACAGTAGTAAGGAATCTCCATGCTTCATCTAGCGCATTTTCATACTTTTGTGGTGTCGCTTGGAATTCTGCTTTCAGATTGTTATTTGTAACAAACATCATCAAGACACCAGTCCTGAAAAATAAAAAAATTACAAGCACTGTTAATCAAAACTGTCACTAATTATGTAAACAGGCTATTGAAGCCCTTCAGTTTACAGTAATCTGATAATGGTTTGAGATGCAAAGGATTTTAATTAACATGGTTGCTCAGCCTAAGAGTTCTTGCTTACAAAATTTAGAGTCTTCAACATGGCTGGTGAATTTTTTTATCATAATGTGGAGAGTTCTTGGTATGTCAATGTGTGCAAGGCCTGTGCTTTGAATAAGAATATTTCATACATTTTTTGAGAACACATCGTTCGTTTTAAGTAGAATTCAGAGAGGTACTGTTGACATCTTCTGTCCTTATGAAAACAGTAAAGCTCTGAATCCCTAGAAAAGGTTTGCCCCAATGCCAGAAGATTTCAAAGGGATCAGCTTTGGAGAAGAAAAAATTCGAAAAACAGAGGGACAAACCTTACCAAAGATAGAATTAAAATGGAATGACAGAATGGAACAAAGCAACACACTGGCTAAAATTAGATTCAGCTCAAACAATGCAATTCAAAAAGGGGTACATTTTGGATCCATTTTAAGAATGTACCCCTGGATGAGCCTATAGCTCACCAAAGTTTCAATTAAAGGGGCTGGGTCATGTAAAGTAAACAAACATCTTTTGAAACAGAGATATTGCAGATTTTTGGAAGTCCATATCTCAAATTTTTCTGGAAATGAAAGTGTTATCTTGAAGATGGATTTTTTATTTCATATGTTGCAATATTACAGGAACATTAGTGGATGTTCAAAGTAGCTTTATTGTGGATTCATCCCATCCACTAAAATTTGTGTTGAAAACAAAAGCCAGAAACAACTTAGATTATAGAGATAACAGGTTTATTTACAGTTTTATGACCCAGCCCATCTAAGTGGAGCAATCACACTTACAGCATAAAAACTGAGATGATAAAGAGGATGAATGAGAATATGCAACATTTGAAGTGAGATTGGGACTCTCCATCTTTTTGAGTCATGTCACCTCCGCATTTCCCACAACATCTGCAGCAGCAGAAGCAAAAGCCAATGAGAGGCATTAGGAGTGCCAATGCAATGCCTACACCGCTGCAAGCAACTATTGGCAATTCAAATTCATAGAACTGAAAAGGAATTCAAATAGACAAAATTACTTTAACACAAACAGACAGAAATCACAAAGGGTTTTAGCAAGGGGTATGTATGTAGATATGATAATGTTTTCTGTCATTTCTTCCATTCTACAGTATGTATGTATATCATATGTCTAATAAATCTTTACAATTAATTTTCTATCACTTTCAAAATACTTATAGCATAAATATTTGTGGTTCGCATTTCATTGATTCTACTTTTTGAGTTGAGATGTTCTTAAATATTTGTCCATGAATTGATAAGCTTTAGAATCACAACATCAACAAACAAAAGTTTTGGTCAGGACAAAAGCTGGACATCTTGGAGATGTTAGAGAAAAGTCTAAGTGCAAATTTCAAACCCAAAATCTTTATCTTGTAGATATATGCATTGGTCAAAAATGCAGAGATATTGGAGGCATCTGCTTTCAGCAACCCTTACAAAACTTCTTGAGAATCCTTTGTTCTTTATATCTCCATAAAAATACCTAAGCAAAAATGTATCTATGTTACTATGTATCATTATCAATGGGAAAAACTCAGGGTTATCTTGCTCCCATTACAAAGGGTAATTCTTTGAATAGACACAACATCTATACTGAAATTTTTTAACTGAAGCAAATATACAATAGTACAGCAGAGGCTGTGTGCAAATTAACATGGTTTTTCTGTGTGCAAATGCTTGTTTAAAAAAATTTTCATATACCTCAAGAATTCTTATCATAATGTTAAGAAATCTTGTAATGTTAATGTGTGCAAGGCTTGCACTGAAAATAGGGTTTGGACATTACATACAGACTTATGTAACTCTTTCAATTCAATTTCTGATGCAAAAATAACAGCATAGCAAGTCATTAAAAGTGAAAAATTGGAGAACTTGCTTTGCTGAAAACTTACATCTCCTTTGCGTGCAGTAACATCCGAGATAATTTTATCAAACTTTCTCATTTTCCCATTAGCATCTGAAATTTGAATATGTAAATAGTGTTAACATTTGTAAACTATTTGTAAATAACCTTAAATCATGAAAAAAACTTTCCCAATACCATGCAACGGATCGTACAATGTGGATAGCCATTTTGCAAATTTTTTTTTTGAATACTGGCAGCTTAATCTTTAGTAAAACATGGAGCATTGCGGACATCTTTACTTGAACAAAATTTTTCAATGTTTTTCTCTTAATTTTCACTTGAAGCTTACTGACTTAACTGCAATTGTATTTGTCACTGTATGCCACTGTATAGGTTTGGATAGATGTCCAATGAAGCAAATATTTCCCTCTTAAGCCTGGTTTACATATGATCATAACAGATGGCAACACACCACCAAGGCAGGCTTGGGGACACATTGCGGACAGTTGCAATAAAGGGGAACATCTGCTGAACGATGTCACTGGTGTCACTGACCAGACAGGGACAATATGGTGAAGCAGCAGTAGATCTGACATGAGTTCAACTTGTCCAATGGTAGCTGACCAGTTGCCATTCAGTTGCAGACTGTTGCAAGCAAGATTTTGTAAGGGAACATAACTTTTGGCTGTACGGTGACCTCAGGGGCTGAAAATTGATCCCACCGAAGCCATTAAACATGATTCCATACATCAGAATAATGATCCTTGATTGGTCAGCAATTAAAGCCTATGACCCGTTGCTGACTGCTATGATTATATGGAAACAAGTCTTCTGATCAATCAAGGGATGCATCACAGATAGACAATGCTGATCAATCTGCGACGTGTTGCCAACTGTCATGATCATACGGAGCCGGGCTGGAAACCAGGATGAAAAGGAGGTTAGGGTTCAAATCTTTGATTTTACAAGCTGTCTAGTTTCGGTGTCTTTCTCATTTTTCAATGATATTATCTTGATGAATATTAGGCACAGATTTCACCTTGAGATATAAAGAATCATTGCAGAGGTAGTTGCAAACTTTCAGAAACTTTTAAAAACTAAAGTTAAATTGTAAAAATACAGTATCAACTGGCTTCTTCAAAAGCATGCATTTGCAATTTAGGAGATCTGATAAAACATTACCGTTGATGATAGCTTGTCATCATCAAACAGAAAAAGCTATCACCTTTGAACCACGAAGGAAGTGGCCTTTGCAGAAAATTTGCTGAAACCATTTGAGATTTTACTCAACTAGAACTTTTTTAACCGTGTTACCATTAGCTTATACTTGATTTTGCAAAGGCTTTACAGAATTCTGAAACAGATTTCTGTTTTTGGTGTTAAAGAAGGGTTTCCTGATTCAGCTGTTGGTTTTTTCAACATTGGTAATCATTATGAATTTGCAAAATTTTGATATTTATGAATAAAATTTTGAAGCAACCTTTTCACTACATATTCTGCAAGATTTAATCCAGTATGCAGAGTATGGCAGTTCTCAAGGAGATCTCAGATGCACAGACCAGAAAAGCAGTAGTGTGCTCATGTGCAAAGTCTTTGAGTCCTTTGTAGTCAAAGTAGTGAGCAGCAGGCAAGGACTAAGCCTTTTTGGAGATAAATATTGTAGATTGTAGCAGGTACTGTATTCACCCCAAGAAATGTAAATTTGGAACTTAGTGCTATTTTGTGACCTTGCCTTGCTAAGAAAGAAGCTTAAAGTACACTTTTTTGGCATAATTTCAAATAATGTTTTCTCAGCACTGAAATGCCCGTTGGTCTGTCTGAATAAGTTGTCCGACTGTGTGGCAAAAACCAGATAAACCCTTTTTCTGTGCCCAAGCTCCTCTGATAATTGGCACTCAAATTTACCCTGGCTAAAATGGAGATCTGGAACACAGTGCACCAGGAAGTAATCTGCTCTTATAGTTCTGACAATGGTGAATTGGAAAGCATTAAAAGGTCCTCAAAAATCCTATTCTCTTGAAGATCAATTCATGTTTAATTAATCAAAGTTCCCTCTTGACTCATATTTCAATTGAATTTTTAAGTCACTGGTGGGCAGGCTTCCTTAACAATTGTTGTCCTTAGCAACGAATGAAACATAAAGTTACATTGGGCAATTAAATGTTTTGTATGTGGGTTTTGTATACTAAACAAGAAATAAGGATGCTTTGGTAGGCATTTTTGGATTCACAGGGGGAGGTCACAGCGATGAAATCTTCCATGGCAGCCGAAATAAACTAAATCTTTCTTCCTTGATTGTTAGGAAACTTGCACGAGATTGTTAGGATTTTCATTGCAAGTATAAGTTGATCTGAACTGATTTTTTCTTACTGCACAAATTAGGGTGCATTCGCTTTGGCCGGAAAATAAATACTGCTGAGAAATGTGATACTCGAGTCGACAAATCATGGTTACATCCAGTCAGCAATGGTTTGCATTGTAATTTGATCTCTCAAAAAGGCTTAACAACAAATGCTATCATCTTAATAGGTCCAAAGGAAGAAAAAGTACTCGACACTGAACTTCAGCCATGATGGCCATGGCGTGTTTTATCCCCAGGAAGTACCTTACTTAACATATCAAAAAATGCTTGAAAAATCCACATGCCCGAAAACAAACTTCATACTTCGTCCCGACAGGAAACAACTCCACGCGAACAAAAACATTTTGACAGCAGTGAAGTGGAAGCGATCGTAGCAAAACTGAACTGAGTTGCAATAGAAATTGACTTCTTACCCTTCAGTGGTGGAAGCGGTTTATTTTGTACAGTATTCATAAACGATCTGGCTAGGTTGAAGAACGCACTCAATCCTTTTGAGTTAAATTCTGTACTTATTTTTGACTTGGCAGAGGGATCTTTGGTAGTGGTTGGAAACACCACTGTGGTTCCTGTTACTTCAACACCAGTCGGGTTCGAGTGCGGCAGATACGTCCGACATTTTTTAACTCCAGAAACTGTTGAAATACCAATTAGTAAGGCAGCTATGATTGCAAGAAACTTCATCGCTAGTTTATCCATTTCTCTGACACAAGCGAATAGGTTCAGTTAGTAGTTTTCCGGTATCCCTTGAGGAAGTGACTGCTCCGCTTCTTTGAGAATAAGCGAGGGCCTAAGCTCCAGTTGTCCAGAAGAAGAGCCCTGTTATGGCAGAAGAACACAAATAAATCCGTTGAAATGTTGACGATAAATTCTTTAATATGTTAAGGATAAGTGAATGATATTTCTTTCGTTTCCCGTCCAGCAGGAGCTGTTCAAATTCAGAGTTTTGTATAACGAGCTACACTTTCCAGTATCAGCTTCGCTTCAGAAAATGTTTTCAGACTGTGAACTTTTGAAATTTGATTTGATTAGATTGCGTCACGTGGCGTGATCATAGAATCACTTGATCACGTGACGCAATACTAGTCAAAAACTTGATCAGTCAAGAGTGATCGTGAGTCAAACAATCATAAATCACTCAATCACGTGATCCTGAATTGATCAATACCTTGTGACAATGTAATCAAACAATCAATAAATCAAGTGACGCATTTCATGTTGTCATACCTTCAGAAATTGCTCATCACTTTTCATCACATTTTTTCGCAGTTTGTAAGTTTTGTTACATCACTGAATAACTTTTGTCAGTTCTCCAAATAAAAAGACAGGATCGTCCTGAAATGGAGCACCATCACATTTTCATTTTACAACACGCAATGAGAATCATATAAGGACCTAAGACATGTGACTGCCAAATATCAAATTAATGCATATATTTACATTTTACTCCCTCTCCCATTGACTTTTCAGTGGATTCAACCAAGAAATTGACCCAAAATCAAACGGTGGGTTTGCCCTGTTACTTTTATTTTCATAGTAACAAGAAGCATCTCAAACTTGAGGGCACGACACTTGAAGGTCACCTCTTTGTATTTTGCAAAGTCTTGGGGGCACGTGCTCCCAGTGCCCCCTGTTCTTAAAGCTATACCTATGAATGGCTAATAATCTTTTCCCCTTCCCAGTTTCTGGATAGTGCGATCTGCTGTCCAAAAAAGACGATTTTGGGATAGAAATTGGCATTCAAAACTTTGAACACTTCTCCCGCCACATTGGCTCCACCTTTGTCTCGGAAGACATTTTGTTTGTGCTAAGTCTTACGCAAAATCATTTCTACCTTCAAATAAAATGGAGCTATGGGGTATCATCAAACCGATTTCTTTGTCTTGGGAAAGACTTTTTTGTCTAAACTATTCTATTTCTGGTTAATGGCCTAAACTGGGGCTTGTGTGCAAGATTTCCTAGGAAAAGGTCTGAAAAGGCTTCCAGTGCATCCTTGATTAGGTCTGAAGTTTTCTCTAAGAAAATCAATTGGTTAGTTTGTAAAAGCGTTATCGCTTTACGTCTTTCGACTCGACTCTATTCCGTTTCTCACGCGAAATCTTGATTATTCAGATCGCTGTAAAACAACCAAAGAACTATGAATTTACCTACCGCAGAAATTTCTATAGAAGAAACAACGTTGTGGTAACCAACATGGAGAAAAACAGTGAGTTGCAAAATGAATCTCTCACAGTTCAGGAAATAATTTGGTTTTATTGTTGATAGAAGGAGGTATTTATCCCACGAAGCATTGCTGTCTCTACCAACTATTAAATTTGTAACAAAACAGAACGAAACAAAATAGTATGTAATGGTTACGTAACATGGTGTAGCAATCTATGATTCATCACACAAATCACTTTCTTAGTTACCTTGACGACTATGATTGGCAAAATGTGGGATGCACAGACAGATTACGGCAAATCTCAAGGATGACGTCTTTACTGAGAAGAGATCTGATTCGTATTTATCTTCGACAAAAAACAGAAACTGACAAAACTTATGTCATAAAGCACCTTCGAAGAAATTGCTTGAATTCATCAGATTTTTGATGCAAAAGCAGAGAGCTGCCTCCTTCGTTGTGACAGAAGACATCATTACAGTAACCTTGAGGATGTTTTTGATTGGCTTATTCAAAAATGCGGTCGGCTGCAACACAACGTTTCATCTCTCGGTCTTTCGTGGTAAGAAACGTATCTGAAGGTAAAGACAGCTTGCAGCATGGTCCATTACACCTTTCGTTTTCACATGGTCTGACAAATGGTCTCCTCTTTGCAAGCTTTCCTATCGCTCCTGAGCCTAAACTTGACACTGGAAGTGAAATTCCTTTTTTTTTTCAATTTTCCAACTATCTTTGGAGTTCTACTTTCTGCCAGTCATAGATCGAAAAAATAGCATGCGAGTCAAGTTGGAAAAATTAAAATCGTCATTTTCAAATGTTCTAATTGCAAGGGGATGCTCGTATATCTATCACTACACAGGATAGGTTCCTAATCTTTATCTTTCTTTAAAAAAAGTGTATATAAAAATTTAACGACCTGTTTCTTTGGTTTCTTTGAACTGAATGGCTCCACAAGAGCTTTAGCTATTTTGCAATAATTCCGCCGTTGAACATTTCTAAAATCTTAAATATTTTCAGAATCAGCGCGTTTTTCTTCTTTTTCGGGAATTCAAGAAAAATTGTCTAAATATTTGAAAGGATCGTAATTTCTAAATTGTTTGATACAACATGAAATAATTTTCAAGAAAACCATAGTTCGTGGATGCCTACAATTTGGTATAAAGCAAAAGTTTGTCACTTTTTGTGGTTTATGATTTAGAAAATTGATGACATCACACCCTCAAATAAGATGAAATGTAAACTACGCTATAATTTCGAGAAATAATCAAAATTTCTTGAAAAGTTCAACGGTAGAATTATGAACAGGCAGTTAAAGTTTCTTTTCAGCCATTCAGTTAGAAGAACTATGACATAGATTCTTAGACCTACCATTTTACCCCGATTTATAGATTTGGCACTTATGTTTGACTTACGGCAAGGCTGCTACAAGGTTGGCTGTGATCGACTCTGAGTAATGAAAATAACACGTTTTTTTAATGTTAGTTTTAAGATAGTGTGGACACTAATTTACACTAACATGTGGATTTGCCAAAGTCTCTCCCTTGTTAAAACCCACATCTCCCGTGCTAAAACCCACAAAAAACAGTCACCAGAAAGAGAACGCCTCTGCGAAGGAGAGAGAAAAGGAAAGCAGTTTCTCTTCCGCTTTCTCCCTCTCTCCTTCGCAGAGGTAGTTTTGGTACGCGGAAGAGACTTGGGCAAGTCCAACTAACATGAAGCAACTCAAGAGATTGAATTATGAAATTAATTGACTATAAATGTTGCAGGTGCGTTTACTTTCGAAATGCCACTTATTTTTATGAGGATTTTGAATTGGTTTGCATCTGGATAACTTTATTTCATTTGGAAGAGAATACATCATTTCTTCGAAGACAATGGGCAGTGGATTTTGAGAGAAAAATAGTCATTCATAAAGGTTGAATTTAAGTTGCGTAAAGTTTTGTAGATTTCAAGTGCCAACAGCCTGATAGAATAAAAATGAATTGTAGATGATTCACCTGTGGTGATTCACTCTAGCTTCGACAACAAAATTTTGAGATGGATATCTGTAAACTGGGTTGATTTCTGCAATTTCCAAACGGTACAAGGTTTTTTCTCACCCGGCACACCTGGAAACAAAACAATAAAAATTCTTAGATTAATGGTACCAGGGCTTACCAGCGCCCTCGTGGAACAAGCTGATTCTTTATGGTAGAACACAAAAACCTAACATACGGTCGCTTCAAGTTTGATTTAAATATATAGAAACAAGTCTGAAATCAAGTCATAAATTATTGACATGTTCTCTCAAAACATTTATATTCTTTGCAATACTTTCACCATTGAAAATTGTATAAATTTCATGAATTTTTAAATATTCAAAAAAATATTCAAAACAAAGGAGGTGGCTGTTTGCGAAATCATCGAAATTTTAATCTTACACAAATTAGGATGACCAATATTCCACTTTCAAATCACGAAATGTTTGAACGGTTGAAAATTAGTGCGATGCTTGTTATGACTATGATATTTCATGGGCCTAAGAATTGTGTTAATGAAGTAGCGTCTCTTAATCAGACAATCAATCATAGAGATCACTCAAGGGAATGATTGAGGAGAGTGATTTCATTGCGGGGAGAGTGAAAACTGTTTGCAAGCTTGAAAGCCTTTAGCTTCTAAAAACTGTTAACTTTTTTGACTCACTCGGTAGATATCATCCGTTTATAGCATTCTAAGGGGCAATGCAAAGTTTATTTCATAACATGGCCAGTACAAAACGCAACAGGGCAACTACTTTTTTAAGCTAGAACACAACTCAAAAACACAACTGGGTCAGCACTTTTTATTAAGCGAATATGAACAGGCTTGAACAGAGCAGTAACTTTCTATGAGCTCAAGATAGGATGAACTTCTAAATATAAAATGGCTCACCTTGAGGACAAAATTGTGAACCATGCAAGTTGAGAAATGCATACAAAGATGTGTTTAAATGACGCCAAATTTCATTGTTTCTCTTGCAAGAAGGATTCATCAGTCATTGACAAAAACTCTTATAGAGATGAACTGCCTTCCTTGTGGTCTTTGGCTAATTCATCGGTGGTGCTATAGTACTATACAACACCAGTTATTCATGAATACGGGCAGATGCATTTTCTAAGGAAAAGGTTACTGGCCAGTTGCATTTTTGCAATGATTTCATAAGAGGCGAGCAGACTTTTTGCAACAAGTTTTCCTCTCCACCGGCCATGTAATATAATAAATTTTGCGCTGTCCCTAAAAGCAACTGTGACAGCTACCTACCCTACAGAATTTCAAACGTATTTTTTCACTCGCCCTGAAATGATTTTCTGTCCCGACCGACAATTCCATTTTCACATGCAGTACGATTGAGTTGGCCACCAATGCTGTTCTAATGGACTATTTCAATAAAGATGGCGGACAGGACTTTTTGCCATGATGTTTTCCGTGGCATTTAGCTTCAACTGAAATGATTGGCCGATTTCTTTGACACCGAGAAGGATCATGGTAGCAAATCTTTTACACCACCACCGCAATGGTCCATTGCAGCCTGATTAATCTGGCGTAGAATTACTTCGCAGTGACGGATGCCATCACCATAGAATCTATTTCTATTTCCTTTTGTCGGCTAACATTCAAATATGAAAATTTGCTATTAATATCGATTTCATTGCTTACTAACTTCCAAACGATCAATGAGAGCTCTTGAAGTAAAATATTACGTACCCGTGGCGGTGTTCTCTGTTTCCTGATAATATAGCAGCAAATAATAAGCCTCTTCGCAGACAATGCTTTCTGTAACTTTTAGACTCCAGTTTATCCGAGAAGCAACCTATCCATGCTCGTCCAAAGCGAAGAATATTCCCAAGATGCTGTAGCGATTACCATCATTGACATGACCAAAATCCAGCTTTTCTGACGCTTTCTGGCTCTTCTTCTTACCCCCTCGAGACACAAAACACTTGCGAGACTTAGGCATCTTGCACTGAACTGAAACTCATGAGACTGGATTTACCTTATTTGACGTCATGACACTGCAATCAATTGGAGAAATTTTTTCGTTGAAGATGCTGCAGTGAAGAAGAACAGATTTAAACATGGGTTGTGGGAAAAGCAGAAATTCCTACTAGATTAATTATCGTTGTAAAGAATAAGAACTGTCAGGCCTACCTTGTGTGTTCTCTGTTTTTCCATCCTCTCCGTTGTCCCGTCGATTTAGCATCATCCTCATCTTGGCTGGCCCAACAATTAACATTGTTTTCAACTCCTCAACTCCTATTTTCAACAAGATTAGGCCATGTTACTCGTTGGGCCAGCCAAGATGAGGATGATGCTAAATCGACGGGACGACGGAGAGGATGGAAAAACAGAGAACACACAAGGTAGGCCTGACAGTTCTTATTCTTTAGTAGGAATTTCTGCTTTTCCCACAACCCATGACTTAACACAATAGCATCAGCTGTTTTGATTGACATCGTAATTCAAAGCGATAAGCGACTGCAGGCAAAGGAAATTCTCTCAACCAGTAATTCAAAACAAACAAAGCTGCAAACATTGCCATGAAATCAGCAGGGCAAACTGTCGCCTTACGCACACGAAAGGATATTTTTAAGAGGAGTTATGAGCTTATAACAACGAAGAAGGATAAATCTAAAGAAGCAGGTAGCATATTTTGTTTACTTGATTCAGGAAAAGAGTGGTAGCAGTTTCTTTAAGGCCTAAATATACCAGAATGGACATTTACACAAAATCGCATAATCCATTGTAAATATTACAATAATCTATTGAAATGAGGACTTGTCGGTTTGGCCTCACTTTTGCAAATATATTTCGGTCATAAAACCGCAAAACTTGCTACGCTTCTTTAAGTGGAAAGATATCCCCCGGCGTAAGAAATGTTTGTCTCAACTGAAGCATGTAGGATTTTTAAGATTCTTTGAGGTGACCCTGATTAATTGGAAACCTTGACTTGCTTGAAATCGAGTTAAGCATTTATTGTCAAGATACAAACATTGTCTGAAGAGTGGCAGGTTAAATTTAAACATGAATTGGCCAAACTGGCAAGATTAAATTGTTTTTAACCAAGAAGAAATGAGCAGTTTGCATTTGAAGTTGGATTGCACCCACTTCGTGTTGTGGCTTTTTGACCTTGGAATATCTCCAGATCCAAACAAGTAGCATGTGATTACACCAAAAGAACATTTGTGACATGAAATCATGCACCAAAAAGTGACCGAAATTACAAATGTTGTTGATCAAAGTGTAAAACTAAAAAGGACATTCTGTGGATGAATCGAAAATAGCTAGGCACGGATCTTTTGGCACGTATTCAAGTAATGTCTAAACATAGAACAGACTTTGTTCTGACATGTTCACGATTGCCGAGTGAGTAAAAAACAATTCAGTTTGAAAGGTTACTGGTCACTGCTCCCTAGATATCAAGGCGATAGTATTGGAAAATATCCAGGGTGTCCCAGAAGAATTGTACCCCGTTTGCCAAAGGTTGTGATATGTTGCTCTTAAGATGTTCAATTAAAGTTTGCCACCGTCCCCGTGAAAATCCGTTGAAAAATGATGGAGCTATGACTTTCAAAGGACCAAATTTGACTGTTGGAGGCTTTTGCTGCTTAGAAGCTGAGCAGTAAGTGCTTTGATTAAACCAGATTAAACCAAAAAATGAAAGAATGGAATCGCCGCCAAATCGGTTTCTACAACAAACAAATAAAATGCCCGCGGTCAATGTTTAGATATATCCTCCTCCTTTCGATATATGCTCATGTTTGCTCTTACAAACCATTCCTGGAGTGCACAACAAGCGAGCTAGCTTCCTGGGTTTCAGAGAAACTTTGCGGCTTTGCTTGTTTCGAATTACTAGTTGAGAGAATTTCCTTTGTCTGCAATCGCAAATCCCTTTGGATTCTGGTGTAAACAAAAGCAACTGATACTATTGCCTTACGAAATCTGTCCTTGTTATTTTTGGGTGGTGACTTTAGGCCTGTTTTAAGGTTTCTTGAAGATGCTTCCTTGAAAACTCCTTCATAATCTTTAGAACAGAGTAAAATATATCCGAACACGCCAATTGTTGAACGATATACATACTTGCCAATCTAGGTAGCAGTGGCTAGACTTATGCCGACGAGTCTCTTGTTTTCCTATGACTTGGCCCTACTTAGGCCCAAACTCCGCCATTCCTTGAGCACCAATCAGATTTCCAGATTTGTGAATTGTTGTTACGGTGTAAATGTAATAGAATTTTCGATTCAATTGAAGAGTTGAAAAAGCTCCTACTGGATTGAGATTCAAAGTTGTGATTCCATCATAATCCCATTGATGATTGCAGAAAATAGGGCCAGCTTTTCACTGTTTCATTATGGTCATCATGAGTCCCCTTTGAGCAAGGTTTACCACAGGGATGCAAGGGATGCTTCGTCATAAGTCTGAGCAGTGGCCTTTCAATGGAGGTATGTAGTTTTTATTCATTCACCCAGTACGTGCAGGGAGGCGTTTGGAACACTTGTCAGAGCTAAATCTATTATTACAGTGGATTACACATGAAGATATTTTCGTGTTGATCTTTGGCTACAAAACTTGGCAACATTACTCAGAGAACAAATATTTATATTTTTCTGTCAGTTTAGATTTCATTCAGTTCTATAAATAACAATTTATATTTGGTTTTCAAATCAATTGGATTTAACATCAATTCAAATGAGGTCCCAATGAAGTAATAACGATCTAAGAGAAAATAGAGCCGATGTATTCATGAAATTTCATATATTTTTGTATACAAAATACTTAAAATATATTTATAGCAAATATGGTTGCCAATTTATCAACCGAAGCTTTTTTTACCAATCTCAAAAATGTTTTTTCTTTCTCAAGGCTCATGGTCTACATCGCGACGAAATAATTTGTTATTGTTGTAACAAAAACATGGAAAAAACCACAAATTTCAAATGAATTGAAATTGATCTTAATCTAATGATCCCACGAGTGTAGAATAAAAACAAGTTAATTCATGTATGAGACAAAAAACATATCAAAGCTGGAAAATACGAAAATGTAATAAGGAAATGGACCGATTCCTTTAAAAAATTCTTACATTGATTTTACAAAGTTTCGGATGTGGAAAAGTGAACATAACTATGTCTAGCCAAGATTTAGATATTTTGTTAATTTCTCAGGTCGATGACAGCTTCTGAATAACAGAGAATTTGATGTGGTCAACTAAAATTGTACACAGAAGTGCAAAATTTTTGAAAGATTGTCCAAAAAAATTATTATCTTTTTTCTTTGCTAAAATCTTGATTTAAAACGTGATGAATTTCTCTTGGGAATAAAACAAGACATGAAGTAGGCCCAGAAATGAAAGAATTGTACTTATTTTGTTGTTACAATCTCGAGTATGTTATTGTTATTTTGAAACAATTGTTAAATGAAAATTGCAATAGGCAATTTCGCTAAAGATGGCAGACAGGAATTTTTTTACCATGAAGCTTTGCGTTAGATTGAATTTCAATTGATTTGATTGGCTGACATAATCAAAACTGCACAGGATCTTGGTTAAAAATTCCTCGACGCCATCTTTAGCGCAATTCGTCTACAGACCTAGTTGTGTGAGGTTTGTTCTTCCCATTTCAAGTCTTTGCATGGCACGGATATGTCAGGGAAATAAAAACTGCATTATCAAGAATTTGATCACATGACTATAAATGGGTGTAAACAGACCCAAGCCGATATTTTTCTATTTTCAACGAAAAATTTCTCATCAAATTTATCTACCAAAGGGAATCATTGACTATAGATAAATCCGAAAACAGATTAGTGAAATTCAGAATTCTTGTTTGAAGTAAAACTGTTTAATGCTGATCACCTCCTCGCAAATACGATACAGATGTCGCAGTCGAACTAAAAATGCGGAGGGCGGGGGTAGCAATACCGAATCTTATGGACATCATTTATAACACGGAAAAGAAATTTTGTATTTGAAAACTCATACCTCAGTCATTTTCCACTCCATTTTCGTGAGAACAGCCGCAAAATTCAAGTTGATGCATGGGAAATAGATTTAGGGATACTGCAAAAGTATCTATCCTTGCGTCTGTCAGTAGGGGTCAGTAAACATGATTACAGGAAACACAGTCGTTTTGGGACATTCTGCGCAAACAAGAAAGTTCATTAGGAGCATATCATCCTTCGGTGACAAAAATACTTTGAAAAATACAAAAATACTCCGTTGAAGAAAATTTAAATCTAGTCTTAAAATTTTGCAACATATCTTTGAATAATTTTGTTCGTCACAAATTCTTACAAAGAAACTTACATAATCGACAACTTGATAAAACATTGGTTAGTTTCAAGGTGCATATTCTGCTTACGCTGCCGGTACATATTGAGAAAAGCACCCAGGATTCCTCCAGATCAATTCGAGCTAGAAAATCAAACTTGGAGTAAATGGAGCCATTACGAAGTATAGTGTCGCGTTGGGATTTTGAGTTTCTCCTTACTATATCTTGTGACTATGACTATATGAACATAAATTTAGCAGCTGCTCGGTTCGCTAGAAAACTCTTCGCAGATAAATAGGCAAACGTCGAAAAGTCGGGTGGACTCCGAGGAAGCGAAGAACAATTTACAACTGATGGAGTTTGTGGCGTTCTTTACAAAATCATTGTCGCAAAGGGAAGTTTCTCACAGTTCTCTTGGCCTAAATATATGCTTTGCTTTCAGATCAGCTATTCGTGAAACTACTCCATTGATCTGACTGAAAATAGCTCCCTATCCTTTCTCTGCTCTTTGCCGCGAGGAAGAAAAAGGACATTTTACGGAAATTTTCGCAAATTTCTTATGGAAACCTAAAGTAGTGTACCAAACATGTAGTGCTTTCAACACTGCTGTTACGTCATGCCGTCTGGATAAATAAGGTGTGTTGAAGTAAGCAGCTTTGCGATAGGTCTCGACTTCGCTTAATATTATTGAAATATTTAAAAACTGACATCATAAAAAAACTTTTGAGACAAAAAAACGTCAAAGGAAGATGAAACTTGAACTCTGCAAGATAAAATCCGACTTCTGTGGCTCTGCTCAAGACCCTTTTATATTTTTCTAATGAAGATAAATCGAGGGAACATTCTGGAGACAGGCGAATGTAATAAGTGTGCGATTAGAAAGCTTCGCATTTGGCGAAAATTATATGTTTCGAATTCTGAGACAATGATCCATCTCAATGAACTGAGATAAACTACAGTTATTAGACGAAATTTTCCCAACACTTGATCGCTATGAAAAGGCTGGTCTCCATATCAGGCGTTTTGAGCGCGTGAGCGCCACGACTAAATAGGAGCATGCGCAGTTGATGAAATTTCAGAGATCAATCTGATTGCAACATGGGTATTGTGGACACGACTTGGGTGTTGATTGTGTCCACAATACCTGGCCTAAATGTTCCTAAATGAATATTTTTCAATTTTCAGGATGAGTAATAGGAGGATGCGTCGATCTGGGAACTAGTTCTCAGGTCATAATTTCAGAGCGCGGTACAGTTTGAACTTTAGGGCCATTTCATATTGTCGAGAGCAAGCCATCGGCTCCAAATCAAGAAAGAGACGATGAATAATGAATTGAAAACAAGAAAGGTAACGAAATAGATACATTCATATTGGAACATTTAGGTCAGGTATTGTGGACACGATCAACACACAAATTGTGTCCACAATACACATAATTGCAGCGGTCGATCTCTGGGCGCTTTGGGGGTAGGAACAAGTTCAACTCCCATTACAGGCGCTTGCAATCACTGCTGATAAAACCAACCATGGTCGCAGCGGCCGCGCACTTAAAACGCTGGATATCGAGAACAGTGCTACAGTCGATAGTCGATCTATAATTTTCAAAGCAATTTCCAGTAAACCTTTATCATTATTTGATCTTTATGATACTTTGATGTTTGATTCCATTGAGGAGGATTGCCCTTGGAAGTTCTGGGGGAAAGGACACTTTCTCCATCGTTTTCTAAGAGGGAGATGAAAATGTCCATTCACACTTAATTTCCCACTGAAATCTTACATTTCCATTCATAAACCACATGGAAATCCGGACGACACAATCGAAGTTATATCTCATGAAGGTGTTGTGGTACCGTGGTGTAATCCGGTAGGGCCCCACCAATTGAGCGTCATGACCATAGACGTAGGAACCGGGGGCATTGGGGGCACGTACCCCACAAGATTTTGCAATGAACAAAGAATTGCCCTCTTTGTTTCTAGAAAGTGCCCCTTTTTCTTTAAGAAAAAAGTGCCCTCGAAGTGTCGTGCCCCTCCAAGTTTGAGATGCTTCCTGCGTCCCTGGTCATGACAAGAGGTCGCGGACTCGATTAGGTTTGCTCTATTTCTGCGATCCCAGCGCTTGGCGCTGAAAAACGCAATTTCATCTTCACGTTACCTTTAAAAAACCGCTGCAAACATGAGGCACAATATTTTTCCGACACCTTGGAGCTGGAAAGGAATAGACCAGCAATTTAAACCTTTTTTTATTTTAACATGCTGTATTTCGGCAACATTAAAAGCAAAAAGGAATAAGCATGCATTCATAGCTGTATCCATGTTTTCCTTTCGCTTAAGTCAACTGACGGACAAACAGAACGCAAGGAACCAAAAAGACTAAAGCTGTGAGCATGTTGAGGTTTCGTGGCCTACGTATTCTGTTGTTGTCATGACACCAAGGCTTACTGTACATGACAAACACATTTATCGGTAGATGATACTAGCAACAAAGAAACATTAAAATGGATACTAATGGTGCGAATGACAAACGAATGAGAAATAAATAAAAAAGAGACGTTTTGATAGCATTAACTTGAAAGGCCTTAGTGTGCTAAAATGTCTTTCTTTGTTTGTTTCTCGTTCGTTATTCATCCGCACTTTAATCAGTAGATGATGTTAAGATGATGTTAAAGTACAAAACGAAACAACTTGTACTTTTTGGAAAGGAAGACAACTTACAATTCAGTGGGTTTCATCTAATCTTCAAAGCTTGATAGAGATCAGGCAAGGTTGGTAAATGGGGTTCAGTAGATGATTATCATTGGTCTGACATGAACCAAAAATTTAATCAAGAATTTTTGAAATTGTCATATTTCCACATAAAGATATCATGAAACAAAGGAAACCAAGTTGGTTGCTAGGCCTGCAGAGGTTACACTAGTCTCAGGTAAATATGGTTTTATCAGATCCACTTTGCATCAAGCCTAAACAAGTAAAGGTCATTTTGCCAAAGAATAATTTAATCAATAAAGGATGTGTGACCACCTTGAAAAATATTCAAAGACGAAAACAAGTTAAGAAGATGTGAGCAAATCAAAAGACTTCTTGGCAAATGAACTGAAAATTAGAGACCCACAGCTAACAATGATCCTTTGCGGACCAACTGGCGACTTCACTACACGTTTTTTTTTAACTTGGATCAGACCATAATACTAAAAGTTTCTTAATTTCACATGAAATTTTGTCCATTTTAGTACTAAAAGTTTCTTGATTGGTTTCTTATTTTTTGAATGCAGAATTATCACTGTGGTCGCTAAAACTGCGCCAGATATGTTTCTGACATTTAAAACATGATTAAGGAATAAACAGTGTTCTGTTTTGTTGAAAACACAAATGGTTAGATACAATTGCTCAAGAATAAAGGTTTAACGATCTACTTGCTATAATAGCCATGCTTTTAACTTTGAACAGTTTCTTAGTACTTCTCAGACATAGTACTAGAGTTTCTTAAGATTTTAGCCATGTTAGTAGTAGTTTCTTATAAACCAGTTTCTTATAAAAAAGACGTGTATGATATGAAAATCCTTTATGGCATAGGTTATCTTTGTTTTGCTTTCATTGGGAGCGCAGCAGCTTATGATAAGCACAAGGTCTTTGAGAGAAGTAGGACGCTCTTTTCTCCAAAAACGAAACTTTCTTCACAGTTCTTGCGGAGTAAAGTAAGTGCAAATTTAGTAAGACAAAGGATTTATGGTCGAGACAAATCGATTTTGCAGCCTCGAGAATACTGTACATCTCAGACCTTCAACGCAGGCGACCATAATGCACTCTGTTTTCAATCAGCAAAGGAGAGAGAACTTTGCAATACAAAAACGTGATTTTCCATCCTGAAGAATGACTAGTTTCACACCTCTGAGTGCACTCAATCAAATCAAAATATCACATCAAAATAAAAAGAGAGGGCATGGCTGGCTGGCAAGGGGGAGATAAAAATTTAAGGGGGATGCCCGGTAAAAATCTATCGTTCACGAAAATTTGCCTGACTTTAGGCTGATTTTCTGCCAGATTATGGCCGATTTTTCCAAATTTTTCCAACCTTGGGGGGAGGGGGGCTGCACCCCACAGCCTCCTGTCTCCAATGCCTATTTGACTGGCTGTACTGAAGGTATGAAATCTATTCTTTAGGTACTGAGCTGAAATTACTTTGTCTTAATCAAGCTTGTATCCTTTGCTGTAGCAAGAATTCTCCTTTCGACAAACATTCTTTCAATAAAGAAAACAGTCGGAGGCTACAAGGCAATAACTGCAGTAACCTTACTCTCTCGCCACGACCAGACAAATGAAAAATGATAAATCAAAACTTTGGTTCTGTCTGTTGCCGTTTCATTCGAACTGTGACTCGTTTAACTAAACTGTAAGATAAATAGTCTCAGATCTCTGCAGCGATTGACAAATAGCAGCGGAGTGACACCTAATGCACTTTTAGGCCCTTATAAACATATCATCAACATAGTCAAAAACAAAGATTCGCTGTCAACTGTTTCTGTTCAACTTTAAGATTGCTGCTAAGGATCTCATTCAACTGAGCACAACATTCTATGTTTAATATTCAATATTTGATCGAAGGTAGATTGGAATTTATGCTAAATCTCCTTCTCTATCGTAAACAAGAAAATAGACCTTGAAAAGGGCAGACAGTTTGAGACTTTCTTCTTTTATCTTGCCTCGCTGTATTTGTGATATCTAAGTTTAGTCTTGGACTCGTTATTTTTGTAGGCACCATTCTTACTGTAGTCACAGTTAAAAACAGGTTATTTAATATTTTTGGTGTCGAATTGAAGACGAAGGCAGTTTAGGAGATTCACGTTCCCCTGTTCTCTCCACAAAATCGAAATACGCCTCGAAATTTTGCCTCCGTACACATCGGGGCGAGCAAATTTTTCTTGCTTTCTGCACGTTTTCTACATTCCCCACTAACTAGCAACTTTTTGTGTTCTTCTTTTTTCCAAAGTGGTCAAAATGTTCCAAAATATTCCTCTGTTCTCTCGTAACGACCTTCTAACTTTGACTGGTGCTATTACCTTCAGTACCTGATCAACATACAACCCAAGGAAAGGTAACGTCCAAAACCTGGAAGATACCTTGGTTAGTCTTTCTTTCTGGATTGGTCTGGGATCCATGTCATAATATAAGCTAAGCTATACATTTTGGCAATTTCGTAGGAAGGGACATTGATTTACTACAAAACGTCATTTTGTTTGCAGCAAAACAGAGGTTTTTTCCGAGACTTTGACCATTTCATAACTGCACCACTTTCTTCATACGTGCTATGGTGAGCAATTCCTCACACATGACCAAGAGTATCATATGTGCCTCCTTGTCCTTTCACAATTAAGACAGTGGTCTAATGTTGTCCGTGTCATATTCGAACTTTCAAATTCCATTTAAGAGATGCACAATGATATCATGCAAGCAGGGCCGAAGCCAATGGGGGGCCGTCGGAGCAGAGCGCCCCCCAAGGAGACCATTTGTCGGAAAATGTTGCCCTCTTGTCGGAATTTTTTGTGATTTAAATGACTAGTTTTGGAGGATTTTGAGGAGAAATAATGCATAAAAAAATGAATTTATTAGTGTTAAAACATCAATTTCAACAGAAATTATTGAATTTATGGCATCTTTTTGATCGATATTCACTAACTGCATTGATTTCAAGGTTAGGTTGCGAAAAGTGGCCAAATTTTAGCTACTGAGGTGTTAGATCGGTCATATAATGCATCAATTTACGTATGTTCCTACAACCGATGTTGTTGCTGTTGTTGTTGATGGTTTTATCGTCGGAAAATTTTGGTTTTTCGCCCCCCTGGAAGTCATGGCTGGTATCGGCCCTGCGTGCAAGGATGCAGGAATTACTTGCTTTGACCAGTTTTGGGTGTTGTCCAGTTACTCTCCCAAGTTCTTATTTCAGCAAGAAAGAACATAGACACACCTCAGGTTCTGAAAAGAACACCAACAGAGAAGCATAGGAGCAAAATAGTTTCTTGTCTGAGAAAGAAAGCAATAATTCTTGTTGAAATAAAGAGTCTTTCACACGTCAAGAGAGCATTTCCAGGATTATTGTGGTCGCAAAGAAGGATGAAGCTTTCAGAGAGGTAAAGTTTCCGATCTAGATAAGTGATTGGATTCAAATAATTATCTACCCATCTACCCATCTTTGCAAGCAGTTCTTTCCTTTGGATTTTCGGCTCAAAATTACTGGGATTCTCCTCTGTTTAAACGAATTCATGCAACAGAAAACCTAACCATTGTAAGTTCTATATCAGGGGAGGCAAAACGGTAAAACTTTCAAGGAAACCATGATTCATAAACGAAACTCATCTCCATGTTTTACCTAAAAGGACACTGTTACTGTTGGAATCATCATTTCGCTGTCAGTCCTTTTCTGTTTTTGCCAGAATAAGGCCATTTTGGTGATTCTATTTAATTAAAATGATCTAAAAACAACTCATGTTTTCAAATTCGTTGTTGCTCTATTAGCCTTTCTTTTAAAAGCATTTGTGAGGCCACACAGTATTGAATCTGTGAGGTCGGGCAAATTCAATGAGTAATTTCAGTCGGCAATTTCTTGACTGTTACACTCGAAAGCTTGCTGCAGGGTGAGGCAGATTAGTCATTTTCAAGGCACACAAGGCACACTTCAGTTGGAAAAAACATACTGTCCAGGTTCTTTCTTTCTTTTTTGCCCTCCATTTGAAGGAGAATACTTTGTCATCAGTAATAAACCTCGATTATTTATCTGTTACGTACTTTTCAAAGCTTGATGCAGGGAAGGACTTATCATCTTAAGAAGCATAAAAGCCACACTTAGTTGGAAAAACTTGCTGGTCAATTTCTTCCCGTTCTTTTTTCCGTTCATGGATGAGTCTGCAAGTAACTAAAACCACAACTTGTCTACACCAGAGACAGAAAGTTACACTTGCATCGAACTTCTGTTAAAAGATCTTTCGAGACAATTTTGCCACAACATGTAGTAAAACAAACTTAAAACCAGGGACAGGATCAGTAAATAAGAATCGTAAAGTAGTAAGTATAGTAATAGGCCTAAGTAATATAGTAGGACTAGTCATTAATAAATCAATTTCTGTGACTCAACTTTCACACATAGCGCTGAAAAGGTGGATATATCACATACACAATTTTATGTAAGAAATTGGTTGATAAGAAACTATAACAAAAACTTTAAGAAACTCTAATATTATGTATGAGAAGTGCTAAGAAGTCTTTCAAAGCCAAACGCAAGAAAGTCGTAGAAAACTGAGAAACGTTTAGTGCTTTTTGAAGACAAAACGTGTATCCAGATCTTTTTAAAGGAATAGTTAGATCTGGATACACGTTTTGTCTTCAAAAAGCACTAAACGTTTCTCAGATTTCTACGACTTCCTTGCGTTTGGCTTCGAAAGATTTCTTAGCACTTCTCATTCATAATATTAGAGTTTCTTAAAGTTTTTGCTATAGTTTCTTATTAACCAATTCTTATATAAAAAATTTATTGCTACAGTATAGTATACACATTCACGTAGTATAGTATAGTATAGTATAGTATAGTATAGTATAGTATAGTATAGTATAGTATAGTATAGTATAGTATAGTATAGTATAGTATAGTATAGTATAGTATAGTATAGTATAGTATAGTATAGTATAGTATAGTATAGTATAGTATAGTATAGTATAGTATAGTATAGTATAGTATAGTATAGTATAGTATAGTATAGTATAGTATAGTATACCACGCTATACCATGCTATACTATACTTAACTATACCATACCATACTATACTTTACCATACCATACCATACTGTCACATGCTATACTATACTATACTATACTATACTATACTATACTATACTATACTATACTATACTATACTATACTATACTATACTATACTACATTATACTATACTATACTATACTATATTATACCATACTATACTATATTATACTATACTATATTATACTATGCTATACTATACTATAGCATACCATACTATACCATACTATACTATACATGCTATACTATACCACGCTATACCATGCTATACTATACTTAACTATACCATACCATACTATACTATAGTATAGTATAGCATGGTATAGTATGGTATGCTATAGTATAGTAAAGTATAATATAGTAAAGTGTAGTATAGCATAGTACAGTATAGACTCTTAGGCGTTACATCCATGTTTAACCTTCATAAGTCCTTTCGGTAGAAAATGCACATTGAAGCTCCCTCCACTCTATTGACTCTGCCCGTTTCCTTGCAAAGTTCCCAAATATATTGGCCTCAGCCTCCGAACATAATATTTGAAGATTCTGCGGATTGCACGATTGCACGTTCCTTTTCTTCTGACCCTCAATCGACTGCCCCGCATATTTAACAACAAGCCTGTGGAAAGGACTGTCAATCAACACCAAAAGAATATTGGGTCAAATTTTGATAAAAATGTGGTGAATTTTTTAGACTTCCCGGTCAAATCAAGAACACTAGTGACACGCCTGATATGCTCAGCTCTTTAAAGGGGTTTTTATGGCCATCTTTAGCTTCGGAAAAGTCAAGAAAAATCTAAAAGAATGTCTTAAGGAAGCGATCCAAAAATATTGAATCAAATTTCAACCAAAAATATTGTGAATTCTTGGAGACTTTCCCGATCAAATGAATAAACACTCAGCCAGCCAGTTCTTGTTTCGTGGAGCTAAAAAATAATGCGATGGAAAATTATCCCTTGCCAAGCCGTCAGCGTGAGCAACCGTGAAAATCCTAATTTAGCTGCAATCACGTGACCATATATTGTACTAAGACGGGGGTCATTACATCCGAATTCACGGGGGTTGTGTGCAGTTGACATCCAATACGAAGGAGACGGGGGATGGTTAGATGTGAAGAGGCTTTCTTTATTCTTCATTCATCAAAATCGCGAGCGGCACGTGAACAGACCGGGCGATAATAAAAAGCCGTATTGGCAGGAAATTTCTCTTTGTCTTTATAAATCGCGCCTATAAAAAGGAGGAAATTACCGCATATCGGACAATCTCATGGTGTGTTTGGAGAGACGAGTTCATGAGAGAGAAGTTGATCAGTTGGTCCAAGGAGCGCTGTTAATCTATGCAACTTTCAACTTTGTATCAGTGGAATTAAAGTGTCAAAGTACTTTTCAAATATGGCTTATAAAGCACTTGATAATGTGTATATTTTGAAATTTCTTGCAGTGATGTTCAATATTTTACAGATGTGTTCCTGTTTCAAATATAACTCAATGATCGGTGAGTATTTGCTTACTATTTTTATGAACTTTTCATAGTTCCTTTCTGCTGTTAAAGTCTGCTTCCAGGACATTTATTTATTCATCTCGATTTTTCCCATCTGCAAACAGACATTTGATATAGGCAAACATTGTCATATTTCTGCCGATTTTATTTGCATTGAAACCTATCACCTTAAAAAATTCAAGAATTCTAAAATTGGAACTTAAAATTCCCCAATCAATGCAAAAGTCTCAGACAAAAAATTCACTCAACATAAAACCTCAAATTTACTTTTTTTGCATAAAGACAACAATTTTTAGAGTTAGAATTTGATTTGGAATCCTGTGGTAAGTACAGCGATCTAGGCCGGGGGCTTCCGCATTCGTAAAATCGTAGGGGAAGCCATCAGTCTTCCAGGAACTTCGATAAAGCTGAGAGCCGCGCGTGGTGTCGTTTTTTCATGGCAAAATTTTATGAATGGTTACGCGTATCAACTTCTGTGCCAGAAGTTATGATTGTTGTAAGCTGAATTCTGTCTTACAGATGAATTGAAACAAATTATCTCGTTTGTTGTTTTCATTGGAAATTTGATCAAGCCTCACTGGTCAAATGCTTGGAATATTTGAAGCATTGAAACAAACTTACACGAAAACATAGGGTTTTTTGGTGGTTAAGCACTGTGGAACTGACTTTAAAGAAAGTCAATACGGGGAATACAGATTGTTTGGAAAATTGGAAACCTTCTTCGATGTCATTTTCATTTGTTTACAACAATCTCTCGAGATCCTGGAAACCTAGACATTAGAATTTACTTTTCAGAGTTGTTTTAAAGGGAGTACAAAGACTAGCAACCTTTGCGATCGTTTGTTTTTGTTTTTGTGAATTTCGTACAATCAGATATTCTGGAAGCTGTGGAGAGCAAGTTGTTGACTTCACCCAAAGCATGCTGGTCTCTGTACTCCCTTTAAATGATCGTTGTGTTAATGTTTTTCTTCGACAACACAAAAATCTCTATTTCAATAAAATGATCAGAATTTGGAATAATAACGTGATGTGGAGCAAAGCAAGACAACAGTGAGCATGTTCATTCACAAAGTTGTAGCTACCTGGGAGTGAGAGCGCAAAATCAAACATACATTCGACCGCGAATTAGTATGGGGTCAAATTTTTCCCAAAGAGCTTGGAAAAGAGATTTGCGTGGTTCGTATTATTTCTTTAGCTAATCTCTGAGTTTCCTCTCGCACTGCAAATATAATGCTTGCCTGCGTGGCTCAAATCTTACAGAGGAACTGAGAAACAATGATTTGTAATCTTGGCAGTTCTATCTTGAGGAATCGGACACAAGAGCTCTTTAGCGGTTTCTAAACTATCTCATACACTTGGCAGGGACCAAGGTGGCAATACCTTTCGAGCAATTCAGAAGGAAAGTGTGTGAAGCAAGGAACTTTCGATTAAACTCTTCCTAAGGTGTTCATTTCGAACGTCATCATGGGCATTATATTCAACCTTTCGCACAAGAGCTTCTGATCTGTAACTACATAGGTTTCACAGCTTTGATTGGCTTATTGGTGAGACACACCTCCAAAAAAATCTCACGAATAAGCCTATCAGCTTACAAGAAATCGTAAACAGGAGTCTTTGTCACCCAGGGTCCTTTGCAGGAACGCTGCAGATGAGATTTCAAACTATAGGAATATCAATTTTGGCCTGAATAGAACATTTGCTCATATTTTCATGTAAGAAAGTGTTAGGTTGACTTGACACACCCCGTTAACTTTTGGATATTATGGAGGCCAAACCAGGCACCAGCCACTAAGAAAAAGCGTCTCTCATGATGTCAACACCATTTTGAATGTGGTTTACTTTGACGACAAAACCTATGTCGACACTTGTCTGAGTCCATCTTTGTCTCTACTTTCTACTTGCAGTTGTTGAGAGAGAGGCGCCAAATATGAAAATAAAAACCATTCGATTTCCTTTAAAATCTTATTTTGTCCATAAAAATTAATGTTAAAAATATTTCTGTGTTTAGGAGAGGAGCCCAGCTGTTGTAGGTCATTCAAAATTCAACAACATATATCCGAAACTTGGCAGGCAGTTTCTCGAATTTTCGAAAATTTTCGTCTCTACTGCTTACGCCTGTATATGGTACAAACTCCAGATAACTGGAATCGCTTGGTAATTTCGATACTGTTTTCTCCGTTTAGAGTTTTGAGCCATCGTAGCCCAACATTCGGTAGTCGGCAGCGGTTTTGACAACACCATCGGTCCTTCATATTCAAGAATAAAGGTTAAACTACATTTAAAGAAGGTCTTGGCCTTCGTTTCATGTTTAGAAAAATTTATTGTTAAAAATCTTTGTCCATCTTATCACAACTTACTTTTGTGAATTGTGAATTAGTTCTGATTTTCAAACCATTCTATATCGTATCTAATTCATCCGGTAATCTCATTTCAAATTTTCACCTCAGGCAAAACTCATGAAAGCTCCCATTCACGCAAACCTTTCACCAAAACATAACCTGTCCCAGTTGATGTGAAAGCAAATCTATTTAGTGAGGATAAAGAAATTTTTACAGAAAAAATGGCTAGAAACCCACATATTCCAAAGACAAAATTGAGTTTCTTCACTATAAATCCGAGTCTTGCAATTATCTTCCCAAAAATGAACCGAATAGTTAGAAAATTATCGACAGGAAATTGAAAAACTACGAATTTAAAGCAGTGTGCAAAGTAGTTTTGTAACCAATACTATAACCAATCTTTTTATGCAAATCTTGCGGACAGCGGTAGGCCTAATTTATTAGTGGTCAATGGTCCGGTGGACTGCCTGTTCGAATGACCGCCAGTCAAACTTCAACGAGGATCTGACCCTTCATGGTTTAAATGCAAAGTGTGCACGCAGACATGCCTGTTATAAAATACAGGGTCTTGCCACAATCAAACGACTTCATATCACGTGTGTTCCCAGCATATTACTCCGCCATCTGTGCTTGAAATTCATTGAACTAATGATTTGTTGCTCTAATTTCTAAAATAGATTATTTCTAGGCTCTGTAACGAGGTACAACCATATTTTGGCAATATTTTTAGCCCTGAACATCCAAATCACATTACTATACAAATTAATTTTACCATTACTTAAAAACAGCTTGTAAATATAAAATGTTATGCAGCTTAGAGGGCAACCACTTCTAAAACTTGCCAGCCCTTAGGCTTAACCCAAAAATCCTTCACTTAAAAAATCGTTCATGGATCGAATATCTACGCCATCTTTTATTGCTATATAGAATTTACTCATTTCATTCATTTTAAATTCATTTCATTTCAAGTCTTTGTTCACAGCGCCCCATTCGCTCTGTGCCATCCACTTCTCCTATGAGCAATTCCCTTCAACCACTTTATGTCAGACAACAGACAAACGAGACCAAACGTGATCACCTTCCATACTGAAGGGATAGTCCTATGTCAATCTCCTCTCCAAAGCGAGTTCGTTGCTCTATCTCTACTCTGGGATACAAGAGGCCGTTCGGCAATCTGATTAGCCTTGATTGGCTGCTCGTCATTTTCCGCCGTAACTCCCTTTTTTCGCGGGGTAAACGACCTCAGCATGTCAAAATTCGACGTAAAACCACATTCTTTGCCTATAACGACCATCAATTGCAACTTATTTCCGAAATTCGAAGAATAACGAGCCAATTTATTTTTGAAGCTGCCGTATAAGTTTCCTGAATTTGCAACTTAGGCCCATTGTCACTGCAAACAAACCCAACAAACCAAGCTTATTTTCACATTAAACACACTTGCCAACCTCAGATTATTGTTTAAATACCTGCAAAAAGGTTCAAATAAGGTCCTCAAAGTGTTTGTTTTCAATTTCTCCATTCATCTTATGCAGAACTAGCGCCAGAGCAACGGCCATTTGCCAAACGACAGAATGCATCTTCAATAATTAATTCATACAGTGTCCTTCCTTCCATGCATTTCCTTTATGGCATGTAACAGTAGAGACGTCATTTGAACCTTTAGAAATCTCTGCCAAGCTGTTTATAGGATGTACAGTTATTTTGATACTCTAGGCGTTTGCGTGAGGTTTCCAAATATTGCACGTAAAGGCCCATATGCACCAATGGCATGTGAAGTTCAGATTTTGCCAATCACCAATATACAGGGCCGAAGCCAATGGGGGTTGGGGCGGAGCATCCCCCCAGGAGAGCATTTGTCAGAAAATTTTGCTCCCATGTCGGAATTTTTGTGATTTAAATGACTAGATTTGGAGGATTTTGAGGAGAAATAATGCATAAAAACATGAATTCATTAGTGTTAAAAAATAAACTCTAACAGAAATTATTGAATTTATGGCATATTTTTGATTGATATTCATTAGTTGTGTTGAATTCAAAGTTGGATTGCGAAATGTGGCCAAATATTAGTTACTGAGGACTTAGATCGTTAATATAATGCATAAATTAAAGGTTTGTTCCTACAACTGTTGTTGTTGTTGTTGCTGTTGTTGTTGATGGCGTTATTGTCAGAATATTTTGGTTTTTCGCCCCCCCCCCCAGGCAGTCATAGCTGGTATCGGTGCTGCCAATATATAAGGTGACAATTTAATTAGCTGGCAATAATGTTTTTGTGTTATTCTTGTGATAAACTGACAGTCACGTGCAGTCTATAAATCTCTATGACAGTTGTTCTCCAGAGATATAAGCGAACTTGTTTTTCAAACAATTAGTTTTATGCGGTGCAGAGTAAAATATATGAAAACTGCAACTGCATAGCAATTACTTTCGTAAAGGGAGAAAGAAAGGTAGTTACTCGTGGTATTAAACGGACCACTCATAAATCTTCCAAGAAATGCACAGATTCCTAAAAGTTGTATTCTCACGACATTAACACACATGAGAAAAACAGCCAATTTAATGCGAGCAGCATGAGCAGCAAGCGTTCTGAGCGTCGGAAAGATCTCTCTTTCTGTAATCTGGAAAACAGTTTATCTTTCTGGTACTTTCCTACTTCCTTCTACTCTAACAGCCTGTGGGCCTAGCTTCACAAGAATAATTTCAAAAAGCTTGAATTTCGCTCCCAGAATTAGCTTCCATTCTTTCTTGCGCAGAAGGGCAGTCTCTAAAAATGGGCCATTATTGTTTTGTTTTACCTCAAACCTTCCCCAAAAGATGTCGGCTGGAAAAGCTGTTGCATATCTTTTTGATGAGTATTGCAAAATTTCAGATATTCCCTCTGATTTCGTCATATTTTGCAAATGAATTCGAAATGGACCCTGTGACATCGCGATGCTCTCCTTCACAATCACAATTTGCATGTCATAGACATTGACCTGCGCCATGGCCCCTGGATTTCGAAAAATTTGCATTTCCTTCTTGAGAAGTTAATACCCTAGCATTGGATCTAAACTGCTTACCATAAAGACATTAAACGGTAGCGCACAAAGAGCCTATGCCGTGCCGCACAAAGATTTCCCCTTTCAAAACTTCGTTTCTCAACAGAGAATGTTGATACAATTACTCAATGAGCCTTGTAATCAATTCGGCTAACCTAGATGTCCAGCCTGTGCCAGTTACAGGCATGTTCCAACGTTTAAAAGCTTTATCTTGAGACTAACATGAGCAAAGATTGAATCACCATAACAAAAGATTGAATCACCAAATTATAGACCTTTATCCATGTTAAGTATTCCTGGGAAGCTGTTTGAGGGCCAGGCCTGTGATAATATTGATAAACATGTTACAATACACAACCTCCTTTCTAAAAATCAGTGGGGCTTCAACAAAGGGAGATCCACAGAAGAACTGCTCTTACAAATCACAGAGAAATGGAAAAATGCTATGGACAAGGGGTTGATAGTTGGAGCCATATTTTTAGACTTCCAAAAGGCCTTTGATAGTGTCTCTCATGACATTCTTGGCCAAAAACTACAAGCAGTTGGAATTTCTGGTGATCTCTACTCTTGGATTGTAAGCTACTTAAGGAGGAGGAAACAATACACTGAAATCAATGGTAAATCTTCAGTTGAAGAAGAAGTGTTGTTTGGGGTACCACAGGGCTCTTTATTGGGTCCCAAACTGTATACCATCTTGGTCAATGACCTCCCTGAAGCAATTACAGAGGGAGAAGTCACACTATTTGCTGATGATACAAGTATTTACTGTATAGGGGACAATGTAGATAAGATCATAGACAGCCTGAATTTGGCAATGGAAGGGGTGCTTGGTTGGTGCAGGAGAAATAAGCTTACAGTCCATCCGGGAAAGACTGAAGCGATGCTGCTGATGAAAAGAGCCTTTATGGGACCTTTAAAAGCCATCAAGTACGGGGAAAGCTACATCAGTATTGTTGATTCTGTCAAATACCTAGGCATCACAATTGATAATAAATTAACTTGGGACAAGCACATAAGTACAACTTGTAAAAAGTTTTCATCAAAGCTGGGAGCATTAAAGAGGATGAAGTTCTTACCAACAAATGTCCTTGAAGAAATTTATTATAAAACAGTCATTTCAGGGATCACTTATTGTATTTCAGTCTGGGGGAACTGCTCAATAGCTTTGTTCCAGAAACTTGAGACAATTCATTCAAGAGCTGCCAGACAGATTTTTAACTTGCCAACGGGCTATCCTGATGATGTCAGTCTGACTCATGCAAAGTGGCAACCTCTCTCTTGCATTTACAAGCGCAGCATTATCAAATGGATGCATAAGATTTACTTCAACAAAGCAGACCAATCACTTCAAGACCTATTTGAAAATAATTTACAACAAAACTATGCTGTACGGGACCCTTTCACATTCAAAATACCAAGATACAAAAAAGAGATAGGGAGGAACAGTCTTCAGTACCGGGGCCCATTTATCTGGAATATGATACCATCAGACATTAAATCAATCGTGAACAAAGACAAATTCAAAGAAAAACTCAAAACTCTAAATGATTTCATAAAAAACTTCTCATTTAGAAGAGAGGCAATATTGATATCCAAGAAGGACCCTGACTTTTACTATTAAATAACAATTTTAACATATCTGTAAATGTTTAGATTTAACTGAAATGGTTTTATATTTCTAGGGCTTTTATTTTGATTGTAATTAGGATTTATTTTATTTTGCAGGTCCACATCAACCTTTGGTTGCCTGATATTTAACCTGCTGTAACAAATAATATATATGATATGATATGATATGATATGATATGATATGATATGAAAGGACATACTCGCTGAATTTCTTTGGCGTCACCTCGGCACAGCCTGTTGCCCTCCCTCAACTCGACCGCGTTCACGCGAGAGTACTGGACGCCAGCGAAGCAATCTTCTTGACCGCTTTGTGGGGAGCCCAGTCACAAGGGCCCAGTCCCGGCGGCACCAGGCTGCCCTTGGCAAAGAAACCTCTGTGGAGGATTGTGCAACGCAAAGTTGATTCGCACCCACTCAAGTAAGGAAAGAACACCCACAAAAATAAAAAAATTTGGAGTTTTCCTTCCATTCTCTTTTGCAAGTCAATTGTGTGCTGCAAAACCAGCTGAAGCCATCTGAAGATATCACAAAAAAGTTGGGAACAGTCGATTCTTTCTTTAACAATACTATTTAAAGGAGTATGCTTTCTTTAAAGTATCGTTTGGAGGAGTTTGGGCGTGGCCTTGCAGAGGATCCCTCGTGATGACACGCGAATCTATAGCTCCACTTCGCTTATTCAACCAAAGACCAGAAAGATATCAGTTCTTTGCAAGAAGCCTGTCATAACCTGCACTTTGAGGTTAACACAAGGGAAAACTACCACTTCGAAAACCAAACATAACTAGCATTCAGCATAGCAAAGTACGAATCTAACCAGCGAATATCACGAATGAATACAAAGGCGCAGCTTTACAATGAGTGTCTTCGCTCCACAGGGAGTCCATAGTCTAAACTATTTACAAGAATATGACAAAGCCATGGAAGCAAAACTCAACTAATAAGTTCCCGGAGTAAAACCTAGAATTCTAGTCTAAAGGCTGATTTCCAGTCAGTGGAATTTTCCGAGCGGGCGGAAATTCTATTGTTTGCGGGAGAAAATGTCACTCTAAAATAAAGGAAGTTACGGCTGAACAGCTTTTAATTGTCTAATATTCCGCGCGGAGAATTCCGCTGACTGGAAACTGGCCTTAACATTGATCTAAAGTCAATTAATAATCGTTATTTTGTTATTCGTAGGACACTCATGCGGTGATGTAAAAGAGCGTTCAAGCGGAATGATACAGTCACCTCACTTACCAAAATCATTTTCAAGAGCTGTTTTATGCACATGGAAAATCATAGTCCCCGAAGTATACAACGAAATTTACATATACTTATGGATGAGCGGAGATAAAAAACTGACTTACGATTTAAAGCACTGTCTATCAGACCATTTAGCAATAAACCAAATAATAGATGGAAGAGCTGAAAAAAGGGCCAAGTATTGTGGGAAGCAAGGGTTCTTCAGAACGAGGACATTTGGAAGAGAGGCTGAAGTGAGGTTCTGGTTGAGTCCCTCAAGAAGAAATAACGGTGATGGTCGAACTTCGTTCAGGTTGCTGTGGTTTGCAACGAAAGGTTAGTCTTAGCCCCATTTGATATTTACGCTTGTTTTGTTAGTCTTGCTCTGTCGGTTTGATTTGCTTTGATTTCAAGTTCCAGTTACATTTGGGACCAGACTCTCTAAAAAGTTGAGAGCTTAGCACCCAGTATTGTTTCCAACTAGCATCCAAATGTAGTTTTTGGAACACTGGAATTGAAACGCTTTGGCGACTCTCACTCTCCCTATCACGATCAGGTCTTTCAAGTTTGCAAGGGCCAAACTTTAATACCAATCTTGAGACTGGAAGTCAAGCGCGCTACAGCTGAGCCATCCCGTTCATGGCACACGAGTTAGAACTTGGGAAATGTGTCTTTTGGGCCGAGTGTTGCGGTGATCGAAATAGCTTCCACATCTGAACAACGACTGACTGCAAAAATAGATATGACATGTTTCTTCCTGACAGCAGTTTAGTCGGTAAGAAATATCTGGCCGTCTGGTGGTAAATATTCATCGTGAAGCCATTTAAATAGAAATAGCTGACCTCGGTCAGAAGTCCAGAAATTTTGCATAAACAATAATCGACTGCTAAATAAAGCAAAGAGATTCGACAGGAAACATGGCATTCTGCTGACCACCCTTAAGGAAAGTAATGGAAAATCATGGCTACATACCAATATGCACCTTAGAATTTATTTCAAATTAAATCTTTCCAGCAGACGAAGCGAATATTCACAGGCATACAAATTTGAAACGCCCGTTGGTCTGAACCAATCTCTGCTCGTGAAAGGAATAACACGCAAATTCAGGCCCAATTTACTCTCGTTTGCTAAACGTCCCTGCCAGAAAATAGCATAGCAAATAAAGGTAAACCGTTGGAAAATGGGCCTAATTTTGCGCTTGTTGTTGTTTTCAGGCAGTGAGATAACTTCCACACGCACAAGCATTTCTGAAATATCAGCCAATCAAAATTTCATGCCGATGTTTGTGAGACTAGTTGATAACCAAAAAGTTTGATACTAATTTTTCGACGAACGGAGGAAAAATGGAAAAACTGAAAAGAATTGAAAAATTGAAAAGAACTGAAAAATTGAAAACCAACAAATAACCATGAAATCATTTTGCAGGATGCAGCAGTGCAGTTCATGGCCGACGTGGAATCATCCAGTCACCAAATTATCCGAACAATTACCCATCTGATACATTTTGCAAATGGCATCTTTCAACTCCGTTCAAGAATGGAATTATCAAAATGAAATTCGTCAAATTTGATCTGCAAGGACATTCACCTCAATGCAAGTAAGTGATTTCTGCATCACTATGGTCAAATGGCAGTCTTGGGCCTCTTGGAACCACACGTGGTTTCATTTCGACGGGAATGCTCAATGCTCAAACAACGACAAACAACGATGAATACAAAGTACTGCGCTCTATGTACAGTCGTAATTTCGCTCCTTGATTGAACATCAATTCAGTTCGATGAGCGTAAGTTGCGAGGCTTCCTAAGGCCAACAAAATGTCTAGTATAAAGGGCCTAATTTTGATTTTGATACAGGGGGGGGCAAGTTTTCATAAAATGAAACAATTTGATGAAACAATTGCCTGCTGTATCTTAATCATATTCAGCAGTAAGTTTGATGTACAGTTAGATTTCATTTGATTTATCTTGGTTAATTATATATATACTGCATATATCATTAGCTATGTAAATATCGAATCAAAATAAATAAACAACAGCAACCAATGCAAATTCAAGAAAACTGAGCAAAAATATGCCATGTATAGGCGAAGCAAAATCGAGCCCACGGTGGCTATTTGGCTTTGATAAGGAAACCAGAGCAAAAGAAGTACCACTCTCTCATTGGAACCCTGACACGTTTTGGGCTGCTAGACGAATTTCATGAAAATGATATTACAAGTCATGGTTTAAGTGTCTGTTAGTTCAACTGAAGAAGAATAAATACAACGACGAACATATAGTAAGTCTAAAGAAGCTATGCAGTAAGGGCCAGTAAGGGTAATAAGTCTATCAAGATCGCCAAACCCAACATATCCACCATTTGTCCAAGATTAAAACATCAACGTAACTTCAAAGGTTGCGATGCGACAACTAAATTTCTGACATCAAACCAGACGTTCAACTTCTGATTTATCTGCTTCAAAAAATCCATTTAAGGAAATAAAACAGTATCAAAGAATTGAACTACTTTCTTAAGAATATTAATTTCTGATTACTATCCAACAAATCTTTTTTGCCTCAAGTCCCACGCATAACCAAAAAAGAATTCCGTCAATGGTTGGGCTAAAGGTCGTTACCTTCATCTCATAAACACCTCTTCAAAGTCCCTAAGGGTATTCGGTTGACTTCTAAGTAAGATGCTTCAGTGCATAGTCTGTCAATGATTTAAACAAATCTCACGGATAAACTTTCTAATGAGCTTTTCCGCCTGTATCCACGTATATTTACCAAAGTTACAAGATGTAAAGTCACACCCTCGAAAACAGCCTAATTTCCATAAATGTCAGAGTCGCCAAACGCCTTAAATGTTTTTTTGCGAGAACTGTAAGGCCGTAGGAAGCAGCTGCTGATTGGAGGAGGGAGCATTGTTCTTAAAATAATAAAGAACAAAGCACCATTGTATTCAAAATTATTGGTAGGGCTTGAGCCCTCTGCTTCAAACTATAAGGAAACAACTTGAGATTACCACATCACCGAATGATTAAGAAACTTGAATTAGGCTTTGAAGAAGGACTACACTACCGATGAAGCTTTTCGTTGGATCCAAGAACACAGAGCATGTTTTTAATCTTTTCTTATATATTGTATAGTGCTAGTTGGTATTACGTCTAGAAGAGGAGAGAGGTTTACAACACCTCTTGGTTTGCCTTTAGTCTAGGCACAAACAACAAGCATTCGAGGAAGAGGAAGCTCTTAAGAAACTTTCAGTACTCAATTATCTGAGACATGTCAAGAAGTTTCAAGCACTTGATCAAATCCTTTTCTCGCAAGAAAGTCTCCCATTCCTTGAAATAGTTCTCTTTGACCAAAGGAAACGACCCCCGTTCTTCTCCTAAAGCATTACCCCGTCGTTAGCCTGAGGGAACGTCTGCAAGTTGGCCTTGGAGGCTTAATGCGCTGTTTCTATGTTCTCACACTCAGGTTTCCAGCGGATGACACTGTACTAATATAGATCACCCTTTTTAGTCTCTTGATCCCTACAGCCAGTTTAAGATGGTTGTTTAATAAACCACCAAAAATGTTTGAGTTTCAAACGTTCAATTTTGGCAGCATTTGCCTGGCTCTTTTCCTTTCATTGTGAATTATTCTCACGCTCTCCTTGTGTATCAGTTTGGATCTCTCTTGAATCCCTCAGCTTGGCTAGAGATGGTTAGAGCAAACCGATTCCAATTTAGCAAACCGATTCCAATATTCTAGCTGTATGGCAGCCATCTTGCCAAAATTCGGTTGCTATAGTAACAAATACCTTCTCAGTTGGATTGGTCTGTAGCCCCTCCTCCGTCCTCTTGCCTGCAGTGCACAGGTTAGACTTCCCTTCTCCATGTAGCTGGTTGACTGAAGAACAAACAGTTTGTTTCAAATAAAGACCCGATTCGTTATCGTGGTTCTGCCTCAGGACCTACTTTTCATTTTTCCTCCATAATACTAACGAGGCTTTGACCGCGGAGGGAGGGGGGTCGTTGCTCCCTTTCTCTCTTTTAAAAAGCAGCGTTTCTCCATTAGAGTTGGGCTAGAATCCCTAGTTTTTCAATTTTACAAAAGATTCGTATGTTTCCTTGTACCTAATTCCCGTATTGGCAAACATATAGTTGTGCTTCTTTCCTCCCAGCCGCTTCAAGGTCCTGCGTCCCTTTTGTTCCAAATAGCCACATCAACCACTAGGTACTGCCCTTTCTTGAAACAAAACAGATTTTTAGTTGATGAGCAGTGCTTCAGATCTTTGCCATATGAAACGATCCTGCCCATTAGCGCCTGCCTTCTAGCTGTGATGCTCCAGGCGAAATCAAACACTGGTCCTTGAGCTAAGGAGGTTTACCATTAGGCGATGTAAGGCCAAGGGATAAAATGTCTGCTACGTCTGTCTTAACCATCAAAATATATTTATTCAGCACTTGTAGTGTGAAGATTACGAGGCAAGTGAAAGGTTGATAACTTGTGACGGCTTGCATAGAAATCTCTATCAATTCACAATACACGTTTAATTTTGTTTCAATTTCGAAATATGCCCACGCTTTTTACATTTGCGTTTTGACAGAAAATCAAACCACCTGAACTGATTATTTTTGGTAAAGTCTCTGTGACTGGCATTTACTCCTTATCTCATTGACGAAGTGGGACAACAGGTCCATTATTCGAAGAGGAAAATGAGATACGCTAAAAGGAGCAACCAGGGCCAATGGGTGCCAGCCCAGATATAACCCTTTTTCACTGTCACCGTGGCTTAGGGTGGGCTCTAGGGCACCCAGAATACTCGCCTTGTATCACAAATTTTCCAACCTAACAGAAGCCAGTTCGGTCTACGCAAGAGAAAAAATTAGAAAGTAAAAGCGCTCGCTTTGCTCGCAGTTCGGCATTTGCAGCTACAGATCAAATCAAAGCAACCAATCACCAATCAGTCAATTAATCAATTATACACCGATAACTGACTAAAAGTAACAAACGAATGGGTCATGTGATCAAATTTCAATACGTTTGCCTCCTGTGACTGAGTCAACTTGTTTGGGAAGTGAGCTAGGCTTTGTCTGAAGAAACTTATGTGTTCTCCGTGCATTGGGTTGAAGCTCATGCACAGACGGGTGACGCCAGAAATTTTCCGATAGAGGGGCTGGCGCTTCCAACAGGGGGCTAAAAAGACTAAAAAATGGTGTTACCGTGCGTTATTTTGCCAAATTTCCTCTGACGAGAACCAAAATTTCCTCCAACGGGGGGCTAGATGCCTCCGACGGGGGGGCTGTACCCCTAGCCCTCCCCTGGTGCCACCACTAGCACAGAAGCGTTTAGGGGTTGGAGCTCTGCGTACTCCAACCTCACAACGCTACTGCACATGAGCTTTAACCCACTGTACAGGGGATCAAATCAGTTTCCTCAGACAAAGCCTATCTCGTTTCCATAACAAGAAATGTGTCATACCATCTCTCTTTTGCAGGAAAGATTACGTCATAATCAAAGATGGCAAGAAAAAATCACTGGGAGTATTTTGTGGCAGAGATGCAGTAAAGGAGCTTATTGTCGAGGGAGACTCCTCAGTCATTATGTTCAAGTCAAATAAACGAAAAAACTTTCCTGGTTTCAAGATCGAATGGTCATCAGAGTACAAAATTAATGATGGTATGTGTTAACATTCCTGAGATTTATCAGATCTGTTTCTGCAGCATTTTCAAATTGAATTAGACTGTAGTTATTTTTCACTTCAGCCCTTGTGAAAATTAATGTTTGTTTGGTATGCCATTAGAGGGTACACCTTTAAAGTGCAGTGCATGCGTAGCGCACATGAACGTAGACTTATGACCTGGAGTCTCTTGTTTCCCTGTAGTCTTTTGACTTGATGATGGCGCTTCGGTCAGCAGAGACTCATAACATTACTTTGGAAAACCTGGGGCTATTTAGGCCCAAACTCTGAGCTTCCTAGAGTACAAATCAGATTGCGAGATTTTTGAATTACTATTGTTGCGGCTGATATGATAGAATTGTCGATTCGATTTAAGAACTGACAACATTTAACGTTCTCTCGAGATTCAAGATTCGAAGCCGTGACCCCATCATAATTTGATTGACGAGGCAAGGAGTAGGGTCAGCTTTTTCACTGTTTAATTATGAGTCGCTGTTAAGGAAGGTTACCAAAGGGATACAAGGGACTTATTGTCATAAGTCTAACATGAACATGGTTTTTGTAGCGTAGAATTCTTATTTAGAAACTTTACAATGCTTCATTTGGCTTTCATCTGTACTGTAAATGCAATTAGCAATAGTGTCCCACCTACTGCACTCCTATATACTCCCTATGGAATCGAAGCCTTAACTCAACAATTCTGCATTTTGCCTTACTTGACAACTATCGAAGGAGTTTTTGTCTTGAAAACTGGTATAATTTTAGCTCTGAAAGGTGCCTCTTTTGTAAGCAGAATCGTTCAAAATTTTTGTTCTCTTTGCAGATAAGACATGTGGACTGACAAATTTTCTACCTGAACTGCATCAAAAACGACAACGAAGATTTGTAGGTGGTCAGATTGCGAAAGCAGGATCAATGCCTTGGTTGGCACAGGTAAATCTCTATTTTTCAGTTTGTTATTTTTTCAAATTCTACTGGAAATGCATTCCGTGGCTAGACACTGAAGTAATGCTGAAGTCTTTGCTTCAACCAGAGCTCTACAACAAATTACTGCAACAGATGTCAGCAAGCTATCCACCAACTGAGCAATTGAGTCATAGATTCTTGAAAAATGGCCTTACACAGCATAGGGGAAGCAGGAGCAAGGGTAGTTGCCAACTTAAAACTTACTAAAATACGACATGAATAGGTGGAAATTACAGAGGTTTTCGTCAATTTTAGAGCATTTTCCTTCACTGCGTTTTTCACTGCCTTACTCTCTGATGAGAAGACTCTAAAGATCTCGTTGAAGATTTTCATTGCCTAAACTGATAAGATCTTTTCAAGTCACGAAGGTCAGTTTGCAACGTTATTCGAACATCCAGATTTGATTTCATCTGAAGGAATTGGTGTTTTTGTGCAAGATTGCCTTCAGAAGTGAACTATTCTTCACAAAACAGAGCTCTTTACTTTACGTTATAAAGCTTACCAAAAAAGAGATAGTACCAAAAAAATAACAAAATCTATGGATTCACTTGAAAAGTGATAAACTGCCAGGGCAAACTCCCTTTGAAATGTGTTTGGTGACAAGTCTGAACACAAATTTTTAGCATTGACCCCAAAAGTTTCTCTAATGCTGTAAATCAATCCCAACTCAATACTTTGCGTTGTTCCTTTCAGATTGTTGCATCTCAGTTAGGCAATTCAGTCAGCAATGTTCGGGAAACCAGTTGCGGAGGAGCATTAATTGGCAGTAAATGGGTTCTGACAGCAGCTCATTGTGTTGTCCCTTTGAAAAAATTATCATACCAAGTTTATCTTGGTGGTCATGGCAACAGGGATTTAAATGCTAAAATTGCTACTGTAAGCAAAGTACACATTCATCCTGCATATCTGGGATCGTTGACGAACGATATAGCGTTGCTGGAATTAGAAGAACATCAACCAAACACTCATTTTGTAAGTAAAACTCTCCTTATTTCTTTGTGTTATGCGGGGTACTCTTGGGATTGATTTATCAGGCGCTGGGATAGCCTAAATGTGCGAAGGAGAGCCAATCAGGAACCCCTTCGCAGCGGAATGTAAAGTCTGCTCAGTCTGGTTCCCTGACGTCATTTTCGACTGAGGAACTGGGCTCCACGGATGCAGTCCAAAATAACGTCTGGACAAAAACCGTAACCACGTACCTTAACTATCACCCGGGCGCCTGTTGTCATCGTGAAATGCTTTAAATGAAGCATGCTTTAAATCTTGCCCGCCAATAGAGCGACGCTTAACTAGCCTGCGTGCAGTCTTTCTATTGTAAAATTGAAAGAAGGTAAAGTTCTTTCAGTTCACACAAAACAGCTCACTTTACACGAAAGAAAGACTGCACGCAGGCTACGCTTAACCGGTTTTCCAAATAGGGATTGAGAAGTTTGAGAAGTTTCGCTGGTTTTTGTCCAGGCGTCAACAAATCGCTTCCCCGGAGCCCAGTACCCTCAAACGAACGCGGTCGAGTTGACGCGCAGGGAACCAGGCTGAAGTCTGCTCCAGGCTGGCGCTGGCCCGCTGGGATATATCAGATGGTTTAGCCTTCAACATCCACTATTAACCCTGAAATATTAGTTGAAAAAAAGAACGAAAGAAAGCTAAGTGAATTTTGTCACAATATATTTCAAAGACGCAAAATGCAATTGAAATGATAATGGTCCATAAAGTGTCTAATGTTGGCCAAAACGATGATATTCTGTTTGAGAACAATAGTGACGAACAATGCTTGTCGACTGAAACAGTGGCTTGGCCAAAAGTGTCCGACACTGTTCAGGGCCCACGTTGCACACAACATTTTTGATACAAGTTTGGAAGCCAAAACAATTGTTGACAGCTTAGGGGGGATGTTATTCAAAAAATGTTTGGTCACCTTTGGAAATCGATAAATCCTCAGTAACCCCCGGCAAAAAAGTAACGAGTGAACGTTGCTACTGACATTCGGCAAAGAAAAAACAAATCTTTAACCTCATTAGGAACATCATTGACTTTTTTTCAGGAACACCTTAGGGGTATTTTGCCACGAAGAAAAACAGTTTAATTATCTTACGATTTTATCGGTTGAAATTATTCAATTACAAAAATCTTTTATTTCTTATTGCTATCTTTATTAATTTCCTTATCGCACAGTGATTAATCGAATGTTTCTATTAAGTGTACAATGAAGATAAATTTAATGTTATTTCGATTTTTACCTTAAAAGGAGACATAGGTTTGGCTTTATCCCGACAGCTTTCTTATCTTAAGATAGACCATTAATTGGGCCTAGAAAAAGAAGAGTTTTTGCCTCAATAATATCCAAATTTTTACGGCTTAAAGATAACTATGTTGCGGTGAGCTGACGAAATGAGTTCCAAAAAAAGATTCTCTTGGGACTGGAGTGACCTTACCGATATTAATAACAAATTTAGACCCCGTTTACACTAACGCATTTCCAAATGAAAACGTTACGAAATTATGCCGTTTTTGGCCTTCCGTTTACACTAACGCATTTCCAGAACGCAAACGGTATGGAACGCTTTAGTGTAAACGCTTGAAAATGGAACAATTTCATTACGGATTCATACAGAGGCAAAGGTATGATCTGCCTCTCTTTAAATCCGTTGACTCTGAGTCTTTGTCTTTTGGGTCTTTTCGCACAACTGTAACAACCCAAACGACCTTGTGTCAATCAGGCTTTACAGTTGTTGTCCATCATTTTAGCATTCCGTCATGGCATCATTACGAAATGTTGGAATGGCGGATCCTGGAAATGTGGGGGAAGGGGGAAGGGGGAAGGCGTCGGTCAAACGAGTTAGGCTTGGGTTGTACTTGATTCGTCCAATTCACAAATTTTTCATTTTTCCTTTCAGATCCGGACAATATGTTTACCTGATTCGGACGCAATGAAGCATCTAGATTCCGACGCAAAGTGCTGGATGGGAGGCTGGGGAAAAACTAACGATGGCTTTTCATCAGACACTGTTTTGTATTCCCAGTTGAAATACAGAGACCATTGTTTGTTCAGACCAGATATTATATGTGCCGAAAGTCCTGAAGCACGGCGAAAGATAGGACCATGTGATGGGGACTCTGGAGGACCATTATTTTGCCAAATGACAAAAGGACGATTTTTTGTCGCTGGTATACTTACACATGGACCAACAATCTGTGGGACACATCAAGATTATTACGCAGATATCTCATTTTATGGTGATTGGATTCAGAAAGTATTAAGGGAAAATGAACACGTTAATAGTGCGTTTTCGCTGCATGTGGAGGTCAGGCCTAAGTGATGCTCCTCGAAGTTCAACACGCAAATAGATACAAGAGGCTATCTTTTTGCACATTGGTTTAAAGGTTCTTTGAATGTATTATTAATTTGTATTTGCATGTATTTCGCTTGATTTGAAAGTGCGAAAGGCTTAGATTTTATTGGAAGTAAAATTTACTGATCGAGGCGTGCAGCCGCATAGGCCCATCGAAGCCCAAGAAGCCCAAGAAGCCCAAGAAGCCCAAGGAGCATGGCAGAAGAAACTGACAATATAAGAAATGAAAATATGGACATTGGTATCGAGATTATGAAGGCAATCATTGAAATAAGGGAAAAGAAGAAAAGACCATGCGAAGATACTATCATGGCACTCCTCGAAAAGAAAAGCATCGGAGCTCAACGTAAAGGCGTGACCAGTGCCCTGAAGCGACTGGAGGAGGCCAAGCTGATAGAAAATCGAGCTAGAAATGGAGAAGACTCGTACTTTGTTCTTGACTCCGGAAAAATTGATAACGGAACCAATTTGAGGTTAATTAGCTGCAATGGTGCCGGTGAATTTACGCCGTATACTGAATTCATTAAGCTGCAGAGGACTGTCGAATCCCTCAAAATTGCTATGGAAGAGAAACTTGAGTTAAAGAGTGAACCAACGGGTGTTGATACAGAAAAGGTTTTGAGAAAAGAAATTGCCCTTTTAAAGGATGAAAACGAAGCCTTGAGGAAAGAACTGAAGAAAAAAGAACTGATCCTGCAGAGTGTTAAACATGTAGATACTTCGAAGCCAAAATTGCCACGGTCGATTTGGAGCGATGACGATGAAGACCTTGTTTCCCCCAACATCCCAACATACTCAAAAGAAGTTAAATTTAGATACCCACAGCAAAAGCATACTGGTAAAGCAAAAAATGTGGCATCACTTACCTCACATGATGTTGGTTTTATCCACATGAATCGGTTTGGTGCGATCGGGAGTGAGGAATTGGACTCCCCTGCGTTGTCTGTGGGAGATGCGGTCGGGCCCAACGACGCGCCATTCAGTATTTCAAAACAACCTGAGAATCGACCTGCTACTATCAGGGGAAAACAAACTGTGACAAGGAATTTGGAGCAAGGGAATATAAAGAGGAAAAATGATGCCACGACAAGGAATGATGCAGTCCCAAAGGAATTCACTGAAATCATTGGAGACTCGATAGTCAAAGATATTAAAGGGTTTAAAATGACAGAGGCAACTAATGGTGAAGAAAAGATAAAAGTTCAAAGCTACTCTGGAGCGACAGTTGATCATATGAATAGCCATGCTATTCCCACGATGAAACGAAACCCAAGAAAAATTATTTTGCACTGTGGCACGAACGATATCAGAAGTTCACAGTCTCCGGAGGAAATTGCAACTGAAATTCTGGATCTTGCAAGTGCTATGAAAACAAGCAAGAATACAATTTATGTCTCGAGCCTTGTGCAGCGAGGTGACCAATGGAATGGGAAGGTCACTGATGTCAACCGTCATCTTAAGGAGCTTTGCAAAGGAAACAACCTGCCATTCATCGATAACGACAATATTAAGCCTCTTTCTCATTTAAACAGAAGTAAACTGCATCTTAATCCAGAGGGGACACGTATTTTAGCAAATAACTTTTTGAAAGTTCTAGGACATTATTGACTGGAAAGTGATCCACGGCGGAATTCGGTAAATCCCACGGACCCGCTTCAAAACGATAACATTGATGCAAAAACTGCGCTGAAATCACTACGTTTAAAAAACTTAGGCCGACTGATAATCGGATATCTTAATATCAACTCAATTAGAAACAAATTAGATGCACTTTCAGAAATAAATTCTCAAAACATTGATATCCTTATGATTTCCGAAACTAAAATCGACTCTTCATTTCCAAAACAGCAGTTTGTTATTGATGGCTACTCTGTCCCTCTCCGCTTGGATAGAACCAAGGATGGTGGGGGCTTGCTAGTTTACATTCGAAATGGCATTGTCGCCCATCAACTTGACTCTTTCACGTTTGCGGAAGGGATAGAATGTATCTCTTTAGAAGTCAATTTGAATAAAAAGAAATGGGTTCTGCTTAGTGTGTATCGTCCACCAACCCAGTCAGAAGAGATTTTCCTAGATAACTTAGGAAGGGCACTTGACAAATATAGTGGAGAATTTGAGAATTTCATTATTCTTGGTGATTTTAACATGACCGTAAATGAGGGGGAATTAAAGAACTTTCTAGATTTGTATAGTCTTAAGAGCATGGTTAGAGAACCAACTTGTTTCAAGTCGGAGAACCCTAAATGCATTGACCTTATTTTGACCAACCGTGACAGAAGTGTCCACAGTACAACAACGATCGAAACAGGGCTCTCTGATTTTCATAAAATGATTCTTACCGTTTTAAAAACAAAATATCAGAAGATAGGTCCATCTGTCATAAACTATAGAAGTTACAAAAATTTCAACGAATCAGACTTCAAACGAGATCTTTGTGAGGCTATGAGTAATTCCAACCCTACTGACTATGTTTCATTTCAAGATGTATTCAACGAAGTGTTAGATAAGCATGCCCCTACTAAAAAGAAATATGTACGTGCAAACCATGCCCCGTTCATGACGAGAGCTTTACGCAAAGCAATTATGTTGCGTTCTAGACTTAGAAATAAACATAACAAATCTAGGACGGCTGAGAATTGGAACAACTATCGTAAACAACGTAACCGTTGCGTTAAGCTTTTCAGGCAAGCTAAAAAAGACTACTACAGTAAGTTAGATATCAATTTGGTCACCGATAATAGGAAATTCTGGAAAACAGTGAAGCCTGCTCTTTCTGACAAATGTCAGAGCAATAACAAGATAGTTTTAGTCGAAGATGATGAGATTATATCTGATGATATTGAAGTTGCAGAGATTTTCAATCGTTTCTTTGTAACGGTAACAGAGTCCCTTGGTATAAAAGAGAATAATGATAATATTTCAGACACTGAGGGCATATTAGATCCTATCGAAAAGTCGGTACAAAGATACTCTAATCATCCCAGCATACTAAAAATTAAGAGCCACTTTTTGAATGTAGAATCATTCACTTTCAACCCTGTTTCATTAGAGGAAATGGAAACTGAAATCAAAAGGCTCAATCCCAAGAAGGCCACAACTTTCAAGAATATACCGCCAAAGATTCTTAAGAATAATTCTGATATATGTTCCGAACCTTTACGGGAAATATTTAATAATTGCATTGGAAGCTCCACTTTTCCTGATGAGCTTAAGTGTGCAGACGTATCCTCACTTCATAAACAAAAAGAAAGTACAGTTAAGAAAAACTACAGGCCAATTAGTGTTCTGCCAACTGTTTCAAAAGTCTTCGAGAGGCTTCTAGTCAAACAAGTGGAAGAACACATAGAACCGTATTTGTCCATACTATTATGTGGATTTCGCAAAGGATATAACACTCAACAAGCCTTAGTGCGTTTTTTGGAAAAAACTAAACTTTGTATTGACGTAGGTGGGAAAGTTGGTGCTGTCATGATGGATCTTTCTAAGGCTTTTGACTGCCTGAGACATGATCTCCTTATAGCCAAATTGCATGCCTACGGCTTTAGTCACGATGCATTGTCTCTAATCTATAGTTACTTACATCACAGACAACAAAGGGTCAAGGTCAATGGGTCTTTTAGCTCATGGAAGCGACTGACTTTAGGAGTGCCTCAAGGATCTGTCCTTGGACCTCTTCTCTTCAATATATATATCAACGATTTGCTTCTTTCCTTAAATAATACTGATGTATGCAATTATGCCGACGACACAACTTTATTTGCTTGTGACATTGATACTGATAATGTTGTTGCTAGGTTAGAAATAGATTCCGCCCATGCAATCAAATGGTTCTCTGACAACTATATGAAGCTCAATGAAGACAAATGTCATCTATTAACGTTTGGAAATATGAGTAGTGATTCTGTTTCGGTTAAAATTGGCAGTTCTACTATTGCTAATAGTACTGAAGGAAAATTGCTAGGAGTTACCTTAGACAGCAAACTTACATTTGAGCAACATGTAAGTAATCTATGTCAAAAGGTCAGCAACAAGCTCTATGCTCTGTCGCGCATTGCACACTATATGGACCAAGCTAAATTAAGGATGTTGATGACATCATTCATAAATAGCCAGTTTCAATACTGTCCTTTGGCATGGATGTTCCATAGTAGGAAACTAAATACTAAAATCAACAAACTGCACGAGCGAGCCCTTAGAATAACGTATAGAGATCAGGAGTCTAGTTTTGAAGATCTCTTAGGACATGATAACAGTGTATCTGTTCACCAGAAGAACTTACAAGTATTAATGATAGAAATGTTCAAAACAAAGCATGGCTTAAATCCTCCTTTTATGAAAGAAATATTTTGTCCACAAACCAACCAGTATAGCCTCAGAAATGATCGCGATTTTAACTTACCAAGAGTGAGATCAGTAATGTATGGCTCAGAAACTGTTCGATATAGGGGTCCACAGTTATGGTGTACACTTCCAGTTTCAATTAGACACTCAACTAACTTGATTGAATTTAAGACCAAAATCAAAGCTTGGAAAGGAAATGAGTGCCAATGCCAATGTAGGCTCTGCCGAAATTTCATACCACTTTTAGGTTTTATATAAGTTTTAGGTTTTAGGTTTGTTCAACATGATATTTTCTATCCATTCTGTTTTTGCTATCTGAATTAGTTGGCTTTTATTAGCTATACTTGTAAATATTTTTATGCATGTGTAGCTATTGTATACCTTTTTTTATGCCAACATTGTAAAATAAAGTGTTAATAATAATAATAAATAAATAATAATCGTAGCGATAAGGCCCTTTGAAAACACCATTACTGGTATCTCGAGGGCTACGGGGGTGGCACAAGGTACGGTCTGGGGGCTACAGTCCCCCTTCGGAGCCATCTAGACCCGGAAATTATTGGTTATTTCGGAAGGAATGTGGCAAATGAAGTAAGAAAACAGCATTTTTGAAGCCCCCCTTGCTGCAAGTTCCAGCCCCACTGTCGGGGATTTCTGGCGCAACGCCTGGCAGGCTAGCACATGGTCGGATATCAGCAGCCATTTTTTTCGTAACAACAGGCTATTTGAATCTCAGCATAGGTACCAGCTTGAGGCTGGAGATGTAGCGAATTTCTGGGAAAATTTCCTGAAAATCTGCACCTTTATCAGCAACATAGAGCGCAGAGTTAGTTTTAGATGAAGGATATGAATGTAGCACATGAATCGTCTATAAAAGCTGATCCTACGATATCTACTGATGACTTCAACAGTCATGTAACTTTTGGGAACAACAGCCACTTGGTGAAAGATTTTAAGAAGTAACAATACACCACTTCGATTAACAGACTCGTTTTGGAAATTATTCAAAATTCTTTCATATGAAATTATGGAGGCCAAAATCGGATTTAGCACCCAAACTTTAGTCTAACCACAAGTTTTCATGTAGCTAGCAGTCGTGTTGTTAACTTTATGGTGACGTAAAGTTTGGAAATCTGTAAGGGATTTGACCGTGAAAATGACTCGGGGTGTAAAGTTTCACCCCAAACGATTTTTGACGGTCAAATCCCTTATATATCTTAGAACGTTAAATGGCCATTAAATCAACACCACAAATGCCAGCAGCTTAAAAACACTTATTTAGACTAATGTTGGGTGCTAAATCCGAATCTGAGCTCGAAATTTTCATAAGAACAATAGGAAGGAATTTTGACAAATTTCCAAAACGAGGCTGCTAAATCGAAGTGGTGTTGCTACATCTAGCAAAGACCAACACGATGCCAGGCATTTTAACAAACTAGCTGGATGGACAAAGGCCTTGAACTTACATTGGCAGCCAGCAATAGTTACTGCTTTGCAGGTGAAGTACGGACAGGCTGAGTTGAAGTACGTCAGAATAAGCCAATTTGAAGGAAAAGGAATGATTCTGACATACACGTGTCTATTTTTTTTGGGAACTGGTTATAAGAAACTCAACTCTCAGATCGCCAAAAAGTAAGAAACTCCTGTACTGGGAAAATATAACTTAAGAAACTATTTGTTTTAATAAAGGAATCCTTGAAACTATTTTCACTTGTTTCCTGTACCATATTACTCAGAAGGTACTTGAGTTATGTCGAAGTATTGGAAAGGCTTCTATCAACATCGTTTTGAAATGCTTAGGAGGGCTTAGGTAGTGAACATGATTGTTGTGAAACCTTTCAGAAACTCGTGAGAAACTCTGAGTACTCAAAATCTGACAATTCTAGGAAACTTTCAGTACTGGCCCAAATTCTTAGTTTCTGATGACAAAAATACGAGTATGAGGGAGAAACGGACTCGAGCAAGGAAGCTCATTCAAAATTTTAAGATAAATGCCATATAATTAGCAGTAGCCAGTATTTCAGATATTTAAATATAAAATCGTCTTTAGTTTTAAGCCAGGCTTGAATTTAATCGTAATTCATCGCCGATCATTGTCTTGCAGCGTCGGTGATGATCGGCGATACTAAAACAATGATCGGTGATGAATAACGATTTAATGGAAACCAGCCTTTACTGTATCAAAGTCTATTAAGCCAAGCACAAACAGTTGGCAGTATCATTACTTACAAGAAAGGGTGTTATTAAGAGAATTTTTATCAAACGTAGAAAAGGTTTTATTTTACAAAGTGGAAGGAAGGAAAGTATTATCATAATCATTATGTGGATATTTATGCAACATTCTTAGTTAAAACTTTTGAGCATTTCGAGAAAATATATGAACAATATGGTATTTTGTTACTAGTGTAAAATTATTTTTATGTCATAGTAATTTTTCAACAAGGGTGTAGTTATATGTAAAAGGTTTCATGCGAAACTGAAGTCTATAACAAAATAGCTGTCACGCTCGAATTTTCATGAATCAGATTTCTAAGTTACTTTACATATTTGATTTTGCTCAACGCAGAATTCATAGAACATCGAAAGCAGATCTCCATGGATGAAACATCTATGTAATGCATGATTTCAACAAGGCGGTGTATTCCTGTCGCAATGACCTTTTCAAGCCATCTGATTGGCTTGCAGAAAAGCGACGTCGCTCAAAAGTAGAAGGCCATATTCAACTGTCAAGCGGAATCGTGCTTGCGAACAAAACAAGATTCTTGCTACAGGAATTTTCTGCCTAGTGGAAAATAGGCTTTACGTTACATCGTTGTTTTTGCTCAAACGCAAACTTCTCAAGAAATTTTTTTGTTACGGATTTCAGTTTCACGTGATCATCATTTTTCACAAAAGTTAATCATTATTTCTAATTCTTTTTATCATTTACAATAAAAAATTGAAGGCTTCTTATGTTAAATGATACGTTTTTATTCACCATTTACCTTTGTTTGTTCTGTCATATGACTATTTTGTCTATTCTATCAAAATGCGGCCGTCGTTTGTCACTTACGAAAAAAGAGATCGCGAAAAGTTTGTACAGGACAGAGCTTAATTTAACACATATGTTACCGATCTTTCACTCTTTCTAGGCCTTCCTGTAGCTAACAGGTAACCTAAAATGGTACAAACATTTGACAACAGGATTTTGATTGGCTTTGAGGAACGCAATTCTTCGTTTCCTACAGCAGTTCATTCTTCCATGTGTCCCTATACCCAAGAACAAGGTTGTTGTTGCTGTGGGTTTATGAAGCACAAGGAAACAAGGGATACTGGGGACAGAGACACATGGGAATGAGAGGTGTCGGTTTGGTGTTGTAGTCTCGTTTTGGATAGCGATTCTTGGGACCCATCGTAATCAGTGTAATCAGTCTTCATGGCAATGCACCGGGCAGAATAAACTGCTCCAAGAAACAAATTGCATGTGACATCCTGTTTCAATGGCCCAAACTGGGACACAATGACGTTAATGAATTTAATGAAGTTAATGAATCCAGTTCCGAAAAGTGAAAATAAACTAAGTGAGTTGTTTTTGTTGATTTAAGGAAAGAGGTCAAACAATAATGACGTCAGCAATACATCATTTCCCAATAATGATGGGGGGATACACACAGATAGTGCCAAATTTGCCGGGGGTTTGCACTTTGTGGAGTTAAATTGACGCTGACGACATTTCACACCATTGCTTGACGCCAATCATTTTCCCGTTATATTCGAGGTGTGAGCATGCAAATGTCAACTAAAAGTAAATAGAAAGTAAAAATAAAGTGATTTATAAATTTTCCTTCAAACCAGGGAGAAAATGACTATTTACGAAGCATTCTAATGTCATTGATGACGCCAAGGGATCTTAGTTTAATTTTTTCCTCAAACAAAGATGCCAGTCATGTCCTTCCTTCACGCTGGCCTAATTTACACAAGCTATTTAGTTCAAGATTTTTAACGTCAAAAGATTTGTCCAGTAAAATTCTACTTCACAAATAGATGTAGAACTTAAAATAACATTAAGTGCCCCGTCTTTGAACTGAACGATGGACTTTGAAAAGAACCACAGTCATCCGCAATTTTGTTTCTAGAAGAAGGCCAATTTTTTATTTTATTTTTTTCAATTAATCAACTTTGTACAGCAAGATCCTAATAGGCTCTGGTACCCACGGTATAGGCCAATCAACTCAGGCCCAGGGTTGGCACCAGGGCTGGGCCAAAGGGGCTACACCCCCCAGTCGGAAGCGTCCAGGCCCCACTGATGGCAGTTTTGGGATCTTTTCGGTGGAATTTTACGAAAATGGCACTTCAAAACAGTAGTTTTGGTTGTTTTAGTCCTCTTGTTTGAAGGTCCAGCCCCTCTGTCGGAAGCTTTCCGGCGACACCCCAGCTAGTGCCTTTTTGATTACAAAGTCCAACTTTGTAATCTAAGAGGGGGCTCCAGGTCAGTAAGAAAGGAAGAAAGTCAGTCACGCTCGTTAATGCAATTGATTACCGTTTTATCTTCTACTTTGGACGTCTCAAATAGCGAAATAGCGTTAATCATTCACTCTGGTATGGCCGAAGCACCGCGAGACGCTTAATGATATATAGCCTGATAACTTCTGCAGATCCTTCCTTCTATCAAATGAAGGGGCATCTCTGGAAAACAAGATACTGAACGATATTTGGGAGTGATGCTTTCAAATATCATAGTCACACATAATTCACAAATTAATGCTAGTAGTTAAGTCAGTCTGCTGCTTTGTACAAACACACGCATTTTTTTGTAAGAAACCAAAATTTGGGTCAGTACTGAAAGTTTCGTAAAATTATCAGATTTTGAGTACTGGGAGTTTCTTATGAGTTTCTTACGGCTTCTGAGACAATCTTCATGTTCACTACCTGCACCCGCGTGAACATTTCAAAACAAGTTTTATTCAACCCTTTTCAATGTTTAGACATCACTCAAGTACCTTCCGAGTATTCCTAAGTGAAAATGAAGTAAAACTCATTCGTAGTTCCGATACTATTGTTTTGCGTTCTGAACTAACCAAGAAATAGATTCAATACTCACCCAAGCCAAGCAATGTTTGTATTCCGTTCCAATATCGTACTTTGGTTAGGCCCTGGCTTCAAATTCTGAATCCCAACCCAGGGGTGGCGCCAGAAATTTTCCGACAGAGGGTCTGGAGCTTCCGACAGGGGGGCTAAAATGACTGAAAAATGGTGTTTTCGTGCGTTATTTTGCCAAATCTCCTTCGACAAGGACCCAAAATTCCCTCCGACAGGGAGGCTAGATGCCTCCGACGGGGGGCTGTAGCCCCTCCTAGCCCTCCCCTGGCGCTACCCCTGTCCCAACTGCAGCAACATTCCGGCTCCCAAACTTACCCTAACGTGCGCTCGCAGCTATTCTGCCAAAATTTCTCTCAAGGGCTCGTCGCTGCCAGCGCATTCGTTAGGGTAAGTTTGGGAGCCGGAATGTTGCTGCAGTTGGGATGCAGAATTTAAAGCCAGGGCCTAACCAAAGTACGATGTTGGAACGGAAAACAAACATTGCTTGGCTTGGGTGGGTATTGAATCATTATTGTTTCTTGGTTAGTTCAGAAAGCATAACATTAGTGTCCGAACTGCCCATGGTAAAATCTAAAATATGTTGAGGATTTCCTTTATCAAAATAAATAGTTTCTTAACTTATATTTCTCAGTACTAGAGTTTCTTCATATTTTGTAGATCTGAGAGTTGAGATTCTTATAAGCAGTTTGTTATAGAAAAAACGAGTATATCTCTTACAAAAGATATCTAAGTCCAGATCCTTATAATGTAGACCACACGTATCTTCCAAGTCCAGAAAAGATTAGCAAAAAATCCTCTTAAAAAGTTGTTGACAACAGTATATGTTTTTATGTATAGGATTAGCATTGTAGCGAATTGAGTTAAAATAACTGGATCAAAAAGACAATGTCTAACTAAAGAGATGAAAAATCGTAACAGAGTGAACCACGTGAGTGCAAAAAATAAGCTCTTTATTTTTGAGAAGAAACAGTGAAATCTGAAGTTCTGTGAAGTTCATATTTATCAACAGAGGGCAAGTATTTTTCCAAAGTTGTGCTAGAACCTTGATCTGACATCGTCTCAACCAATTTATTGATTCTTTGCCAACCAAACTGACCTTATGTCTTCCCAGCAAAAATCGCTTATTCCTTCGGGGATTTCTCAATATTTTTTCCCTATTGTATGACTGCTGTGGAAAGTTCCATTGTCTCTTTTTCGATACAGTTGCTTACGAACATTAATTTAATTTAAGATTATCTCGGTTCATCCTTTAGTTACCAAAATCTCACTTCTTACTTCAAAATCGTCACAAATGCCGACAGCCACTACATGACTTGTGGCTGGCTATAAGTAAGAAGGCCAAACTTGGAAGGCAAGAAAATTTCCATAAACTGGCACTAAATTCGCTGTTGTTAATGAGCCAAGTTTCTAGCTTGGTCATGGGCAACAGTGCTCTGTGTTTTTAGTCTAGTAATTAAAATTCATTAACTCGATATTACTGCTATTCTTTGTTGTTTTCTCCTTTGCCCAAGCCTAACTAGTGCTAGAAATCAAATTCAAATAGCTCCTGCGCATCTGAATAGTTAGCTCCATCACAGCGTTCATCCTCGTTTCAAATTTGCTCTTACAATATGACACATTATACAATGATATAGAAGCGCCGATATATATCATTTGTCCATATATCCTTCGGCGCTTCTATATCATTGATTTGCGCTGCAAGCAGCAAATCTTTGAAATAGGCTCGAAATCAGTGAACCAGAGTCTAATTCGAGGTTGTTGATTGGAAGATAGCTTGTACAGGCTAGATGTAACGTACAGGTTTTATGTAGCTCTACAGATAATAAGGATTGCTATTATAGCCAATTAAATTGAGCCCTGTGAACAATGGAACAAACGTTGCTTACTTCAACGGGAGAGTAACTGCGTCATAGCCAATAACACCGGCAGTCTGTAAACCACAGAATCACGAAACGGCGGAACGAAATGCGGAAACGATGGAATGATATGACAGAGACAAATCAGAGTGTAATATTTCTATTGGTAGGCTCCTCCTAAACGTATTAACACGATACGAATGCCCCAATTTTCTTTTATTCTAAATGGAAACCAAAACTTTAGTAACGTGACTTCACAAAAACAAGAAAAGTAGTGGGGGATTACCGGTGCGTTCGGCACGCTATGAAGAGACCCCTATCCCCATATATGTATGCACAACATTATTTGGCTTATTTATGCATGCAATGATATGACTTCGATACTATCCACTCGTGAGTTCGTGATTAAAAATTATTTATTGCAGTTTAATATGTTGAAAATAAAGGCATCTAGACTCGAATGTGGAAAAAAGCCCCCCTTTTGCGAAGATAAGCTGAAGAATTTAACACGATTTACAAATCAGTCTTTGGTGAGGATTAAGTTTCATTGATTTTTGGCAGCAGACCAAGAGTTTATTTAAGTCGGAAGAATTTGACCGCTTAGGTGTTACTCAAGGTGCTACCAAAGTTCTGGTTTTCCATTGAGAAAAGGCAACTTTTAGCATTCGTATGTCGTTTACGTATATTCAGTAGGAACATACGAGACAGATATCTTACACTTTAGTATGATTCCGTCATTTTATTCCGGCATTTCGTCGTGTCGTTCCGTCATTTCATGATTCCATGGTTTACAGACTGCCGATAACTCCTGTTGTTATGCGCCTAAAAGCTAATATACTTCGATTCAATGAACGTAAACATCGGAAACACGGAACGAAAGTCCACGACGATGTTGCAACCCTTTGGGAGTAAAGCCAGACTATCACGCATCTCATTTACTATTGTAGATTGATACAGTGTCTCTTTACCAATCATTGGAGGTTTTCCTAGTTTTGCTTCTTTGTAGAAGGAAATAGCGTGTAAGACATAGGACCTATTTCATCAAAATCAGCTCGCCAGCCTACAGATAGTAACGTCTGTAAAGATAAGCATTAAACCGCAGTTTTCACTTCTAAGTGGCGATTTTTGTGCAGTGATTCAAATTCATATCTAAAATTGAATTTGACCAGAGCGCAAATCATCGGATAGTTATATCCCTTGTTGACATTATATGAGGAAGTTTGAAATGAGGGTTTGAATGAGGCTGAACACTGTGAAGGAGCTAAAAGTTCAGACGCGCAGGGGCTATCTGAATTTGGGTTCTAGCACTGATAGCATTGGTCAGGCTTGAGCCGAAGGAAGAACAACGAAGAAAACTATAGAGTATCTTTAATTGCGAAGCTAAAAACACGGTACACTATTGATCGTGGCTTGTTAGATGAGTTGAGCAGACGAACTGTAAGTGAATCAAAGAAGCTAACCCCCTCATAACAGCATGTCGAAACTGTTAAACCTGATCCTAAAGTAACATTGGAAGCCCTTTAAGCTGAGGTCCAGTTTTACTTCAAGACAAAACAAACTGAAACTTGATCAACAAAAAGGGTATGCTCTCTGAAATCACCCTCATAGATCTGATCGTAAAACTTCAAAGACATAAAACTACAAGCGATCAATATTCGGTTGGGGTTAAATGTACAAGAAAATTATAACATTTGCAAGATAAATTACAATTCAATACAAAAATCAATAGAATTCAAAATTTAATGATAAATCCATGAAAAACTGATTCAATTTCGATGATATCAAAAGAAAGCGCTATTTGCAAATTTAACAATGGAATATGAGGCTTGAGATGGGCTGATTCAATGGAATTGTCTGGACTAAGAGCTCTGAAATCAAAAACCATCCAGTACTTTAACAATGAGCGTTCTTGGCTCCTGTTGAGTGCGTTACACCACCTCACTCCTATATCCACTCGTTTACTTCGTACACAAAAACTCAACGATGGTAGATTTGAAAATCAGCACACAAGGTTTTAAAAATGGGGAAATGTTTTCTGTAAAAACATCCTTAAAGAAATGTGTAAGCTACAAAGTTGCTTGATGGAAAAGTGGTGTCGTTTAAAACAAGGATAGAAAGGAAATAGCAAGGCGTTGAGGAAGATTTCAGTCTTTTTCATACTTCAAAACTTCTGTGTACTACCTGAGGGGAATCTCACTCTGCAAAAAAGTGGACGAGATCTCTACAACAACAAGAAGATTTCAAGATTCCCAGGAATTATTGGTGAACGCTAAAGATTTTCACAGAGGATGGACAGCATTAAACGAAACCTATCTGAAAAGGAGTTTCCAACAGAGCCATCAAAAAGTAGCTTGACCATATGATATGATAACATGGCACTGAATTTTGGACGACTTTTAGTTCTCTAGTTCTGTGCTCCCCCACAGAATGGCGCTTCGGCACAAACATTTTTTATTCCACCGAAGACTGTCCCCACAAGCTAACGCTATCTTCTTTTGATTGAATTAATTTAGCAGAAACCCCCAAAATTTCTGGAAACACAAGCCACAAACTTTATCAGAGGAGATAAGTTCCACATTTCGTTTTAAATCAATGTATTATTAGTTATATTAACGACCACGACAATGAAAATGATTTCTAAAGGGAACAGAATTTCCAGACTGTGGAACAGATAAACTAAACGGATCTGTGATGCACGATGTACGAAGGCTTTCGAAATGGAGATCTATCAACAAGTATCGCATTTGCTGAGATAGATTTTCTGTGGAATATTAGAGTTCAAGCTATAGTAAAACCCCACAAAAAACAGCATAGGAAAATAAGAACCATATCTTCTTATTATGGCCTGATTTTTGGAAAAAAGACACCCAACGATAGGAACCACAAACAGACTGATTTACAACTATGTTCTTATCTTATGATACATCTTAACGTATTTCAAACATTCCATCACATTAGTTTACAAAAAAACGAAACTTCTTCAAAGTTTCAACACTTCTATTTCCTCTAACATCTACTGCATGATGTAGTCATGCCTCCCTAAGTTCATCAGATACATGATATTAAACTTTGTGGTCACCATCATCAACATAAATGACCTTGCGATAAGATCCTCATCCTTAATGCAGGAAGAGTACCATATCAATAAGAACACAGTCAGTCTGTTTTGAAACAAGTATTTTCTCGTTTGTGGGGCTTTACTGTATTGCCTTTTTACCTGCTGGCACCAGGGTCGAAGCCAATGGGGAGCTGGGGGGCGGAGCGCCCCCAGGAGACCACTTGTCGGGAAATGTTGCTCTCTTGTTGGATTTTTTATGATTTAAATGACCAGTTTTGGAGGATTTTAAGGAGAAATAATGCACAAAAACATGAATTTATTACTGTTAAAATATCAATAACAACAGAAATTATTGAATTTATGGCAAAATTTTTATAGATATTCACCAACTGTGTTGATTTCAAGGTTGGATTGCGAAATGTGGCCAAAACTTAGTTACTGAGGACTTAGATCGGTCACATAATGCATAAATTTAACGTATGTTCCCACAATTGTTGTTGCTGCTCATTGAAATTCGGTAGGGGTGAGAAATGACTTCTTCTAACATACAACCTATCACTTTGATCCGAGACATGAAGATTAACAACCACCTCCGTGTTCTTCAAAGCCCTGTTCCCCTGACTTTGGTTGGCGCTAGAGACAAGGATAGCTCTTGCAAAGCTAGATTTAAGGATTTCTGTCGCATGATTACGGGTAAAAATCCCCCCTGCCCACCACCCCTCGCTTCGGCAATCACCGATCCTGCAATTGATCTTCTCTCTTTGTTCCCCCTCTTTTCCTGTCCGCGTAAACAAAAGGTCATAATGTTTCTGAAAACGCGCTGCAATTTCTATATATTATTATTTTTTCTTCTTCTGTCTCTCGTCAATAATCTCAAGTAACTTACGTTTTCGTACCTCTAAAGCATTCTTATCAAAAGGAATCTCACTTTTACACAGCAACTCAATTGCATTGATGTAGTCGTCTGCCTTTAAAACGGGTCCTTGCTCTACAAGGCTGTTGAGAAGTCCCTGCAGAAAAAAGAAGCAGGAAGATATTACAGTGAGATTGCTTCTGTAGAGGAGAATCTCGGAAACAAGTGTTGCTGGGAACAATCCAAGTATTAAGTCAATCCAAAGTATCAAGAAAAAATAAGAGAAGTCTTTGTTATATTTTGACAGTACCATATCAGTTTTTCCTGCTAAATCCAGCATTGATAAGCTAAAGAGAGAGGCTCTATAAGGAAATTAAAATAAGTGAGAACTTTGTCCATGTATATGGCGGCGATAATCCTTGTAAAACTGCAATTTTGAAATTTGCTGGATAGAAAAGAGGCTAACTTAGAAGCAAAAAATTACTTTGTTGGAAGCGATCTCACTACTCGGTAGTTATAAATGAATTTATTAAGAAACGGTTTACGAGATTCCTGAAATAACTCTAGAATTGGAATGAAATAAGTCTAAACTTGGAATCGGTAAGGTTCATGTACATGCAGCCCTCAACACGTCAAAAATTCGCTTTTATAAAACATCCCTACTCCAAACAATATACTTCACGTAGAACAAACAACAAAAACACTAAAAGAAAAAAGTCTTTATCTAATAATTGATAGACTGATTTGCTGAGCTCTAAACCTCAAATCGAAGGAAAAACTAAAATCAACTTTAATAAGCTATGGTCTGACAGAGACTCGGTATTTTAGGATCTATCTAGTATAGTCAAGATCAAAGAAATACTCCCTCACAAGAAGATACATTTAACAGCCAATCATCATCTTTCCTCTGTTGCCAAAAGATAACTTAGTGAACCCTCTCTAATTTTTGTCTGGCACTAACTATGTTTCAAGTCTTATCTTTAAATTAGTGGATTCAATTACAAGCTGCATCTAGTCACGAATATTTTTATCACATCAGGCTAGCCATTCCTGATGAAATTCAAATAAAAACTTTAAACTTGAAGACAAGTAAAAATCAAGCACGCGAGAATGCGAGACAATCTTGGAATTAAAAAAGAAATTAGCGTCATTAGACATCTCATGCTTGATGTCAGGCAGAAACATCCTCAAATAAAGACCAATATATTTCATTTTATACAAGAAACCACTTATAAGAAACTCAACGCTCAGTTCGTTAAAAGTTAAGAAACTCCTACAGTGGGAGAAAACTAGTCAAGCAAATACTCATCTTTGTCAAGGAAATCTTCAGCACATTTTAACTTCATTTTCGCTTGTTGCCTGTACTACAGTACTCGGTAAGAAGTTGAGTAATATCTAAACATTGGAAAGGCTTATAAAACTTCGTTTGCAATGTTCACGAGAGCACAGGAGGTAAACATGAAGATTTTTATGGAGCTCTCAGTATTCGAAATTTGGTATTTTGAAAGAATATTATTCTGGCTCAAATTCCTAATTTCTGAAAAGATACGCGTAATTAAACAGATACACATCAGTAACTTTGTGAAATGCGACGTCGCAAATCTCATATTGATATGTAATGTGGAACAAGCTTTGATCTTCTGTGACGTAAAAATCATTTTATATGAAGATTTCCAAAAAGATCACTCACTGGGAACATCGCAAAATAAAAATAACAAACTTACATCTGGTGTCAGAAGCAGCAGTTCAATATATTGCTTGGCATTTTCCAAATCGGGTTCTCGTGGTTTTGTTATATCTACTAATTCTTGCTGTAATGTGAAAATATTCTGGCTCCTAAAATAGGAGAAATCAAGGTTAGTAATCATTCTAAAACTTAGTAGGGATGTTGAGACAAAGGGTTTGTTTGTTTGTACCATTTCTGGGAACAGTAGACTTCGTAAACTAAGAATTTATGTTTGATTCACTACAAACTTCTCAATTTGGAAGGCCTTCTGAATTTCTGTTTCGAAGGAAAAAGTTTTCGCAAACTTTGGATAGATTCTCAGGTCACTATGGTGAATCCAAAGCGTAGCATTTTCAAAACTTTTCGGATTTATAGCAAAACATTTTTCCGTCTGCATAGTCTATTGTTTGTAAAATTTGGCAGGTTGGGAAATACTCAATCATGCTCACGAATCATAAATGGCTCGAGTTTAAAACGGCATATCATCAGCCACAGTTCAGTATGATATTTCAAAACTTGGCGGGAAACGTTGAGCTGTCTGTCAACAAGACTTCCAAAAAATCCCCTGTAAATATCTGTATGCATGATTTGAACCTCTAAAGATAACGAGTGGAGGGAATTCATTTCCCTGGCTTTTGATGGGACAAAACCTGGATTTCCAACATAAAAATCTTGAGGCTTTATTATCTGTCATTAACGTGACAATCAGGCCAAATTCACTGTATAGGCTTAATCAAATGCACTAAACCTTAAAGCAGATGATCAAGGAATCACTCACAAATTTTTAAAGCATTTTCTGAGGAGGAGGTATAAGAAAAGCAGATAGATCAAATGTGAAAAGAGCAGCACTTACATTTTTTTGACGCCATTTCGATTGATCTTCTTCATGTAAGATGTACTTGATATGATAATTGATGCAAGCAGATATCCTACGCCTTCGAAGAGGTACCTAAAAGGCAGTCAAAACAAGAATCAATCAATTGATTGATTTGCCAATGACATTCAAGAGAAACCAGCTACAAAAAATACTCAACGCATGCGAGGACGGACAATGTAATCTAAATATCAAGAACTATGGAGAAAAAAGGCACACCAAGATGATAATTTGAAGAGCCTTGCATATGTCGTAGCCTAGAAAAAGTCTAAAAACTACCTGTCAATAATCTTTGAGTTTGTTATATATGCTTTTGCAAGGCTAACCTCCAAAAACTGATTCAGGGGAAGCGGCTTTAAACCTCGTTTTAACTATACCGGTACAACTTTGAATCCGTAGCAAAAGTGACCGGATCCAGCCTCCCATTGACAATGTTTCTGTTAATCCACACTATTTCTTTCCTTATATCTACTTGTTCTGAGGCAGTGTAAAACTTCTGAACCGAAACAACTTTGTAACAGATCAGAACTGCACCGGCACAGTGTAAACAGGGCCTCAATGTCATGAAACCAAAACATCAACATTTATCTATCATATCAACTATTAAGAGAAATGTACCTTATTTTGAATTTTGAAAGTGATGCAGAGCAAATCTCTTCAATATCCCGCAAATCTTTCGTCAATTGCGGCACGAGTGGGTCAACCTCAACTGCATCCATTGTGCACCAATAACTTGACTGCAATGTTGGAAGGGAGAAATAAACAAACATTATCAAAATATACTTTGATATTGAAAGCCAATTGAGTTGACTCTGCAATAAATCCATGCATACAGTAAAGTCCTGCCTTTAAAAAACTGCATTATAAGAAACTCAGGCCTGATTTCGCTGAATAAAATGCCTCTTTGTAGGAAACTATCCAGGCTGATTCATGCTCAGTTTTTATTATACAATGGTATATAGCAACATTATAAGGCCTATATTTGAATATGTCTCCAATAGGTCTCAATTCTCTAGAAACAAGAATGAAAGTTTCAAGCCCAAATTATTATCATTTCAACAAACTTTCAGTATTGGCTCAAATCATTAGATCCTTGCACAACAGTGCATATTTCAAAAACGTTTTCTTAACAATTTTAACAGCTGTTTGGAGTATCACAGTGTCTCTTATACCATGGCATACATACCTTGTTCTGAAGAAGTATATCTTGACATGAGAGACCAATCAGGCTGTCTTTGTCTTATGAGTTTCTTAAAGGCGGGACTTTACTGTATAAGAACCTACCAGTTTGAAGGCCCAGCTGAAATAGGTTGTTATCTGAAAGGTACTTAGAGATAAATTTTCGGGTGTAAAGGTTTTGAACGGTTCTTGTAGGAAGGATCTATCATAGTAAGGTTTCAAATGTCATTACCAAAAGGTTTTCAATTCTGTTACTTGCCTTTGGAAATTTTATTAAAGATCAAATAAGTCTAGGCTTAGCAACTTAACAAAAATTTTTGGTCATTAAATAAGAAGGGAAGGAGTTAGTATCTATCCTTGTTGTAAGGATATTATTATCATATTACAACAACTTAGGTGCATAAGATAAAAAACAGCCTATCTTTTAGCTTCTCACCGGAAGTTCACCCAAAAAGAATCAATATATAAACGAATAGTTTGTTTTTCAATCTAATCAAGCTATTTGGAGACAAATAAATAATTTTTCCAGGAATTGCTTTTAACGCGAGGAGCAAATGGCCAAAAATCAAAATCACCGAAGAGCATCAAGATCACTGTGCAAGCTAGCATGATAACCAGATCAAATTTCAAAATTGGGTCTGGTTATCAGGCTAAGTGTACGCATGGTAAGCTTCGATGCGAAGAGGAGGTAAGAGAGAAATGAAGTGAACTCGGCATACCTGTCTTGTAGCAGGTATGAGGTAATACAGACAATGGCATTGAATTTCAAGATGTAAAACAAGTAAGCATGTGTCAGCGAGATCTTGAAATTCTTCAGCTAATGATTCCAGTGCTCTATGATAGAAAAGAAATTAGCAATAGATAAGATGTATGGGTGCTGAGGTAAGAAAGACAGGTTTTTGGCACTTGCATCCAGCTAAATTTAAAGAGCTTGAATTGATTTTCCTGCAATACAAATTTTTAATGAGAGGTAAATTGATCTTGAAAGCTTTTTGGTACGCCACATCACACAATTTTTCAATCAATTTGTCAATGAAACGCTAGCTTGAAGATGGTTCCTCGAATTTCAGACACTCCACAGAGAAACAAACGAAACATTCATATATTGTAGGGTTACGGAAATCTCGGTATGAGGGTAGGCGACAGAGTAGAAATTGCGCACGCATGCGCGAAAACTCGTTAATTTGAGCCCCCTAGGTCCCTACAAGAGATTCCAAAATTAGGCAAAAATTAATATTTTGTCCCTTGGGCCTGGACTTGCTACAAGTCTCTCTCGCAGAAAAAACAGGAGAAGGAAAAAAAGCGAGAGAGACTTGTAATACTAGGCATGCTCATTAATATTCATGAGCAATCGAGCCTTGCTTCCATTTTCAAAAATTACGGGGTTATTGTCAACTGTTTCATCGAAGCTTGAGTCTGCCATTGTCAAAGAACATCGCAGATCCTCGCTCTGTTGTATCATTGTCCTTTCTAAGCATATGATTGGAAATTGGTCTTTTGTAAAAGGATGCCGACTGGACAGAATCCTGTCCAGCCAACGACTCAGGCTGCCAAGTATTACAAGTCTCTCTCGCTTTTATTCCTTCTCCCGTTTTTGCCGCGAGAGAAACTTGTAGCAAGTCCACCTTGGGCCTTGAACTCTTGATTTCTTATTTCAAAAAGCTTATGTATCCAAATACTTCTTTCTCTCAGATTGCTCGATAATGTCATTCTTCGCAGTTTCTGCTCTGTCCGATTCACTCCATCCATCAAACTAAATAACATAGATATAGTTAAGCTATTAAAGGAAGGTACAATGCGGTACCAGATAGAATAACTAACTTACTTTAGATTTTCTTCTGGCATTGGTGGCAACTGCTGCAATGAAAAGTGTAAACAACCTCAGTCATGATATTATCGTTTTTGAATAATATTTCAAACCTTTAAATTGATTTTCAACGTTTGAAAACGTCTCTCAAAAGATATATCCTTTAAATTCAATGATGCATTTGTCATCTTTGAAGAGACATTTCTGAAGGAAAGGTCACCATGTACGCTGATGATACTGCAATTTCACACTCCTCGAGATGCCTTTCTAAATTGCAGGATGATCTAAACCAGGATCTTGTGAATTTACAGAACTGGCTACATGGCAATAAATTGTCCCTAAACGTTGTAAAAACACAGTCTTTGATTATTGGTTCCAGACCAAATATTCAGAAAATCGAAAAGCAGACTGAAGCTAAGCCTAGTTTCGAAATAGGTGATCAAAAGATCAATATGATAACCGATACTAAGTATCTGGGAGTTCAAATTGATGACAAACTCCAATGGGATCGCCACATTGAACATGTTAAGACTAAGGCACTGCGAGCTCTCGGTCTTATTAAGCATGCCAAGAAATTTCTTCCATCAGGTGATCTGCAGAAAATGTATAGAGGAATTGTTGAGCCACATTTCAGTTATTGCTGCTCGGTTTGGGGTTGTTGTAGTGAAACCAAACTTAATTCTCTCCAAAAGATCCAAAATAGAGCTGCAAGAATAACTACAAATAGTCCATACGATGCTTCTGCTGCCCCTCTGCTCCAAAATCTTGGCTGGCCATCAATCAAAGATCTTATCAGAAAAGAAACAGCAACGTTGACCTATAAGGCATTGAATTCACTTGCTCCTCAATATTTAGGGGAACTTTTCAGTAAATGCTCAGAGGGCAGTGATCGCATTCTTCGCTCTACCGAAACAAACTTGCAGATACCCCTGCTAAGAACAAGCACAGGCCAAAAAGCATTTTCGTATCGTGGAGCAAAATTATGGAATGAGCTGAATAGGGAAACTAAATTGGCATCGTCCCTGGCTACCTTTAAAAAATTCATATGAGAGGTACATTATATTTTCATTTTTATTTCTATTATGCTCGTTTGTACATTATATATATATATAATTCTCTTTAATTTAGGCTTTCTGTTTTTGCACAGGTCAATTTGTAAAGCAGTTATCTTTTACTGAAATTTTGTAACCTGTATAAATATTTAAAAATGAAATGAAATTTAAAAATGAAATGAAATGAAATGAAAAAGATTTACAAAACTTTCACTTATTCTCTATACTCAATATAAACGTTTTTGAATAAAATGTGAGGGTTCCAGTTTTTATGAGCATTATTAGTTCTGAAAATGCTGATGATATCTCATTAACCGTTTCTAAACACGCTGACTTGTTGCAATTCTAGCTGTAACTTGGGGACAACGTACCATGTGTCCTTCTTCGCTTGATTACCACTCTTTCTCGCAATAGCATGTTCTTTCTTAGATAACTGTTGCATGTAAAACCTTTTGATCCAATAAATAATCTATTTTCAGTACATTTTGTATACTTTATGAGTTACAAATCATTTAATGTACCCTAGTAGCAGTATCTTTTGAATTTCCTTACTTATCACAATGTTCCCCAGTTTGGGATCCTAAACATTCTGCATGAAAATCAATTCCAGATTTGAAATCGCGAAAAATTTGGGCATTTTGATGACTCAAGGTTGATTTTGCAAAGTTTTATTACAGTAACTTTTGTCCGAAGCATGAAGCTTCTGAGGGTTTATAAAATCAAGGGTCGCTTTTCCAGAGCTTTAATCCTCGGAGCGACGATGGGACACATTTTATCGCCTCTGAACAGAAACCAGAAGTATGACAAAACTCTGGAGACAGACAGAAAATGATTTTAAAATTCTTACAAGATGAATTGTAATCCCATTCAAATGAAGCTCAGTTTAACTAATATGTTTTAAATCAAGGTATCATCTCATCTATAACTTCTTTTTATAACAAAATTTGTTATCTATTTCCTATGAGCCATTTCTAACACGCCCTCATCAAATTATCTTACGTGATCCTGTTATGGAAACGTAACGAATTTTTTGAGGAGACGAGACATGCTTCGTCCGAGGAAACTTATGTGCCCCCCCCCCGTGCAATGGGTTAAAGCTCGTGCGCAGTAGTGTTTAGTTGAAATTCTGACGGGCGTATGAGCTTTAACCCATTGCACGGGGGGGGGACACATTAATGTCCCAGTACAAAGCGATCTCGTCTCCCAAACAAGAATACTTACAGCCATGAGCACATCTAAAGACTCTGTATCAGCAACCTTAATACTTGTCGTTTTTGCAGATAACTTTACGATAAACTCTTGAAGCCTTCTAGTAAACCAATCCTAGAATTTCAAAATAAGATTTTGAATATCTCTGAGTATGGAGACAGCGACTAATCCCGGGGACTCAAGAACCCAAGCTCTAAGATACTAACTGTCCTAATAAAGAGCATTCCCGTTTGAAAAATCGTGGAAATTCAATTATCGAGCCTGTGATTAGACGTCCTTTTGATGTCTTTTATCAATGATCCAAAATCATTCAAAGAAGCTAAAATGTCTGTTTCATATATCTTCTAATTAACAAATGATTTGCCACGGCCCCTGAAAAGGAGTTCTCGTGGACAGCCGAAGATACCAAGCCTAAATAAGTAAAAGTGAAATAAAAAAGGGAATGAAATGACCCAATCAGAAACCTCATTCTCAGCTATACTATTTAAGCGATGTCGTCTATCTTGCCCTCTTGCCTAAGATCCATTTCCATTTTCCTTCACGTCCAAAATAATAGTTTGCTTTTCTCTATGACGTTTATGACCAAACTGAAGCTAAATATACAAAGAAGGAATTAATCTGGTAATCATTAATGCCTTTTGCAGCATGCTTCAAATTCAGGCAGCCCTGCAAAGAGCTAAATTTCACAAGATCACACAAATCACAAGAGCAAATATGCCTGGAAGCATTATTTTGTTGATCTGCTTGCCAAAAAATTTGAAGATCGGTCTTATGTAAAAGCTCTAATTTACCCCCCCCTCTCTATTAAGCCCCCTCTCTATCAAGCCCCCTTCTCCAATAAGCCCCTTTCCTCTGAGTCAAAACTATAAACAAGCTCCCTCTCTCTATTACCCCCCCCCCTTATAACAACATCCAGAACTTACCAAAGATTTTCCATTTCTTTAACTAAACAACTTTGCATCAAAATTTTGATATGGTTAGGGATACAAATGTGTCGAATTTATGTATATATCTGACTCGTAAAATCTTATGTTGAGTCCACAAAATAAGGGGTAAAGGAAATGAGAAGCTATCATATATACTCGCCTGTCCAATAAGCCCTTCCTCTCTATCGAGGCCCCTGCAGTGTCCAAAATCAACTAAGCCCCTTGGGCATAATAGAGCTTTTACAGTACAATAAAGGGTGTGTTTGATTGGTGCCAATTCTAAAAACGGTAGACTTGGAAGACTCGGAATTTGCGATTGTTTGGCTACCAAATCCCAAAAACGGCAGGCTCGGCAGGTTTGGAAGACCTGCCGAACCTTCTGCTCCAACAGGCGGAAGGTTTAGCAGACTTTGGAGAGATTCTCGTTTTCAGTTGCGAAACTCTGAAAACGAGGCGAATTTGCTTGTGCTACTATGGTAATTGAATCAATTCAGTCTTTGTTGCCAAGCACCGGCGGACTCTTCTTTGTTTTTTTCAACTGGAAGCCTCGTTTTCGCCGGGATGAATCTGAAACTTGCTGTTTTGAAGAATTTTGTGTTTGATTGGGCACTGTGTTTCGGTCTATGCGAAGTCTACCGTTTTCAGAAGCTGGTAGGTTTGGAATTACCAATCAAACACGCCCAAAATTTTGGTGAACTTTCAAACAAGAGCACTTTATTTGGGACACCCAGAACATAGTGGAAAAGAGAAAACACTTTTGCTGACTTTGTTCCTACGTTATCAAGCAGGCAAGTCTATAAAATATGGAAAAGAAGGAGAAAGTTTATTTACTTACAATACTTTCTTGTAAATTCACCAACGATTTCAAATCACCTATGTCCAGAATAACCTCGTTTTTAGCAATCGCTCCTTTCTTAAGAGTTCCAAGTAATTTATCTGTTTGCTAAAAAAAGAGAAATGAACAATTAAGGTGCAATGATAAACGGGTTTGTCTATAAATAGAGCTAAGAAAACACTCGAACGCAGCATTTTTCATTGGCGATCCATTGTTCACAAAGCGCGTGTAACTTGGGTTTGAATCAGATATATTTAGAGTTTGCTGCTCTCTGCAAACGCAACTTTTAAGCTTGGGCCAACTCTTAATACACTAGCACAGCTCAAATAAGGAAAATTCTATAGATAGATATAACTAAACTTCTTCTTCTCTTGATAAATCAAACTAAACTCTAACCCCGTTACACTATACAGATACAGCTTCGTATCCGAAGCAAAAGTCCATCGGATCAGTTTATCGTTTACACCGTTTCATATCTCATGTTTCATTATTTCATATTTGATTTGTTTAGAGAGGGTTGTCCTTCAACGGAAGTTGTTTTTCAAGGGGCCCTTCAATAAAACTAATTACAATATACAATCAAAAAATAACAGAAAATAAGAAACCATTATCAAAGACCTATTTACAATAACATGATATTTTACAATATAAAAGAAAATATTCAACCCTTTCTGTATTCTTTGAAACCATCCAGGGAGGATGCCGTTTTAGACTCAGCAAGAAGGTTATTCCACAGTTTAGCTCCCAGGAAAGAAATGAACTTTTGTCCATTTGCTGAACTTTCCTTTAGCAACCTTAAATCAGTCTCAGTGTTCTGGAGACTGCGGAGGAGCATGCTGAGTTTTTGGTGAAGAGGCTATACAAGTATTGAGGAGCCAAATCACTGAGCGACTTGAAGACCATTGTTTTAGGCCCTGCTTATATGGGAAAAACACCTCACCTTCCAGACCCGGGGGTGAGAGGCGAGGTGGAGTAAAGTCTCTCTTCGGTGAAATCAAAATGAACTGACCAATGAGAATCAACGAATGATTTCATTTCACCTCATTATACCGGTGGTATTTCATTTATATGGAAAGATTTCACCTCACCCAGGTGAGATCCCACCTCTGGTGAGGTGGGATTTCGCTATACCGATACTATACTATATCACTTGAAATTTTCGTAAAAAAGGGGCAGGATCATTCCAAGATTAACAGATGGGTCAACACCATGGCCAAAACATTTTAACAATTACAGCTACGGCTACGGTTACTTTTTGAGCGAATTTCAAGCTGATACAGCGAGAAATTCGAGGAATGGATATTTTTTACGCATTCATACGAAATCAAATCAACGGTGCAATGAATGATAAAACAAAGAATTCATTACTTGTTCATTTCGAACTCTTACGGATTCCATATCTTCATCTTCGATCTGAAAACAGAAGTAGATACCTACGGTCAGGATGTGAGTGCATGTGTACGCAGTTTCAATTCCGTCTCAAAAATCGAAAATTTGGCTGTCAAAACCGTCAAATGGCAATCCCGTCAAAACGCTTACTAGAGAGCAGAAAGAGGAACAGACTGACAGAAACTATAAAACTACGATTTACAAAGGTATTTACAGCTCATTATAAGATCATGTCTGGCAGTCCAAAATAGTAACTGCCTGTTTTGATTCAAGAAATTTGACATTTGAATGAACTATGTGCGTAGGCCATAAGCATATAGACGTAAATGATCACAGCCACTCCTGAATTCGGCAGGTTTCTGAAAGGAAGTAGAGAAACGGTCTCGTCAAAGGATAACCTCTGGCGTCTCCCTCCCTTAGTCCGTGCGTCATAACCACTTTGGTAGCAATTCACGTATTCAGTAAGCCTGCCAAAAAGATACGAAAAACTCCTCTCTAACGAAGGAATAAACCCCTTGAAACCTCTTGACATGGTTTGTATTTCAGAAACACGTAATTGCAAATGAAGTAATATCCGCTTTTGATACATTTTGCAAGAATGAAATTGACTTACTAGTTTCTTTCCTTTGGTCCTTTCTTCTTGTAAATTCAACCAATTTGGCAAAGCTTTCAAATATCTGCTGATGTCATCATCTCTGGCCCATGAGGCACTGAATATTCGTGATGGCCGACCTGCCTCTTCTCTCAGCACCAGGCCTTAAAAAGATTAACAATTCATCTTTAAAATCTGACGATTCAAACATCTTCAAACAACACACTTTTGAAAACTTCAGTATATTAGACAATTTCAAAAATGTTTTGTTATTTATACAGAAGATTCGGCCTATTGTAGCTATGTTTCACGAAGATCCTGGTGCATCTTCCGGGAAGAGATAAATCTGTTAAAAGCAATCACAAACTGTTGTGTAAAACTGATAATTTGACCGTCAACAACGATCTTGCATTGCATTTCCCTTACAAAGATGGAATGGGTCCGGAAGAAATTCTGTGGATATTTTTGGGTTAGTGAAGAGAAAGAGCTTTCAAATTCCACTTACGAAGTCGATCCCACTTGGCACCGTACCCAGAAAGGTCACGTTTGAACGGGTGGGACAGTTCCAAATGGGAACAACTATGAGATAACGCTGCTATTTATCGTTTAAGCACTTAGATAAACAAAAGATGTCTTAAAAGATAGAATTAAAAGAATTTCCGTCCTTGTTTTGAAAAACAAAAAATGAAGCCGACGGCTCTTTTGAAAAATATTTATGAATTAACAAAGCCCTTGGAACTTTTACGAATCGATCCCGTATAAATGGGAAGCAGTACGGAACGGTTCCAACAGGCCCCATGTAAAAGCTACCTACGACTGGTGGTAAATTCAGTAAAACAGAATATCATATCGAGTTTCTTCTCTGCAATTCTCTCCCCATCTAGCATACCATGGCATAATCTTGAGGCAAAAGATAAAGAATCACAAAATGCAGGAAACTGAGAATAGCTTACTTTTATAAGCATCTTTGCATGATTGTAAGTATTCTCTCAATATTTGTAAAATCATTTCCAATAATTCGTTTGTATACAGCGGTAATGATTTCATCAATGTTGACAGTTCCTCAACTGTGTCAACTATAGATACTGTTGCCTAAAGAACACAAGAAAAATCAAGAAAACATTCGCTGATAAACAATTCTATGATCACGCAACTATCTTCTAAGTTTGTTGAATTTAACAACATTGCAGATATCTAAACCCTTCCCTGCAGACGATTACACAAACCAGAGCGTCTCTAGATGTCAACCAACGCAATTCCTACAAGCAAGCCTTCTCGAAGAATTAATTTTTCTTTCTCTGGGTAATGAGTTCAAAGTTTTGGAACTCGCTGTTAAAATTGCTTTTGTCCTTCCTTCCAAGCTACCTAAAATTCCCTCCATTTTTCAAGAAGCAAACCATGTTATTATACTTAAAGCCATTGGAAAGATATCTGTAACAGCAAGATCCTATTAACGACAATTCTTAGGACATTTACTCACAGAACTGAACACTACTCCGCTGTCTACCAACATTGCTCACTCTTATTTGGGACATACCCAAGTGACTCTTTCAAATTGTATTGAATTCAATATTCACCAATATGCATTGGATAAAATACCTTGAGAAGCGGCCGATCTGCCCTCAAAGCATTCTGGGTCACTTGATCAGTCAGATTTTTCAATGCATCTAGGCCTCTCGTAGCAATCCTTGTTTTGTCAGTAACAGCAAATAGAATTTGATCCAAAAATACTTTTTGTACAAAGTCAGTGACAAAATGGTACAAAACTCCTTTTGTTCTGTGGAAGAGAAAGAATAACAAAAATTATGGAAAGAAGTGTGGACATTAATCACGGGCTCTATAGAATGACAATAAAACTAACCTTCGATATATCAATATCTTCACTGCACAAAAAGGAAAATAAATTAGCTTCGTCCAGGCATCGCTGATGGCTGCCCCTACGCATTCCACAAAGCTCCCTATTTGCTTGTCTCTCAACTTTTTTTACATCGATTATTAGCACTAAATGAATACTCAACTCACCCTAAAGTTGAAGATGTCTTTCTTTCAACCTCTCCAATTAATGTCATAATTGGTACAAACAGAACTGAAGGAGAAGTAATTCGGCTTTAAGTCTTTGCATCGATGGGAAAATTACTCCAAAAATCTCGTACACTTTCGTAAAAACACCTAAAAAATCTTCAAAAATCCCTAAATTCTGAAAAAGTCTTGAAAATATTGAAAATCTTTACTAAATCTTAGAAATCCTAAAGAAAATCTTCAAATCTTAAAAATCTGAAAATTCCCTGAAATCTCCCCAACAAAACAAATCCTAAAAGATCTTTCGAGAAACCTCGAAAATCCCGAAAGTCGTCCAAAGTCATAAAAATCCTGCACAATCCTGAAGAATCTTGCAAAATCTCGAGACTCTTTGAAAATCTGATAAAATCTAGAAATCTCGAGAAATCTTTGAAATTTTAGTAATCTTCAACTCTTCGAAAATCTCAGTCAAAATCTTTCTTAAAAGATCTGAGTGATTTTTGCAACCCTTGAATCTCGTACGTTATTCTTGGAATGATTTCCCCGTCGTTAAGAATGAGGGGAACAAATCTACCTCCGTAAAATAGTATGTGTGTAGCCTCAATACTCCTCAGCAAAAGTGAGAAGAAGTGTTGAGGAGTGCTGGGGCTTCAGTCAGGCTAACGTAGCTATAATCAGTCAAGAAATAAAACTATTCAAACAAACAATTGTATTGGTTAATCTAAAAGGGCTCATTGATCTCTGATTACTTGAGACTAGAGGGCAGTATTCTTACCTGTAACGTTCGACGCACACGGTTTGCATAATAACTGAGGTTTACTTGAAAGCAAGGAATCCGCATATGGATCGTCTGGAATCTGAAAAAAGATTACTGCAAGATTAATGAACGCAATCTAAAACGGCAGCCTCCGCAGCCCGGGGGAGGCATTTCCACATTATGCCACTCATCCTTTCTTGGGACAAGGTATCATATAGGACAAAAAGTCATTGGACATGGCGTCTAAGAGAAAAACAAATCCGCATGAAGGAATGTTTGATTCTTTGGTGCTAGAAAAGGTTAGCACCCTATTTTTTAAAGATACGGTGACACATGGAATGATTTATGGGGCTTTATTGGGCCTATTGATCAAGTATACCAGTAGAAAAATCTTTACGGGTCAGGGTATTCTTTTGGGAACCCCCTGCCCATGGGACGAGTTTAGGGTCCAAAGGGGCTTTCCACATACAACTGTCACTTCTCTAGTCACATTTTTACCCAACGGCTCTACAGCAACCAGGATATTGCCAACAATAAAGCACTGGCAGCACTTGTTAAAGGTGAAACAAATGTTTTTAAAGTAGGAACATCGATCCTTATTCTCTTCCTAAGGTGAAAATGAAATGTATTGACTAGTTTAGGAGGGGAGAAACAAACTGATGGACCAAGTAAATATAAGGATCTTGTGCCTACCGATGAAACAAGATCTTGCCCTTGATCTTTGATGTAACTGCTCATTGCAATTGCGGAGGATGATCCTTCAAATCTGAACAATGGATACTGAAATAAATAGAACAAAACACAATTAGATATGACACAAAATATAAATAAACATGACAAATTAAAGTTGCTAAAATGAATCCATACATTTCTTACCATGGTGGAGCTTTGATTTAGATTTGATCTCCAAAATGAGATATTCTTTCTAAAGCTTTTTCAATTTCTTAAACTCAAGGGTCTGTTTCAGTCAGCATGCTTTGCACATCTCTTTGTTGTCGCTTTTTCATGGGAAATGAAACAAATATAAAGAAGTAGATTCTTTGGTGAACTGAAATGCTTCTGTTCAAATGACGAGTCGTAATCTTCATACAAAATGAGGTTCCATATATGGATATATGGAGATTCCACTGCATGTGACCAGCTGATATCACAAGACAGTATCTAATATTTTTCGCTCGTTTTACAGCTACGAGTTGAATAGCTCTAATTTCAAATTTCTTTGACCAGTAATCTGCCTTGGCTCAGTTGTTTTGTTGTTGTTTGTGCGTATTGTGTCTTGGTTTTGCAGTCTTGTTCTTTGTTTTTTGTATAGAAAATTAATTTGATTTGTAAGTGCCATCCATAGTGAAGACCCGGTGACTTAATGTCTTTCTTCACTATGGATGGCACAGTGTAATATAACATATATTGTAGTTTTTTAATCTTGATAGAAGAAAAACCGTATCTAAATCAAGTGACTTACCGTAGAAGATTTTGCTTTCTTTTTGCTTACGAAGAAGGACCTTAATTAATTCATTGATTGCGTTCACTGTATGTGACCAGCTGATATCCTAAGACAGTATCTAAAATCAAGTGACTTACCTTAGAAGATCTTGCTTTCTTCTTGCTTACAAAAAAGGAGCTCAATTCACTGAAATGGAAGAACGACAAGTAAAACGACAAGTAAATATCGATATGTTATCAAAGTATCACCAGTAATGGGTTTAAGCCCGAAACGTCGTTTGAAACAAAGCTCTGCTCATAGCACAGTTATTTATATTCAACTTGTTTATTTTCGATGAAACATTGTGAAACACGCACACAAGAAGCTTGTTTGTACCACCAATAACATTTGCAAAGCCTTACGATAACATCAACTGAAAAGGCTTTCAGAAAACTTGCACAGAATGACTTGTGAATGTTTATCATTACAATAGATGGTTGATTACTCAATTTTCTTGAACCATTTTCCTTGCGCAAAATGATACCTCTCTTGATCTTTCGCTCCTCAAAGCATCAATAGACCTTTTAGCTATTCTACAAAAGAGCCTGGATCGAGCGATATTTTTATACAAATTTATACGCGAGGCTCGATAGAGTGGCGTTACAGCTTCGATCGCAATTGTGCACATTCGAAAATTCTACAAATTGTAATGAAATATCGTTCGAACCACATTCGTTTTCAGAATAGCTAAAAGGTCTATTACTGCATTATGAAGTGGAGATGGTGAAGTGAAGCTGCGACTTTCAGCGCTAAGCACTGGGATCGCTAAGTAGCTAAGCGCTAATCGATTCCGGGACCCACTGTCATGACATTTAAGTGGCGGGGCCCTACTGAATATCGAACCCACTCAGCGTTACTGTTCTGGCTGCAAAGGCAGAGGACTACACCACTTCGCCACAACACCTTCAATGTCCGACACGTCTGTTAGGTAACTGAAGCTGAGTTTGGTTGCATCACATGAGGCCAGAATCTGGATGGATGACCTTGATTAAGCACCTCACTTCACCGTTATTCAGAAGGGATGCCACATTAGGGGTCCTATGCCTGGATGAAGGATGTGTATTAGGGCTAAATTAGCGACAAAGAGCTAGAAATCTTTCCACCGTACTCAAAATAAAGCAATGAATAAATGAGTTCATTAATCAATCAATGAACGAACGAAAGAGAGAAAGAATGAATAAATGAATGAATGAATGAATGAATGATGAATCACTTTACAAATCACCAATGAAAGGACAAACGAGAAAAAAGTTTCATTCCAGTTGTCACTGACCTTTCAACATTTGGAAAAGGTGAGAGTGCTTGTTGTCGTGTAGCTCTGCTTTGAATATCGAGGTAATAACCAAGAAGAACTTGCAACTGAAAATGAAATGAATGGTAGATTCAATAAAAACTACTGCCTTCCCATAAAGCTCGTTTCAGGGCTCCCTTATACGAGGAAGAACACCTCACCTGCCGGATCAAGGACTAACAGGCGAGGTAAATTTCAGCCAATGTTTATATTAAATGCTTTACCTCATCTGTCAACCTTGGGGCTGAGAGGCAAGGTGGCGTAAAATCTCTTTTTCATGGAATCAGAAAAAAACTGACCAATCAGAATCGACGAATAATCTCAATCCACCTCACCATACCGGTGTTGTTTCTTTAATGCAGAAAAATCCACCTCAATCAGTTGAGATCTCACCTCTGGTGAGATGGGATCTCACTATATCAGTGGTGCTGCGTTCGTCATATAAACGTGAAATGAAATACAAAGGACTCCATAGGAAGATGGAGTCTGGCTAATCACGTGTCTTAGCCCCCTTCTATTGAGCTCTCCTCTCTCGATAGCCCCTCCTTTCTAAGCCAAAATCATAAATAACTCCCATCTTTATCAAACCCCCCTCCACTTACATCAAATGCCAGAAGTTGTCAAAGAATTTACCATTTCTTTAGCTAAACAATATTGCATGCAAAATTTGATATAGTAGACAATAAATAACTGTGTTGACTTTATGCATTTGATTCAGTTTTATGCTGATTCCACAAAATATGGATACAAAGAATTAACAAACTGTCATTTAACAAAATAAATGTAGAGGGTAAACTGAGCTGAAGAGTATTCACTAGCCCTTGAAAGGCAGCAGTTAGGTATCATATACTTCAGTAAAAACTTGTGTATAAGAACCCAGTGATTAAGAACCTACAGGCTGAAATTTTGAATTTAGACACCCATTACATAAGAACCAGCTCAGCCTGAAATTGGCAATAGGCTCTTGTTTATAGATATTATCAAATTGAATTAAAACTCCCGTTGCCTAGTCATTTAACCTATACAAATTGATAAAACCATGTGCATACTGCAAGAAAACTCTAAACAAACAGTTTTCAATCACCTTTTCAGTATTTCAAATACTTCATTTTCAAGTGGCTCTTTGCAAGCTTTTCACTGTGTTCTACGAAACGTGTGATTCTTTCACAAACTTCTGTTGTGAATACGGCTTGAAGTTTGAATTTGAATAAAAAGAGATTCCTGAAAGCCCTGAATACAATAAGAACCAATTTAAGAGCCCGAACAATCTAAATTCCTACTAAATATCAAATAAATAAGAGCCTAGTCAGGCCGACTTCCTAAATTCTTGGTTCTTATACGTGGGTTTTTACTGTATAGTAATAGCTGTCAATCAGAGTGTAAATACTTACTGAAAATTCGATTTCAGACCAAACTTCTTCTTTTGTGTACATCTGGATATCTATAAAAGCGAAGAAAAAACCATAAATATTTGCTACTGGTTTCACAACACGAAAAACATTCAATGGCATCGGGGTCCAAGCTTGCCCTCAGTACATCGTAACGTTTCAGCAGCTTCAACCCTCCTCTTATTCTCTGAATTTCATAGGCAAATCATTCTATAAAACATACGATAGGAACCCGGGGGGCACATAACAATTCCCCGTACAGGGTACCTGCCAAGGCACAGGGCATCGTTCTCAGCAATTTTGCACCAAAAAAGGTTACCCATTCTCTCAAATAGGGCTCCTGATGGGGCTCACATTTTCCAAATGATTGCTCTCTTAAAGAATTTTAATAAGGAATTACCATTTTCTTTTCTTTTCTTGTCGATTTGCTCGCAGAAAGGAGGATCAATTAGGAAAAATTGATTCCACACATGGTAAAAATGTCCTTATCCCAGCGAACCAGCACATTTTTATGGACCGAGAGTATCCCTCCACAATGGAATAGAAATGTAAAATAGAATCTGTCATAAGTCAAAAACGAATCTAAATTTGTAATACCTGATGTTTCTGAGAAACTTGCGGCTTCTGTGTCATCATTTCCAACATCCAGATGGTACATAACGAATTCTTGCGAAACCTCTCCATCTTTTGCTTTTCGCTTGTCCTGTGGATTTCAAATATAGAACTAATGTACTCAAACATGAAATTCCATTCCATTTCCTAGTTGTTGTCCCTACTCTTCACCATTATCAAGAGGTTTAATTTTTCATAAAGGAGTTACGTTGCCTTATGCATTTTCGTCTTATGAAGAAAGTAATTCTCATTTTCGTCTTTGGAAATATTCACAAGTTTGTTCCTGACCTTGGACTGTGCTAGATTTGAGTGAACTGACTATGCCCTCCCCCCAATCAACAATTTTTGCAATCGTTTGTTGTGTCTTTGTAAATTTACTGTCCGCATACCCTGGTGGTGTTCGCCACCAGAGGACAATGGTCATTCGAAGGGCATAGCCACATAGATTGCTAAGAAATATGTGCATTTTCTTAGCATCGAAAATACATGCAAAACTATCCAATTCGTTGCTTTTATGCGTTTTGACACGTTACATAAAAAAGAATTTACGAAGCAAAATATTGTGCTAACGAGCGTTCAGAAAGATGTGCCATAATAAATAATAATTGGCCAAAATAGTTAGAAACATGAAATCAGCTTTAGCTTACTTACTTTAATTCTTTGTACTGCATTGATCACAATTTGGTGATTTCTTGCGATTCCCCTGAATTTATCAACAACAACATCCAGCAATTCTATCAGTAAGGCTGGGTACTCTCTCTTCGCAAGCTCCTAAGAGAAAAGATTCTTGATTTAGACTCAGAATCCTAATATGTAGCCAATATCAACAGCAGGGAAAATGTTTCTGAATAACAGAGATGTAGCAAATGTGGATACTCAATAGACATTTTAGCTATTCAGCAAAAGAGCCTGGATCGAGAGTTATTTTTTATACATTCTTATACACGAGATTCGATCGAGTGGCGTTAGAGCTTCTATCACAAAATTCGAAATTCTATCGCACATTCGAAAATTCTACAAAATGTAGCAAAGTATCGTTCGATTGAGATTCTTTTTCAGAATAGCTAAAAGGTCTATTGAAGGCAAAGCGACCTACCTCCAGGGTAACAGCATCCCCTCGTGATATTGCTCTGCGGAGGAAAAATGACCCAGTATGAATGAATCAAAATCAGTGCTAATAAAGAAACACGGTGCCTAATTTCTCCTTTTAACGTCAGATAAACAGCTATGCATGCGAACAGACGATTATGTTAATCAACGAACGTAAAGGCTTATAGTTTAACGTTTAAAGTCGTCGAGAAAAGTGTCATATTCATCTACGGGTAACTTGAATATTGGATGGAACAAAATAACAATCAAATTATCTTTATCAACGTTGCAAAATCAAATCAACTTCAAACTGAGAATTGCGTCATTGTCATGACCTAAACATGATTACAAGGTTTCATAGCACAACGGCGTCATGAAACTTCAAAAAACAAGAAAGCTGAAGAGCTATCGAGTCACAGTATCGAAATATCTTTTAAAATGATTCCTTTTATATATATACATTCCATTGACAATTTACAATACACGATTACTTACTATACCTACACCTAACGCTACCCTACTACGGAGACGATACCCCAAGGAGCAAAACATTTCGTCTATCCAGGGGTCATAACATAAAGAGATAAATAAACAGACATACACAGCTACAAGTTAAGGATTCTTGCAACCAAATAATTGGAAGTGAAGATTTGAAAAGTTTGGAACCATGAAAGGTAGAGTACAAAAACATCTATCATTTGTTTGCAAGCTTCCTCAAGACATTTACATAACTTCTGAAAACAGACACATACAGAAGGGATTTTGGTGCTCTTTTCAGGGATTCTTTCTATTCTAATTAGTAAAGCAAGATTTCCACCTCTCATTAACAGATAAAGGAAATGCAGAACAGTTACCTATTAGCAACAAGATCAGTTGCACGATGTATAACCAAGGCCATTTCCCTTTTAATCCTGCCCTTCAAAGAATCGACTGCTTCCGGTACTTTTCCAAGAATTTCTAAGGCCTCAACAAGAATATTGATAAACAGAGGTATGTTCTCTTCCGGCTCGGCTTGCAAGTCTTCTGTCACCTGTCAGAAATTGAACGAATTATTTTGGAGGAAATAAACAATGTTTTGAAATAACAACACAGAAGTATAAACAACAACGATTTTTAAACTTTCGCCCGATTAAATTAGGGTGGCTACATTCACTGCAATTACTTTCTTAGTAGGTGAAAATATTTATGAATTACCAAGTATGTAGAGTGGATTTTGACATTCCAGTCCAAAATATAGCATTTCTAAACCACCGAAATATCATTATTTCCTCACATTTTCTCGGCAGGTGACTTCCTACGAATTGGGACAATTTGGCAACGTAAAAATACAAGGTAAGAGGCCCAAGAATTCGCTGTCTCCAAGCAATGACTAGCAAAAATGTGCATGCAATCGAAACACTCTACGAGCAGGAATGGTGCAAGCAACTGGTGTGTATTGATACTTTTTGCCTGCAAGCTGCGAATTCGAGCGTGTGCATTACAATAAGGTATGTGAGGTACGATGTATGATTCCCAGCCAGAGCAACCTGATGTAAAGTAGTTTGCTGTTCCTAAAAGAACATACTTATTTAAACGTTTTGATAACTTTATTTTTTTAAGAAGACAATGATTCAAAAAATTACAACGATTGAAGATATTAGGATTATTACGACAGCAGACTTCGCACGCAAAAAAGAATGTAAATCTTCACCTCGTCAAATTTCTCATTTTTGTTATCCGTCACGGCATCCGTCTTTATCGTACCTGCATGAAATTAAAACATGTTATTAGTAGTAAAAATTGGTAGCTGCACAAGTCAACATGCAATACGTAGCAACCAATGAATCAATATGTTTTACACAGAATCCTCACAAAATCGCGTCAAAAAGACACCCCATTGCGTTTTCAAGAAACTTCAATACAACAACAACATACAACAATACGAAACTAGCAATAACAATAGTTGGTGAGTGCGGCGTTTTGGCAAATGGGAACAAACTGTACCTGTACAAACATATGGAATGGAATAAAAGTAATAGACCTTTCTCATTTCGTTGACATTACAAGTTGCCCTTGCCCCCCCCCCCACTCTCCTGTCTCGCAACAAAACAATCTTGCAGTCGGTTCAATTCTGTTGGCATTGCATCACAAAATCACTGCTTGTTTCCCTGCCCTTTTCTCTCAAGATCATAACAAAGTCAGACAAACACATATCCATTCCATGGAAATAGAGACAAGGCTTCGATGACACTACTTCTGACGTTCTCGTTATTGTGTGATAAAAATAGGTTGTCTCGAGCAAAGCGAATTGCAGCATTGTGATTGTTCCATAAACAGACGGAAAGAACGAAAAAGAGAGAGAAATCGTAGCTTACTGGTTATTTTGCAATAGTTTGCCTGATAGCCGCAATAGTCTAAACTCGCATGATCAAGTCAGAGGCGAATGTAATAAAAAATTTCAAAAAGCTTACGAGATGATGATCTTGTATGGCCAAGCCTTCTAATGGCAGGAATGGATGACCCTGATTCTGCAGAAGAAGAACCTAACACCAGCTTGACATTTTGACAAGAATGTTTTGAAAGGAATGATAGATGTTTAAGTACAACGGGTGATAGCAGCTAATCAGCAATGCTACTCTAATTAGAGTGCAAAAGATTCCTGTTATTTCATCAATTCTTTGCTTTGCTAGCAATTCTCTCATCGCAGCCATATACCAGCTTTTCTTAAACAGTGGTGGTGCTAGGGGAGGGCTAGAGGAGGATACAGCCCCCCTCAGAGACATCTAGCCCTCCTGTCGGAGGAAATTTTCGGTTTTTGTCGGAGGAAATTTGGCATTTTCAGTCATTTAAGCCCCCCTTGTTGGAGAATCCTGCCCCTCTGTCGGAAGATTTCTGGTGCCACCTAAGCTCTTAAAAAATAAAAATTTGTAAATTACCAAACAAATTTCACAAACTATAAGATTCATTGTGAGGCCGCAAAGGATCTTTAAGTGAGCCTAAATGAGCCAGCTTCAGTGTTAAGGTAACCAAAATTTCACAAAATTTCTCAACTTCGATCTTTCAGCTATCATGTAAAACACCTACGATCAACCAAGAGAGAATACTTTTCCTGCAATTATTTCTAAATCAGCCAGCATATCACGAAGAGAAAGAGGGAAAAATTATGAGGTAAACGTTCTTACCACTAGATTGTTTCTGCTTCAGTGACTTCGCCGTATCTGAGTGTATTTGTTTACTTAGCTCTTCGATGAGGATTTCATGCATTATCTAAAAGTTAAAAAATCGGTTGCTCAAACATCTGAATCTTGACTCCGTAGATCAGGCTACCCAAAGTGTGAACTCTGGCGAGAGTTGAGTCATGTAAATACACATACTGCTGCAGAAGGAGATAGTGTTCTATGATGACGATCCAAACATAGTACTCACAATTGTTAAGTACGTTATTTGTTTCTATATAATTACTTTTATCCAATGTCTGTCTACATATCAAATGTCACCTGACATACACATTACATCTTCTGCTATAAAAAGCCAGCACTTTTGTTGTTTTGGGACCTATGCAGGTTACATGCTGATTGGAAACTACATGTTTCGAACAGAACAAAACTTCACAGCCATACAGCGTTACAAATCATCATGAATGAATATACCGAGTCACTAGCGTCTCTTTTGGTTTGTGCTCCTTCGCAGTTAAAACATAACAACTTTCCTATTGCAGAACGGGGAAACTTTTCCTGACATTTTCCCTAAGAATGATAATAAACCTGAACTAGCCTTTTTCGTGTACAAATCAAGAATTAGATCCAAAGGATCTGAACACTATAAAAAATAGCTTCAAAAGATCACTGCGCTTCACGTTCACTTAATAAGGTGCCTGACTCTTTTTATCAGCCATGTAAAATATGTCATGAGTTAGACTATTCATGAAAAGTATTCGGTCTTACCATTTTTCGTGAATGTAAATCTGTCCGTAATTCTCGTAAGGCGTCGACATTCGATAGCGTCGTTTCGAGTGTTGTAACTGAAATAAGGTTGAAAAATTTTCAACATGATAATCATCAATCAAATGAAAATTTTCATAGAGCAATACAGTGTCTTTGATTGTGTTTTGCACATTGGTATTGCCAAGGTGTTTTGGTTACATAGAAAAACAGTCATAAACCGCTGCATATAACTTCCCTGAGACTGAAGCGAGAGAGTGTTTGAGGATGACGGAAAATGTCTCTCCTGCTATATTGAAGAAATAAGAAAGCACTGTTAAAAGTGTTTTTTACTTGATAGATGTTTTCAATTTTCATTAAACTTACCAGTCTTAACAAGAAGTTCTGCTGCATGAAGGTAATGCTTTCTGGCCATGTATTTATCAAGTTGATCAGGCACTGCAATTGCTTTATCCCTGAATAAAAGAATTAAAGTCACTTTTGATACATACAGTTATGATGGAAGTGATAATCTATTTTTTGATAGTGAACAAAATGCTAGTGAAGATCTCATGAAATTTCATTCATGCTTCAATGTGATTAAATTAAGAGATAAGCTTTACTTCTTTTGACAAAAAATGTGCAGATACGGGCCTTGTGCAAATAACATTGCAAAAATTCTCTCAAGACCTCTCAAGGCTTTGCAAGAATTCTTCATATTCTGACAATTCTGGAGCCATTTGAAAGATCGTAGACAAGAACACTAAAGATATCAAAGGGAATTCTCCATGAGGAAAACCATGTTTGTGTCCATATTGCATGTACTGTAAGCTACATTTCAATAAAGAACCCCCGGGGGTGCACTAGATATATTTTGGGTACGGGGACGTGCCATCGGGGAGGGTATCTATTTTCCAGATATTGGTATAAAGAACGGTATCAATTTTCACAATTTTGGTATAAGGAACGGTATCTATCTATTTGCAATTTTTAGATGAAATATATAAGGTCGGATATACTTTTTTGAAAAATTGGTATAAGGCCGGGTATACTTTTCAAAAAATTGGTATAAGGAACAGGTATGTTTTTGAAGCCTCGATGGCACATCCCCGACCAAAACCTGGTCAAGTGCAACCCCCGGGAAAGAACCAAATGCTAGTGAAGGCTTCATAAAATTTACTCATAATTCAGTGTGATAAAATATGGAAAAAAGCTTTGCATCATCCACAGGATTCTAGAAGATTTCTACAACAAAATACTTTGAAATAACAAGATGATTCTACTACAAAATAATTCCAATGAAAACCGAAACTATTGCAACTTACACTTTATCAAGAAGGCTCAATATTTCACTATATTCTAAGCCTTCTTGCCAGTGCCTCCTCAGATCTTCTCTGTTGCAATTTAGTAAGGTTTTGCATGTTGTTAATTTTTCTCTCAAACTGGCGACTTTTGATCTGCATCCTATAAGACATTGTTGAATATCAACAGATAACATCTTCACAAGCCTGTGGGGGTTACTTCAATCTGCAGATGATGGGGTTGTGCCATTTTGAATTCTGAAATCACACCCCAAAATTTATATATTTTTGTGAAAACCATAGCCCTAAATTTACAGGCCGTTCAAAATATATATGCTAACATTGTGATACAAATCCAAACGTTTAAAAATTTCATCAAATTCTAAAACACCCCAAAATTTATTTCCATTTGTGTTGCTACCAGATGTGACACCAAGATTTTATTTTCTGGCCAAACCACCCCCCCCCCCATCCTCATTGGTCATAAGCAAGAACAGATAGACAAGAAGAGGCTACAGTAGAGGTCCTATGCACATTAACATGACAAGGGACTTATGATAAGCATTCTTGTATCAAATGACAGACTGTAAAGTTTCTACAAGAATTCTCAGTAAGGGAAGCCATGTTAATGTGAGCAAGGCCTGTATTTTATACAATTGATACCCAATAGTGATCTCCCAGACAGTAAGAGTTTGTTTCTTTAAAAAGATACATATATCATGCTTTATAATGGCAAGGTAAAGAAATACTTCATGAGCATTGTGACAGACTTTAGGCTAATCTTTTGACCACATATGCAAAGATTACTAGCTGAATTTCTATATTTAGTCTTACAGCAGCTTTATCCTTCTGCTTGCTTCAAAAGTATTTCCCTTGGTAAATTTTCTTATTATAGTGAACATTGTCCTTGGTTATATAAACAGGCAAAGTATCAACACATTCCTCTTGATGAATTTAGTGCAAATTGTACAAATATATATAACCAACAACTAAATAACGTAACATATAAGCACTGTGATCCGAACAAACCATGGCATTTTTTCAAGCATAGCCCATAATGAAGCCAATGGCTGCTAGTGTGACATCAGTATGACATGTTTTGTTTTGATAATGCCACTGGCTATGCTCAAAACATCATTCTTAATCAAATTCATATCAAAGTGCTGCTGCAGCATTTTCCTTTACTTGGTTGTTTACTTAAGTATGAGCATTTTACAAACCTTGAATTCTTGATGATACAACTGCAAATGATTGAATTGTCCTTTTCAAACTGTCTTGGTTATCTGCAAAAAAATAGTTTCATCAAATCAAACAGTGTATCATTGAAGAGAACCTACAGTAACTACTCAATGAGAACAAGCATCAATGCCATCAATTTCTGTTTTCTTTTTCCTTCAGTGCTGACTTCTTTTGCTTGCCAAGGCATCAGCAGAGCATTGAGGCATACTTTTTAATCATACAGTACAGGCCTTTACACATCCCAGAATTCTAATATGACTTTAAAACAACTCTTTACACGCTGATAAGAATTCTTCCATTATAAGACTGTGCATTTCTTGAAAAATAAGTTTTGAGAAACTAAATACATACTCAAGAATTCTTGAGAATTCTAAGTCAGGATAACCAAGCTGATGAGCTCAAGGCCTGCACTGTATCATTCTTAAACTTTCTTGAATTACGGGCTGAAATAGCATCTGATTTAAAAAATACCCTTCCAAATAATTCTGAAAAGCACTTTTCCCCAATAATAGACTGACAAGATTTAATGATGGAATTCAGTTTATCATGTTACAATAATCAAAATTATACACACCTTCAACCAGAATGCTCAAGCTTTCATCTGCTTTCTTTAAATTTTCTTGGAGTTTCTCTTTTTCAAATTCTCTCTGCTGCAAATTGCCACTATAACATAATAAAGGAGCGAAGTTTATTATTGATGTGCTTTCATCTTTTGTATATAATTTGTTATTTGATTTTTGTGTGTGTTATGAAACATAATTCAAATGAAATGAGTAGTAAATCAGGAATAGTGCAACAGGACAAGAAAAAAAACCAAATGTTTTATTGTATAGTTACTGATGAATACCAAAATAAGTTGCAATTACAGTATTACACATTATCTTGCAAATTTTGTCCTGCCATGCAGAACTTCTTCAAGGCTGTTACACAATAGCTAATTTTATGATTGAACGCAGGTTTTCCAACCTGAAATTATCAATTTACCCAAATTTCAATCCGCAAAAATTACCTTGAAAGTTGCTTTATAACAGACACCAGTAAGGCAACCTGTAAGTAAGATAACCAAATCATCAAAACTACAATTTACAGAATGAATCAATCGTAACAGCTAAATTCAAATCATTCAAATAAATCACAAAACAATTCTGAAGGGAAATATTGCTTTGTGATTTTCTGGAGGATCTACTGTAGCTGCTTCATATTATATGGCAGTTCTCAACAGATCTCACATCTGCAGAGTAAAATTTTCATTTTGCAGAACCTTTTGATGTCTCATTTGCTTCAAAATTGGCTTCTATAAACTTAGGGGTCATCGACAAATAATTTTTGTCTCAGTTAACGGAATTGGGTCGTTAACGGCTTGACCCCCCCTCCCCCCTTCGTAACGGACCACTAAATTTATCGCTAATAGCCTAAGGAGTAATAGCCTTGTTTTTTATGCTCTTTTCAGAAATACACTTTCTTTGGTTAATTTTGTTGCTGTTAATGAATTTCTTGAGCTGTGTCTTGGGTTGGGGCCTAAGCCTACCGCAACTTCTTCCTGCAGATTGCGACATCAAAATTAAGTTGTGCTGCACCGAAAAATTTACTTCCACGAGTTATTCTTTAAGGATTGATAACTGAATATTACTTATTTCAATTTTTGTCACAAAAGTAAAAGTTTTAATGGATTTGAGCTGCACCCCCTCCCCCCTAACGGCCCAATTCCGTTAACTGTGACGAAAATTGTTTGTTGATGACCCCTTATGTTAGTTTTTGTTATTTTTTTCATTGAAGTTTATGTAAAGTTGACAAATGGCCTGAATGGAAGTGTGGCACACACCCAAGAAGAACAGTATGGTAATTAAGACAATTAGATAAACAATAGAAGACCATCATTTGCACACCCAGGGAGCACTCCCTATTAGTAGGTGATAGGGGGGAGGGGTTACACACTTTTTGGGTCTGCAAAACATTGTCTGTTATATATTTTTGGGCACACTATTTGGTACATAATCAGTATATTTGTGGGGTTACTGATGAGAAAATCTGACAAGGTGAGTGCTAGGGGGCAGTTGCTAATAAAACTATCTAGCCTCAGTTTTTATGTACCATACAAAAATGTGTATATTTCTATTGTTTATCATTCTTAACATGGAATAAACCTTATCTTTCTTCCTGGATGTGTGCGAAATATCGATTCTTTGTTGTAGAGTCTTTGCAGGATGAAGGATGCCTATCTGAAAACTTGGATCTAAATTGCAACTTCTGCAGGGCTGAAATCTTTTTTTTTTTTTTATATATATAATCCATTAAAATAAACACAAAACATTTACAGCTACTGTGCCTGTCATGGCGGGAATAGACACTAGGTCATCGGAGTTCCCACCATGACAGACACTCAAAATTCAAATATTTACATTTTTCCAACAAAGAAGAAGAAAAAAAAACAATTTTAACGTCTGTCTCACATTTGATGTCAGGCAACGACCCCTGCAAGGCTATCAATGCGTGAAAAACGAGTGCAAGTCAATGAGCATGGGACCCCCATGTGCAGACAAAACAGCCACTACCCCCTGCCACCCACGCCACCCCAATCGGGATAGCAAGCGAGAAAAACAAAGGGCAGCAGCCATCCAGCCACACAGTAGGAATCCCTTCCACCCATTACCCCGCACCCACATTGAATGGTAAACAAATATATTCATTGGAGTTTTAATCACCTAACATCAAATGAGAGACAGAAACAACTACTGCTAATACTACAAAAAGAAAATATGGGGAGAGGGAGTGCTGCTTTGTTATTTTTGGAATGTGCTTCACTCGAATCTCTTCGTTGCCTTAATGTAACTAATTGTTGCTTCCATAATTATCCTGTTTGCAATTTGGGTCAGATCTGGATTTCCAAAAAGAATTAAATGGCATAAAGATGGTGTGTCCAGTTCTGCTATGTTTAATCCAGGAATATCTGATAAGCTGCCAAGAAGATCTCTCCGTGCTTCTTCGAAAAAATGGCAGTGCAGGAAGAAATGCTCACTATCTTCTTCAGCTCTGCCACAAAGGCAGACAGGATCTAGGCAATCGAAATTATGCCTGAATCTGTGCTCATTAAGGACACTGAAATTAAGTCGTAATTTCGACAAATACTTAACGCCAACAATATCATTTATACCGTAAATTGAATTCTTATTAGGTCTTATTTTAGCAAGTAATTTACTAAAATCTTTTTCAAGGGCTGAAATCTTTTGGGGCAGGAGCCTGTTTACACCATCCCTGATTTCTTGCCTTGCAGCCTGCCCTGGCATGTGCATGCAGTCTGGGATTCGACTATCTAGGCCACTTGTTTTTGTTTTCAGCGTGGAAGTTTTTGTTTTCCTTTTCAGGTGTCAACTTCAAATCTTAGTGTGCAAGACAATTGCTTGCCCTGCTAATGTCTTACCGAATTATCTGATGACTTAGACATTGCTTTGATCTGAATCTTAAGCCTTCAATCTGCTTCCATGTTCAGCAATTTATCGCCTTTTTCTCGGAGCTTTGCCACTCATGAAGTCCCAACCTACTTCCATATTTGTTTCCTCCTTGCCCAGCAATCTCCTTTCCAGCATGAGGCTACACTTAGCGAAATGATCACGTGATTATACGTCATTATTGCAATGGACGGAGGAGCAAGTCAGAGAGAGGGAATGAATGAATGGAAAATCTTTGGTAAAACTTCTGGTTCAACGTGAGAAGCCTGATAGAGAGGGTAGCAAAATGGAGCTTTAAGAGGAATAAATCTGAATTCTCTGACAAATCTAGAGATTTAACCACAGGAAGCCCATATTACAGATTATTAGAAAAATATTTTGTTCAAGAACTTATTTTCCGTTCTTTCACATATCACTGTGTTGTTCTCCTTTTGCCCTTTCGTTTACATTCACATCCAAATCCGTGTTATTATCCGTGAAATAAAAACTTTTGAAAAGAGCACAAAAGTTTTTTTCAAAAGTTTTTATTTCACGGATTATAACACGGATTTGGATGTGAATGTAAACGAAGGGACGAAAGGAGAACAACACAGTGATATGTGAAAGAACGGAAAATAATTTCTTGAACAAACTATTTTTCTAATAATCTGTAATATGGGCTTCCTGTGATTTAACCCACGCAAAGCTTCATAAACAAAATTCACAAATCATTTTTGTCTGTGGGGATGCGGAGGAGCGTTGCCGAGAACAATGGAACTGAGGCCATTGTGAACTATGACCGAGGCTAAGACACAGGGTGCCAAGGATAGGCAGTCACATTGAATTGTGAAGATGGGCCTAAGTTTATGAAGGCAGTCAAGCAAAGCATTAATGGCGACAGACTATTTAAGTTTTTGCAGTAAGCTGTAATGGCGGAGATTATGAAGCCTCAACATGAATCAGTCAATGATAAAAGCAACAAACAACACCAACATTGCACAGAAGATGACGAAGAACGCCTCGAATGGGAGCATTTTCAAAAAATTGTCCGTGCATTTTTGGCATACAAATTTTGCTCACTTCAAAAGCTTGAAAAAAGAGTGAAAGATTTCACAAACATTCCATTGTGGCATCGCAAAATGATTCCAGGTTATGCAGCAAAGTTGAAAGAATGCAAAACAGGCATCGACCAAAATCAAATGCTCATTCAAGCTATTGTCAATTTCAGTGATGGAATGTTCCAGAATGCAGATTTTGGGCATGAAGCTGGGGCCATTTCGCAGAAAGATTTTCAACATATTTCTCCTGACGACCAAAGTAAAGTCATTACAACATTAACACAGATTGTTAGAGACTGGGCAGATGAGGGAGTTGAAGAAAGAAAAGGGGCTTACGGTCCTATTTTAGATGCAATAAAGAAATATTTCCCTGAAGACCAACGGAGTAATTCTGATGTTTTGGTTCCAGGTGCAGGCCTTGGGAGACTGGTGTTTGAAATCACAAAACTAGGGTTCAATTGTCAGGGCAATGAATTCAGTCTGTTCATGTTGTTTGCCTCTAATTTTATCCTAAATGAAGTAAGTGGCAGAAACACCATAACGTTTTATCCATGGGTGCACCAGTTTTGTAACATGGTCAACACCAAAGATCAAATAGCCCCTGTAAAATTTCCAGACACTGACCCGAGAGAACTGCCCTCGGATGCAAAGTTTTCAATGGCTGCAGGCGATTTCCTGGAGGTGTACACAGTCAGCAATTACTGGGACTGTATAGCAACGTCCTTCTTTATTGATACAGCACACAATATCATAGCTTACATTGAAAAGATTCATGCAATTCTCAAACCAGGAGGGTTATGGGTTAACAATGGACCTCTTTTATACCACTTTGCTGACGTCCCAGGAGAGATTTCCATTGAGCTATCATATGAGGAATTGCGGAAGGTCATTTTGCAAGATTTCAAGTTTGAGTTAGTGGAAGAAAAGATTGGAGGGAAAAGCTCATATATTCAAAACCCAAGATCAATGCTAAAAATGACATATGACTGTATATTTTTTGTTATGAGAAAGCCCAAGGAATGAAAGGTCTTTATTGTTAATTGCTGTGAAAAGGTCTGCAGTTAAAGGAGTAAGAGCCTTGTTTTTTATGTTCTTTTCAGAAATACACTTTCTTTGGTTAATTTTGTTGCTGTTAATAAATTTCTTGATGCCTGCATCAAGTCACATCACTTGGAGCTAACTTGACATTGGAATTGTTTCCTTAGAACTGAACAGCCAAAAAGCTTTGACCAGACCCAGATCTTTTAGGCAGCAGCAGCAGCAGCAGCAGCACAGCAACAATCAAATGCTTCCAGTTTTTCATTCAGTGTATGTGAAACTAAACAAAGTAATTTTCAAAAGTCCAGGCAATTAAGCGTACATCAAGAACCAAAACTTTCCACAAAAAATGTTTGGTAAAATTCATGCGCCAAAATCAGGAACTAACCGAAAATTTGTCATGCCAATAATTTTGGATCAGTGCCTTCTGCAGTTACGTATCATTCAATTTGTGGGGCTGATTTCAGGGTTTGAAATGACATTGTTCTGCATTCCCTAATTGCTTTATATTTGAGGCCCAAGGAGCAAACTGGTGATTCAAATGTTTCAAAAAGTTATGTCGTCTTTCTCACAACAATTTTCTGCATCTGAAAAGTTCGTTCTCTGTAAGAATCCTTCCGCCAAAAAGTTATGCTTCGAAATTTCTGCGGAAAGATCTGCGCTAAAGTTTGTCCCATGTAACCGCATAAATCCGATCAGCCAAGGATTTTTTGTTTATTGTGGTCTCTGTCATGAAGCAAGCCTTTCAAACTTTATGCATCAATCGAACAATCTCAAAGAGCAGATTTTGAATTTTTGGGCGAATTTGAATTCTCGTGTATGCAAAGGCAGTTTTTATCGCACAAAATGCTCGATCTACAAATCTTAAATGAATACAGAATCCTTCAGTTACCCAAAATTTCTCAGTCATTACGGAACAATGAAAGCAGCAAGGAATCTTTTCTACAATTCATGACGTTTTGCATCAGTTAATTTTCTTCTTTGAAAGTGGCGAGCAAGTCAACGGCCTACGTTTTAAAGGAACTCCGTCACCTGTACCGTTAATGAATATTGCAAATAAAACGGTTAGGTACAATCCCCGGGGGGTAACTTGAGTTTCCAAGATACGGGGTTGTGCCATTCAAATCGTAAAAGTACCACCCATAAATCCGGAAAACTTTCTCAAAAGTATACCCATAAATCCGGAGAATTTTCTCAAAAGTATACCCATAAATCTGGAGAATTTCTGAAAATCATAACCATAAACCCGGGAATGCCAAAAAAGCTCACCAATAACTGAATTCTGATAGAAAAACTATACCCATAAATCCGGAAGATGCAAAAAATTGTTGAAAACCATACCCATAAATCCGGAAACTATCATGAAAAAGGTACCCTAAAAAATGGCACAACCCCGTACCATAGACAAGTTAAGTTACCCCCCCCCCGGGGGTACAATCAAATTTTAGATACTGCATTTATCAGTTAAAGCTGACACAATTTAGCAAAGCTATCTTATGAAACATGCTGTCTAATCTTTAACTCGGCCCCAAAGATAAGACATCCACAGATAACCTGTATCCATTGCAGGCTTAGCTTTAATAAGAAGTGCTTTGCATTACTTGAAATTATTTTTTGCTTGGTCTTGGGCTGGCAGCACCATCGGATGAGTAAGAAAAACGCACACCCGTGTGAGGGGCTACTGCTCTCAAAATATCAAAGCAACTACATTCTACTACATTTGATCCAATAGCCGATGTGTTAAACTATTTTCAAAATTTTCCCTGACTGAAATAGGTCAATCCATTGAGATTTTACTGGGGACTTTTCATGGGGGAGGGGAAGGATTTCTTCGGAAAGGCCCTTCGAGAAACTTTATTAAACACAACCTAAATCACGACCACATTTCCCTGATATTTCTATCATACAACAATGGGAGGATAAAAGTCTTCTCCCGTAATAGGAGAAACTTATTCAGGGTGATTCCATGCTCTCAGGAGGGAAAGTATGTGCGAATTCATGGTAAGTGTCATCATTGTTAGGAAGGAAAACCAAAGAACATTTGTTCGTCGCTTTCACTCGCTTTTGCAGGCTTTCTGCAGAAGATCCTCCATATCCAAGGAAAGAAGTGACCAATCAAAGTAATTACGGAATCTTATTGAATATATCAGCTGTGAAACAAGACAGTTTTCAATATCATTGCTATGATATTCAGGGAGCAGTATTTTGCAATTGCCGTGCATTTCTTATTTACTCAGCCGTAGGGCCACCAAGAGGGGGGCAGGAGGGGCAATTTGCTCCAGGGCCTCGGGGCTTCAGGTTCTTATAATTTAAGATTTTTATCACTTTGACTGCAGGAAATGCTCTGAAATGCATTTTAAGCCAATCCAAAGGGCGTGGTAGCTAACATTTTCTGCTCGCAAGAGCCCTCATTTCGCAATTTTGTCCCAAGGCCTCTAACAGCTCTCGGGGGGCCTGCATCTACACGTTTCGTGCACTGCACGTGTAAATCAAAAGTTTTCAAATGCATGGGAGAAACACGAGTTAGGGTCATACGAACAACTTTTACGACAGACAGAAAGAAAGAGAGCCGTTGGAACTGAAAGAAAATATCACACGTGCATTAACGGATCAAGAACTAAGAATCTACGATATCTTATAAAAAATTCATGAACCCAGGTGTGAGCTATTGTTTTGCTCTGACTTATTTTAATTGTCTGAGGCCTTCAATCTAAATATTCTACTTAGTTAAGAAATCTTTTGATACCATATCCATTTCAAGTAAAGCAACACACAGTCCAATCTATATGTCTTGTATTAGCCTTATCCTACACACAGTCAGTACGCAGTTATAGTTTGTCTTTGCGCTAGGTGGTGCGTTCGAACTTGATTAGCAAAGGCTGTTTTGCAGTTAAAGAGTGTAACTAAGAAGGTGTGTTTGTCTTTTCAAAGTAGTTGCGCAAACTTTGAGCGTACGGCAAACAGAGTCGTGTGTGTTTACAAATTACAAGAGTTAAATAAACGAAATTATTCTCAATTTTGAATCAAACGTGTACATACTGTGTGGCTAGTGATTGAGTTTTGAGTGTAGCATTGTTATGCACACGCGCGTCGAAGCTTTGACGGTGAAAAACTTAAGTACGGAGCACCCGAAACGACAAATATAACAACTCCAGAAACACTGTACAGATATGTGTTAGCTTAGATGGGTACACCTTCGTTGTACTGCGCAGGGCTTTGATATTCCGCACATCAAAATGCTATGCGCGCGCGCGTCGAAACTCTAAAACACTGTACACACATCTATCAGCTGAACTGATATACGCATCATCTTTTAGTGCATAAGGCGTTGAATTTCCGTTTCCGTTCTATGCCTCACGCGCGTCGAATCTTTTCATTCTCAATGTTTTGAAAGACCAGTGCCTTGCACAACCTAATGAGACACACGAGTGCCCCGAGGAACCCCATTACAGAACACATGAACGCTAAAGCCAATTATAACACTCCCAAGATTCAACATGCGTTTACAAATACGAGCCAAGCCTAAAAATGGACAGCCAATGTCAATGTCAAGAATTTTACAAGGGTCTCGTCTTCAAACTGTGCATATTCTCACAGAAATCAATGCAACAGCTGAGCCACCTGTCAAATTTCTATCCAAGAGCAGGATGATAATTAAGGGTTTCTCCGGCTTCTTGTTCGCCCTGGCAGGGATAACAATGCTATTGCGAAATAAGGACCTTCTATAGACAAAACCTTTTGTTAGTTCTAATAAGCAGATCAGACAATGAGTTCCTTTAAACTTTAAGCATTCTTGGCGGGAAACAGTGCTCGGCAACAACCGACTTCAAAAGTTTGCGTCAAGCTGGCTTTAAGATTATCCTTGGCTGGAATGATAATTCTCCAGAAGGGAAAAGCACTTCTTCAAAGGTGGAAGAAATTTTTGGGAGGAAAATAATTGTTAGACATAATTTTGTATAAAAGCGATTTTAGCCGGCAGTGAGTGAATGAGATTATTTTTGGGGGCGATTTGCTCCTCGAATTCCCCAGTTGCATGTTTTTGTAAGAAACTTGGATCAGGCCATGATACAAAAGTTTCTTAATTCTGCATGAAGATTTTCGGCATGTTAGAACTAAGAGTTTAATTAGTTTTTTCCAAACGCATGAATCAAGCGTTGCTTATTTCAAAATGCAAGCATATGTTTCTTTCAAATATCACGTGGGAATTGCGCGAACACTTGCTTTCGCCAAAGTTAACCTTCTACCCGGTGTCATAAAAAGCGACAAGTTTCAACGGTCACTGCGGAGGAGGCTCATTATCAATTCTCTTGTTGCAAAGTAGCCTAATCCTTTGCCTTCGCAGCCAAAACACTCAGAACAACATTACTTGAGTATAATGACAAACGGTCGCATACTCGAATAGTTCTTCTCAACTTCTGCGATCCCACCTCTCGGCGCTAAAAATACAACAACATCTTCACACACAGGGAACCAGCAACATTCAACTGTATTCTTGTTGCGTAGCGATAGGCTACACAGGGGGCACAGGAGAGGAAGAAGAAAGAAAAGAAGAATAGGTAGGAAACTCAGCAAAAGCTTTGAGGATTTGTTTCGCAGTCAACTTGGACATGAACTAGGGAGATTCCTTTGGCTGGTCACTGAAAAAGGACAGTAAGTACGTGAAAAAAGTTGCAAAATGCCATAAATGAAGTCGTTGGAAAAATCAAGATTCAACATAAAATAGGCTTATTTCAACTGCAGAATCATACCCTTTTCTCTTCTTCTTTCTTTCTTTTCCCTTCCTTCCCGCGCAGCCTGATACTACGCAGCTAGGACACAAGAGACAAAGATACAAGATAACCAAACAGTTGACAAATAAATGCAATTTTTGTTTTTAGTAACAATCATTTCCTACTTTGAGGGCCCCAAGAAGGGGGAGGGGTCGCTGGAGCCCACCATCTTGAAAGCTTGGAGCCTTGGAGACCAAATAATTCCCAGACGCTCTCGAGGAGATATGATCTCAACGTTCAAAATTTTCAAAGGATATATCGACATTGATCCGAACATATTCTTCAAGCTGAACGACAATATGACAAGAGGACATAGCCTAAAAATATACAAGAAAAGATCAAACACTACAATTCGTAAAAATTTCTTTTCGCAAAGAGTTATTAATCAGTGGAATGACCTTCCAGCGTCCATTGTTAATTTGACATCAGTTCCTGAGTTCGAGAAAGCATACGACAGACACATGAGTGACAAAAAATTCATAGTTAGTTGAATAGCATGAGAAACTTAATAGGGCTACATAGGCTATTTAGCCTTTCATACCCTTAACCCCATATATTATTATCATTATGGTGGCTTTCTCGAATTTTGAGGGATGGAGCCCGTGGAGCCCTGAAAAGGAAGCAATGGAGCCCTGGAGCACAACAATTTTGCCTTTGGGAGCCCGGAGCCCATTAATAGATGCCCTGGAGACTCGGAGCCCAAGATCCTCTACTTTCTTTTGCTGCACCTTCAAAAAGAAAAATCTTTTTTGTTGACTTTTCACATGATGAACGTTTTGGCCTAAAATATCAAATTTGCAGTCAGAGAAAAACAGTTTGGAACCACTCTGCATAAGGAGTACTGGATTTATGACAAACTAATACGCTTGCAAGAAGCCAAGATCCCATTTCTCGAAAACAGCATCAATTTGCATTCAAAAGAAAAACAGTTATTTGGACAAATATTGCAGCGTAAAATTGATTTGTAATTCCTTGTGTTAGAAAACCAGATTTTCAACCGGAATAATTTTCGGAAATAATGAAATAAAACGCTGATACACTTTTCCTGGGTTTGTTTATATTTCAAGACGATCAGCTTCAAAAAAACTTCCATCCGATGTTTTCAAATTTCTTTTTGCTTATGTCCGATCAAGCCGTGTGCTAAGTTGGCTACAAGATACCGAAATTCAATCTAAATATACAACTCGTTTTATTAAACTCATCGTAGAAATTAAAAGAAACGTTGTAAGCATGTTAGTAAGAAATTGAAAAGAGCAACCTTTCTCATGTGTCGAAGAAAGGTGTTCTCTCCACAAATCAATAACATATCCATCTCATTAAGATTTAATTTTAGCATACAGAACAAACAACTTTGCATCCATGGTGAAGTGAAAGTTCTTCGCAAGAATTTTCCTCGTGTCTTTCATACGAGAGTGAGACGATTATATACGAGAAGGTGTCTTCACTTCTACTTAGTAAACAATGATGAAATGAAGTTGAATCATTTCTTATCAATAGTGTGCTTATTCACAGCTCAATTTTCATAAATTTAAAAGCAATTATTTACAGTGATATATTTAAGTCTACTGCATAGAGGGCAGAGGCGTGTGCATCACATAATAAACACATTTTTGAAATTATTTTCAGATTCCGCATTTTCTGTAGCTAGTTCTTGCAAATTCTCATCGAAGAAGAAGGAACTTGTTTGATGCAATGCTGTTGGTAGCAAAATCATCGGAAAGAATTCCCAACCGATATATCAATTACGCTGAAATATAAAATATTACAAATTAGTCAATCAAGAAACTTGCTACCACAGCCAAACGTAAATAAACTTCTTTTCCTGGCTGACTTGAGAATTATTCGCTTGTACTATCTTGTTTCTTTTCACTTCGAGTCTTGACAAATTATTTGTTGTTACAGATATCTCAAAGAATATTCACTGCAACGCATTAAACACTTTCCTTGGGCCAAATATTTGATCTAGCTTCACGCAAAATTTCAGTACTCATATGTGGTATCCTGAGGCATTGATGAAATTGTTGTGATACAGTCTCTTGCGAATGAACACTGCTTAGGAGTGTTCTGAACATATTTTGCAAATTCAGCGCACAAAATCTAGATAGTTTAATCTTTCAAGTTTAGAGACAATACCTTTTCATAAAAGCTCAATGCTAGAAATTTTGAAGAGCGACATTAGACTTCTCCTAAATAATTCTGAAGTGCTAAATTTTCATAAAATTGCTTTCAAGTCTAGAAAAATGGATCAAATTCAACCAACCAAAATTTTCAGGTACAATTTCCATGTATAGGTACACACCAAACATACGTTGGATGAAATCTAACGCAATACCTGCAAAACTACACTGATAAATTTGTGAAACTTGTGAACCATTTTAATCTTTCAGCGCATGGGAGTGCCATTGGACAGTTCAAGGTGAGTATTCTTCAGAACGCTGCTATAAAAACAATCAACGATGCTATCCTCCGCAGAGGATTTATTTGGGGCAGAGGAGAGGAATGAAATGCAGCTCTGTGGAGGAAAGTCGCATCACAAAGTAGCATTCTGACAACAGACTTAAATTTTCTAATAATCCGATGGAAAATTGAAAATACAGATAAAATATATTGGAAAAGATTTTATTTGTATCATTGATCATCATTCTGCGACAACAATGCAAATAGTGCTGAATCATTTCTTGCAATCCGGTATCTCTTTCTGCATACAATTATTGTGTCCTTGATCTTAGCACAGATCATTTTTGACCATGAAATTTAGATTCAAGAAGTTTAAACTTCGGCTGCAGATACATCGTATTTGAAAGATCCATCCATAAAAATTCTACAACAAAAAAACAAACATTGGTAAATCAGTTCTTTCACATGGGTATATCTTCATGAAGAGAATACTATTGTTTATTTTATTAAAACCATCATTGTCACCTTGAAATTTAGATTCAAAAAGTTCAAACTTCACTTGCAGATACATTGTATGAAAATCTGAATGATTCTTCCATCAAAATTCTGCAACAAAAAGACAAACATTGCTAAATCAATTCTTTCCCATATGCATATATCTTCATCAAGATCATATCATTGTTTATCTTATTCAAAACATTGTTGTTACTTTCAATCTAGATTCATCAATGTTTACAAAAACAAAATTGCTACCTTGCTTTGTTTGCAAAGTGATGATAGTTTGAACTCGGTTTTGAAATATTGATCAACAAAGGTAGTCTCAAAGGTAGTCGCTTGCTTTTGATATCAAATTATTACATGTATCGTGAACAAATTAATTCTGTAAACAATTTGCTTTCTAGATGAGGGTTTACCGATTGGCAGTTCGGACTTGTTGCGATTTCCGAAACTACCCATGAAATAACAAAGACATGAGACGATTATCTTACTACTTACCGAGCTAAATCAAGCCAATATTGTTTGTTTGTTTGCTTGTTCTATTGTTTGTTATGTCATTCCAAAAACGTGTGTTTAGGCCAACAGATCAAATTCAGAAAAGCTGAGTAGCAACAATATTCCGCCTCCCAAAAACTAAGCCAAACGAACCCCCCCCCCCCCATCAATAAATAAACAAGCAATATCTGACTTGATTTGGCTTCGTAACTGGTAAGTAAATCATCTCATTTCTTTGTTATTTCATGGGCAGGTCGCAAATCACTACTCTGGGTTCGAACTCACAACGATAATGTCCAAACTGCCCATTGTTTACCGACTGCGTAAAAAATTAAAACATTTGGAAAGCCTGTAGTAAGCTAGCAGTTCGTCAGATTCCAAAATATTGATTCTCATTGTATGGGTAAGATAACTACCAAGATGATAAAATCTATTTGGCTAACATCAGTCATATTTCTTCTCAAATTTTATAAGTGATTTCATAACAGCCTGTTTGCTGAGAATTGTCCAAATCAAGCATAAACTTCTAGATCAAATTTTTCTACATACATTACGCATATCAAGAAGAAGATCCAAGCATGTTTTCGTGTTAGATTTTGGAATCCTTGGAGACATGAAAATTTAAGGCAATGACGTCTAGAAACATAAAACGTCAATTTGCTAAGAAACGGAAAGATAGGCTGTTTCGAGTTACTGGTCTAAGATATTCCCAAACAGAGTAAAGGCAATCATGAAAATTAATTTCATTGATACTTAGCAACAGAGTGCATTCTGGAGCAATATCTACTCGCATCACCTAACATAGTGTTATGTTAATGAACTTTTAACATGATGTATCGAAACAAAGAGATCCTTGGAGTGATAGAGAGCTTACGAAACCAGAACGGCAACACCAGCCACAACGTCATATCATAGTTAATACAGTAACTATGGTCATATGATATTCTGCAAAGGAAGCACTTTCCATGCGCTAGCTTTACTATATCATCCAAAACGCCAAAATGGGACCTGCTATAACTCAGAGATGCCTGAAAACCATATTCATTCTCTGAAGACAAACATTCAAAAAGACTCAGTTTTACTGCGGAGACCTAGATCTGCAGTACACAACGCCAGAAATAATTTTCCAAATTGTGAAATTGAAAAGGACAACTTCAGAGACTCTCAAGGAAAGCAAATTCGAACAGAAGACAAGGAATCTTTTTGAATGTAAAGTTCTGAAACAAAAGCAACATTGCATTGCCGTTGCCGTTCCTATCGTAGATTCTTAGGCCCCGTCCACACGTACCGGGTGAGTCAATAAAAACGCCCGGCGTTTGAAAAAATCCTGGTCCCTGAATATGAAAGCAATGAAATTGAAAACTGTCTTATTTTATCCCCGATATGTCAAATTAGGTCCAGTAATTTACCCGGTTTTAATCGGCCATTCCTTCCCATCGAAGTAGGAGATTTTCTGCAGAAAACCCCTTTCGAAAACTTGCAAACACGAGTGAAAACACCAAGCAACATTTCCTATTGTTCTCCTTCCAAGCAACAATGACCCTTGGATGTGTTCATGTATTTTTTCCTGATGGGAGAGTGGAATCCCCCTGAATACGTTAATCACACACTAGGGGGAAGACTTTCCAACCCCTCAAAAGGAAAGCAAGCGCTAAAGAGTGCTGAAAGTCATCGCTGTGAGGTTATCACAGTATGGATCCTTGCTTGTAATGTAAGCGTGTTTTTAAGGTTTCCCAAAGGAACTCACTTTAGAAAATCGCTTGCAGAATCTGAACGGGATGACCAATTTTAGCCAAGAAAATTTCTAAAAATAATTGAACATGATAGCTATTCAATCAGGTATTGCAAAAGGAATTCATTTTAGAAAATCGCTTACAGAATCTGAACGGAGTGACGGATTTTAGTCAGAAAAATTTCTAAAAAATAATTGAACGATTTAGCTATTCAATTAAGTATTGCAAAATATCATTGTTTATATACTCAGGGAGCAGCAGCCTTTCAAACGTCGGGCGTGTTTTGACTCACCCGGTAGAATAACACCTCAGTTTTGAATATCGGTCTCATACTTTTTACTCCGCAGCCCACCATGCGCGTAAACTTTTTCGACTCACCCGGTACAAACCAAGGTTCATGAACTCCTCTGGAGGACTTAGCTTTATAGGAGTTTATTAAGTAGGGATCAAAACGTGGAAAAGGGAATTTAGATCGAACGATTGAAGAAACAGTTCTACCAAGGAAGAACCCAAATTGAGACATTGCAACTGCTTCAATGAACTGACGCTTGAACTCCTGGAAGACCCGTAAACGTAAGAAGTTAATTAAGAAGCGATTAAAACAAGGAAAAAAGAAATTCACATTGGGTGATAAGCAATATTTGCATCAAGATCTACCAAGATCGAACCAAAATTGAGACATCAGAACTCCTTTCTTGACAATAAGCTTGAACCCCTGGAAACCTTTCCTGTAGAAGTTAATTAAGAAGCGACTAAAACATGGAACAAAGTAATTCAAATGGAGTGATAAGCAATACTTGTACCAAGATCTTAAAAGATCGAACCGAAATTGAGACATTACAACTCCTTTATTGACAATAAGCTTGAACTCCTGGAAACCTTTCCTGTAGAAGTTAATCATGAAATGATTGGATTCAATCGCACAAGCGGAAAAGGTGGAGTAGAGCCACACTGATAAATTAACAAACCAAAGGATTATGCTCGCTCGTTTCTTATTTGCCTTGATTCACAATCATATAGACACAAGTATTGAAAGAGCATACACACTCGCGTGTCCACAATGTTCTCACTGTATCTTCCTAATATAGCAGCACACGTGCATGAACGCTTCGTACGAAACACTCTACACATTTTGCGCATGCACTGCTCACCTTTTGCCCTCCACGTTAAACCAATGATGATGATGATCAAAATCCAGCCCGGGATTTCAAAGAGGCGTCAACCACTCCAACAATCAAAGAATCGTGGATGTGATGGCGTAATAATAATTTTAGAAATGTATGCGCTTTTCAAGCCTTTCTTTCTTGCCTCTATCTATTCTTTGCAATCTATACACCCTGCACGTGTTGTGAGGACTATGCGAATTGCGGCGACCAGCGCAACATCTAAGGCTCTTCATAAACAATGACTTCTATTCTTTCAAATATCTCTTCCATTCTTCATCAAGAAAGAAGGCCTATGTTAATACTTCTTGGGGGGATTTTCGGTTAGAGTTACGCCAAAACGAAGCAGGGTAGGGATTCGTAAATGTCATAGCAGTAGTCGAAATTGTATCGAAACCCCACGCAAACAAAAGGAGAATTACTAATCAAATGAACGGGAGTCATTCTTTGTTTTAATTATTTGCAAATTCACGCACTTGGAGCCTTTTGTTCTGAACACGTCTAATCTTTGCTCGAATCAGAGAAGAAGTTGATTTGCATAACAATAGGACCTGTATAAAGATGACGGCTTGGCGGCGAATGAGCAGTTGATCGAAGCATAGCTAAAGCTGACAAGTGGCGCATAGCAAAAGTTGCTTGCATTCGGCATAACGACAGAAAAATCTACACCACCAGAAAAAACAATTCAGAATATGATCGAAGATCGTAATAAAAGAATGTCCGAAAGCGGTTCAGCAGAGAGTTTATTGAACTTCATCAATACAGCATCGAGCAGTGTGAAAAATGTCCTGACGCGGCCTGGTTGTTTCAAACGCAACACAAATCACCGAAGATTTCTGCAAAAACAGCTCAAAGTTAGTTCAACGCAAAGGACAGAACCTTCTTCAAGAAAAGAGCTTGCGAAGAAACCATTTGCGTTGAGTAAAATCAAGCAGAGAAATGCAGAAAGGAAAAGAAATGATGTTACGAATATCGCGGAACTAGTCGGGGTGCCACGTCGTAATGAGACGCCAAAACACCGAATCAATGATTTGATAAAAGGACAATTTATTATCAAAAGAGATGCGGTCGATCCTCATGATTTACAACAAGAACTTCAATACTTAGATGAATGCAAAAAGTTTAGCAAGATGGTGGATGATCTCGTCGATAATCTTTTGGAATCATCTTCAAGCAAATCGAACGCCAGCGAAAATGAACAATCAGTCCGAGAAATGACGACAACGCCCGCTTACGTTCGATCCGGATCAGTTTCGTCTTACTCATCCTCTTCAGAAGAGGAAATCAACTTTGACTTTTTATCCGGTGAAGAACTTGTCCGGTCGCTGGATATTTCGGAATTATTCATCCCAGAAGGACACTCCAGTCCAGTTCAAGAAAAGACATTAGGGAGTGGTCAAACAAGCCCGGTCGAGGAAAGTTTTCAGATAATTTCTGGACATGAGAGCCCGGTCAATGAACAAATGATGTACGAAAGTGATTTTGTTGACGTTCAACGAATGCCAGTTTTTGAAAACGTATTTCGTCAGTTTTCGTTATAGCAGAGTTTATTGAAGCAAAGTCAGTAACTCTGCTTGAAGTAAAGACATATAAGTAGTTTTAGCTTACAAAGAAAGGAATGACGCATCAACCAAAACACTTCTAAACACTCGCAAGAGAATTTCAAGAAGCACATTTCACTCCCAACAAGTTTCGAAATTTCGTAGATTTTCGTTATAGTGAAGTTTATGGCGGTTAAGTTGAAAGAAAAATAGCGGCTTTATTGAAAGGTCTTCTGCAGTGAAAATCTGATAAGCATCTCTACGAATTGATTTTACTAGACTTACATCAGTTTTCGTTACAGCGAAGTTTATGGCGGTTACGTAAAAAGGAAATAGTGGTTTTATCCAAAGGAGGCTACCATCAGAGCTATGAATTTGATAAGGCACCTCTAGAACTTGACCTTAACCACGGTGCAAATTTGCCTTCGCGCTTTTCGTTGATTTTTCACGCAAATAATTTTCTGAACTGATGATAAATAATTAGAAATTGCTCTGGCATAAACATCAAATGTATAATTGCCAAATTGATCGAAACATTTATAATTCAAGAGGTTTTCGTTTGTTTAAAATTGACCAAAAAACATTTCTTTGCCAAGTAATGAAAAGGCTGCGGGTTAGCGATCTTCTAGCTTAGATTCCAAATGAAAAGTTTCCGTCAAATCTGAGATTTCTGAATTGCTGTATCACTAAACTCAACCCTCAAAATGAAAAAACCTCAATTTTAACTTCATGGCCTTTAGAAAACAATAAACTAATTCCTAGTCTTCAACAAAGTACACGTTTTTTTTATAAGAAACTGGTTTATAAGAAACTAGTACTAAAGAGGCAAAAATTTTAAGAAACTCTAGTACTATGTCTGAGAAGTACTAAGAAACTTTTCAAAGTTAAAAGTATGGATTTTATAGCGAATAGATCATTGAACCTTCATTCTTGAGCAATATTATCTAACCATTTGTGTTTTAAACATAACAGAACACTGTTTATTCCTTTATGATATTTTAAATATCAAGAAACATATCTGCCGCAGTCTTAGCGACCACATTGCTAATTCTGCATTCAGAAAAATAAGAAACCAATTAAGAAACTTTTAGTACTAAAATCGACAAAATTTCATGTGAAATTAAGAAACTTTTAGTTCTATGGCCTGATCCTAGTTTCTTATAAAAAAAACGTGTAGTTTCAGAAACGTTCTTGTATATATCAATGTATGCGGCTGAACAGAATGAATAAATAATGTGTATGTTATATCATTAAGTGTTCATCTATGGAATGTATTGTAGAAAGCGAATCATAATGGAATATATTTATTTATGTGTTGACGATATTGTTTACTTATTTATCTTTTGCTGCAAACTTTGATATTTCGAGGAGCAGAGAATTTCGCAATTGCGCTCAATGCAATCATCTCAAGCGTGTTCAAAAGAATGTATCTTTGTTTGTTGAATCGTGCAAACAAATCTCAGTGACTAAGTTCAAGAAACTATTACTCATTTGTAGGAGAAAGGCTACCTTAGGCGTAAAGATCAATTTCTCCAAAATCGCTCAAACATTTCCATAGTAATGGTTGATCATTGCTCAATCGTGCAGACAAGAATCACTGATCACTGATAGCAATTTCATTTCATTCACTTCATTTTATATTCTTTATACAAGGTAACCCCCGTCGGCAAAGGCCGCTTTTCAGGGGGCCGTGACAAAAACTTAAAATCTAAAATTTACAAGTAAAATATATTAAAAAAGAAACTAAATAATCTAATCACAAAGTTAAAGTAAAATTAAAATCAGTATTTACATGATTATCATATCATGGGTGGCAGGACACAATCAGACCTGACCAGAGCAAACCGGACCCCATGCCCACCCTGAAATAAGACACCATTACAGCACCTCATGGCAGGCAAAGAAACCGACCGACCCCAGTCCAATCCAACCGCATCCCGCCACCCACGATCAAATCAAAGACACATTTAAAAGCATATAAAGAGGGTGCTTGCTTAACCTCGGGTTCAAGGCTGTTCCACTTGCTTAATTAACCTCAGGTTCAATGCTGTTCAAGGCTGTTGCAATTACCTATCATTTATTTTGTAGCATAGAGACCAACTTAGATGTACAAATTCACTGCCCTAAAAAAATCGCTAATACATCTTTAAAGTTTCGGTTGCTTCTGTAAGGAGGTTGTTTTACATGATTAATCACGCTGCAACGAGGACTAGAAATTTAAACAAACGCTTACCTTCGGCCCTGTTCACACGGGAACGCAATCGTTCCGTTCCATCTTTTCCAGTTTCTTGTAACGCAAGAATAGATTGTTAACACGAGAACAGAACGATTGCGTAGGCTATCGGCTTTTGTTTTTGTTCACACGGGCACGCAATCGTTCTGTTCCACAGTTCATTCTTCAGTCCTTGCCATTTTTCCAGCAACAACTACATCCACAAATGCGCTTAGGGCAAAACTCTCATCGGTCCGTTTTTTGGACAAGTTTTGCACCTCGTTGTTCACGGGAACGAAACAAAACGATTGCGTCTCGTCCCACTTTTCGAATCACTCTTTTATCGTTCCACTTTTTGGAACGGAACGGAAATATTTCAAGCATGTTTTAAGTGTTCCCGTGTGAACGTAACTCCTGAGCATGTCACTTTTCGAAAGGACGATACGGAGCGGAACGATTGCGTTCCCGTGTGAACGGGGCCTTACTTTCAGCATAAAAACGGTTGGAGGTGCATGATCATCTTCTGGGGAGGAACGAAAAAAGCCCAGATCAATCTCTCCAACAAGTTAAAATTGGTTAACTTCGGTTAAGTTCAGTAAAAACCGATTGATGTCATATTCTTCATATTAAAGCTGAAAACTGAACGACATTTGACAGCATTTTTTACGTAATTTTTAATGTCTTCAATAATTTCTATTGGAATTAATGTTTTAACACTAATAAATTCATGCTTACATGCGCTATTTCTCCTCAGAATCCTCCAAAACTAGTCACTAATCACAAAAAATTCAACAAGGGAGCAAAAATGTTCAGACAAATGGTCTCCTGGGGGCGCTACGCCCCCAGCCCCCTAATGGCTTCGGCCCTATTCTTGCGCAACCTTGATTAGATATTTTGCGCATTTCTTAGTTTCTTTCTTCATCACAGAGCGATTCAACTGAAACTGGAGGTCAATGAAACATTTTTCGATATCAAGACGGGAGAATAGAAAACTCTGACATTTACAATCGGCAATTCAAAGAGTGAATGCGTTTGCCATTCAAATCAACACGACGCAGAAAGAAATGTTAAAAGTTTTGTCAATATTTGATGAAAGGTTTGAATGACTTCAGCATGAGGTAAAAGCTTTACCATCTGAATCGTAAAATTCGTTGCGTGAATTTGAATCAAAGGTCTGAAAAATTCATATTCAATGAAAGGTTCGACAAGAAAAAAATCAACAACGTTTATGTGGATCGGAAGGAAAATTTTTGTGGAATGAATAGTAAACCAAGGGTCATTTCATTCCCAAGAGAACTCGTATACCTTCGCTAAAAATCCTTTTGTGAATCAAAGAAAAATCTATCAAACAAATATCCTCTGAAATCTTTTTGTTCAGAAAAATCTCGCTCTCTTTTCTACAGAGTGGGGAAAACTGTGGAGAAAGAACTCCATTCTCGGATAAATCAGATTCAACAATGAGACATCACAATATGCAAAGAATTGAAAAAAAAATAACGTTTAAAATCCAATATCTTTATGCTGAGCTTTTTGTAGATAAGACACATGACAATTAATAAAAAGCCTTTATCTTTTATCTGTTTCACGCAAGGAACAATACATAGAAATACGTCATACATTGGATGGATTTGTTGTTCCTATTGACTTTGAATATAAATCCTGTTTTACTTGGTTAAAAGTGGACTCATGCATACGCCACCGGCCACGCTGGATAACGCTGATTAACTTGATAGATACCAAACGGCTAGTTGCGAAAACATTTTCCCTTGCGTGACCAAATGTGATCAATTTAAAAACAACGTGTACATGTTTTTATAAAAAAAATTTGAATCAGGCAAATAGTACTAAAAATTTCTATATTCTAAGGGACAGTGCAAAATTTATCATATGACATGGCCGGTGGAGAAAACTTTTTGGAAAAAACCTGCTTGCCCCGTATGAAATTATAGCAGAAAAACCAACTGCCCCGTCCCTTAAAGTCCTTAAAAATGTATCTCTTCTGTATTAATGAACAACAGATATTTTGCAGTACGTAACACCGATGAAGTAGCAAAAGACCATAACAAAATCCATTCTTGTACTTACGAATGTTTTTCAATGAAGAATTTGCTTTGAAGATTAAGAGATATGACTGATGCAAGTAACTCACAAGGAAATTTTGTGTCTAAAATATATATCCTTCCAAGCTTTTCTCTGCTCTCATGATTCAAAACTTTGACCTCAAGCTGAGACATTTTACATTTCAAATTTCATCTTGAGCTCATAAAAAGCCTCTGCCTCGTTGATATTTGCTTCAAAAAGGTGTTGACCCACCTCTGATAAGCTCAATAAAAGTAGTTGCCCCGTTGCGTTTTGCACTGGCCATGTTTATCGTCGCACCGCAACTTTCGTATCGGATAGGGGTGCTGTTTTCATCACACCAGAGCTATCCGATACAAGACGCTCTACAAATCGGAGCGAAAATCACTTTTCTTCGTAGGTGATATGAAAATCACTCCGGCATGGTTTTGGCATGATGTAAATGGCGCTATCCGATACGTTTCGTTCTGCAAACACATTTCTTTTCTTTGAGAACAATAATAAAAAAATAAAAATGGAAAAAAGGATTAAGAACAATACTGAATTGCTCCCTAACTTAAGACGCGACGATAGCTATCCGGTATAATGTAAACGGTAGCTCTATCCGATAGAGGTCACTCGCAACGAGACGCGACGATAGCTATCCGGTAAAGTGTAAACGGGGCCTAGATTTTTGCGTAGTAGTGCCGAAAGTTTGATCTTTTGTTTCTTATCTTCATAAGCGGATGAATTATCATATGGTCTCTATCACTTCTGCAGATATATTTTTTGACATTGCTCAAGAATAAGGGTTCAACGATGTATTTGCCATAATATCCTTGAGTTTAAGTTTTAAAAGTTTCTCAATACTTCACCGACATAGTACTGGTGCTTCTTAAAATCTTGGCCATCTTAGCATCAGTTTCTCATAAAAAATCGCCTAAGCCGTAATTATTGGATGTACCTCACTGCATAAGAACCTAACTTGAAAATATATTGCTTACAGAACTGTGTTAGGCAGATGTCAACATGGTAAGTTTTAAGTCAGAAGGCCAAGAATGTATGTAAATACATAGTTGTTGCACTTCTTCAGATTCTCACCACGGGGTAGATATTAGACTGATGACGATGAGTCTCTTGTTGCCCTGTGTTTATTGACTTGAAGATGGCGCTTCGGGCAATAGAGACTCATAGTATTACTCTGAAAAACTTGGCCCTATTTAGGACCAAACTTCGCAATTCTTCCAGTACCAATCAGATTGCGAGATTTGTGAATTACTATTGTTACGTTGTAAATCTGATAGAATTTCGATTAGATTGAAGAATTGAAAACACTCCCACGGGATTGAGATTCGAAGCCGTGATTTCATCATAATTCCATTGATGATTGAAGAAAATAGGGCCAAGTTGTTCACTGTTTCACCATGAGTCCCTCTTGAGCAAGATTTACCGCAGGGATACAAGGGACTCATCATCATAAGTCTAGGTAGACATGACATTTGGCTCCTCGTGGTATCGTCTCATAGTATTGCAGCATCTGCAAGAAATGATGAAATTTCCCCACATTTTTGTAGGGGAAATTGTGGGGAAACGGACACATTTTCCATAATTTCCCAAAGGGGAAATGGAAATTTCCGTTTCCTCTCAATTTCCCAGATAAAATCGTCCATTTCCTTTAAATTTCCATCCAAAAACTAGGGGGAAATTTTGGTATTTTTGCTGTGAGTGTAATAAGTAGCTACTGTGTATTGTAAATGCTTAATGTAATATGTTAAAGAGATTCTTGTAAAAATGTCTATTTCTTATGCAATAACCAACAAAATTTCAAATGAGCAATAGGCCAGTCTTTTGATTAGTGAAACAATTCATAGGGTGATAATTGCGATTCGCGTAACAATACTTGATCGTATGAAATTGGTTTGTGTTCCATGCCGCAATGTTTTTCGAATTTTGCCGAAAATGTGCTTCATTGTTTCGATTTTTAAGAAACGTGTAAACTCGACCATTCCATTTATCAGTAATTGTAAAAACATGTTTCTCTCCTTCACACCATGGAATATGAAAATAACGTTTTAGCGACAAATTAGGCCTCCGAACGAATACCCCACCAACCTGTCTATAGCCCTTAGTCTCTTCTAGAACAAAGGAACCCTTGCCCAGGTTGCAGCCACATGGGAGAGGGGGCATAACCGCCAAATATGATAGCGCCGTCGCAAAGTCAAAGCATCTTATATGTGCTATGAATGATTAGCACATCCCCCGTCTAAGTGCCTCGCTACATTCTACCCCGGTGATTTCCCCGGTGAAAAATCTGAAGCAAAATCAGTCCCCGGACAAGCTCACAAAACGCCCCGCAAGTGAAACTTCACCTGCAAGTAGGCGAACCCCGGAGTGGAATTTGAGAAATTATTTCCAAGTTGAGGCAGTTTTCCGCTAATAACTATCCCGTCCTTGTTACATAATTCGAGCTCTCCGGTGAAAGTTTGACCATATTGTTCGGTCACTAGGACCCAGGTGAACATCTGACCCCTCGCCGGGGCACTTAGGCGAGGGTGTATTAGCCCAACAAAGTTGCGGAGCCTTGGGATTTGACAAGAAGGCACGGTGTTCACATGATACGGCTTCTAGAAGCAAATGTTTCTCATGAAAGCAGGGCCGTACGAAGCATCTTGAACTTGGTTGGGTGAACGAAACTTCAAGGCCACATTTTTATGAAACAAAACAGGGACACTTTCTGAAACAAAAAGGGCAACTTTTTTATCATAATTGCAAATCTTGGGCGGCCTTGCATCCTCCGGTTCTTACGTCTCTGCGTAAAGACTCAGAGAAAATGTTCCGCAGAATTTCATCCAGATGCTGTACTGGGTCAGAGAAATTAGACATACACAAATTACTTCATTGAAGATGAGATACAAAAGCTGGGCTGTGTCCAGGGTTGTTTCTTTGGCTCAAAAAGCAGCCCTTTCGTCCTTCAGAAGGGATGTTAACCAAAGTATCCTATGCCTGGATCCAGAATGCAGAGTAGACCTAAATAAACCGGAAATAGCTTCCAGCAAATTCAAAATGAAATAATGAATGAAAAAAGGCACCTCAAAATTGGGCCAACGATTTGGTCAGGTAGGCCAAAACAAATGCAAGTCTGCAGCAGTTCCTTTTGAAAGGTTCTTTGGAGAAATGGATTAATAAATAGAGTTGGAGCCATGGAAGTAAATTTGCAACTCAAAAGATTTACCTCTGAAAGGTACTATAATGAATGACAGTTGCAATGACCACGAGACCAATATACAAAAAGCGTGCGAGGCGAGATATTACAAGCGACTAAATTTTCGACGCCATCATACTTAATCTCGCACATGGATCCAAGGTACTCCACGTCCGCTTCCCTAATGTTCCCATTTACACAAAATAAATCATATTGTCAGCTCTAAATGCAGTCTTCATTACACATGACATTCCAGGGGGTTGTTCTACCACTGACAGACTTTTTGACGATATTTATTTCATTTGAAGATAAAACAGCGAGGCAAATTACTTCTCCAAGAAGCAGAAATGATTTCTGTGCGAAGAACAGGTATTTTCAAGATTCTCAGGATTTTCGGGGATTTTCGTACAAACGATGCGATTCTTGACAAGAAGGATGGATGAGGGTTTTGGAGAGAGACCTTGCCTTAACGTGAAAATTCTAAACTTTTGATAAACATTGAATTCGTATTTGAAAATGGCTATTTTGAGGCCTATAAATTATTAGGCGTTTCCTCGACGAATGACTATCCTTCTAGCCTACTTAACAGAGTTTGTGCCCCAGGGGAGGTACTTGACTAGGGAGCTGATGGGAATGTGTAGAAACCCTTGCCACACCCTGCACCCTGTCGCAGAAAAATGCTCCAAATTCATACCCTGTTGCATAAAACCTTGCGAAAGGTATGAATAATCCATTGTTCCAAGAGCACTCTAAAAATTTTCCTTTCCACGTGATACCATAATTTCTTATCAATTAAAATACCCTGTCGCATGATTTTGCTCAGAAAAGGACACCCAGTCGCATAATTTTGCCACGAAAGGACACCCCGAGCGGCACGTCCCGTCAAGTCAAGTATGGGAGTGTCCCCCCGGATTTGTGCAAGGTCAAAGAGCCATTTTAGCCCAGGGTTCTTTCCAGGCAAGATATAATTTCAGACTGCCTGAAAATCAAATCCCGTGGGGGTGGGGACTTGACCAGATTTTGGATGGGGACGTGGTATCGAAGCTTCAAAAACACACCCGTTCCTTATACCAATTTTTCGAAAATATGTATCCGACCTTATACCTATTTGCAGAAAATGCATCGATACAAAATCGTGAAAATTGATAATCTTCCCGATGGCAGGTCCCCGTACCCAAAATATGTATAGAACTCCCCCCTGGGAATCAAGCTAGGCCCAAACAGAACCAATAGATCCACAGTGCAGTGGTGTAAGTGACAGAACAGTTCAAGTAGGTAAAACTTTTCTTTCATCTCAACTACAACAGCGTGGATTCATGATTTCTGCTTAGGCCCAATTCGATTCTTAGATCGCTTGAAATTTCAGCGTGTTTGCAAAGCACCATGGGTTACAATGGTTCTTTGCAGGCTTACATTTGCAGACAGCAGACAAATCTAAAAATGGCCCATTCAAATCGATGCAGTACACGCACCGTGAACAATAGAGCGCCAATGAAACAATGCTGTGTCTGCACCTTTTCTTTGTTCTTTTTATAAGCAAGGCCATTGCTCGTGTCCGTGTCCATGAAGAGTACCAAGGTCTGATCCCCCGTCGTTTTAGGCCCTTTCTCTCGACGTAGAATTACGGAAAGGAAACGCATTAGAGGTGAAAAAGTCCCCACGTGTAACTTCACGAGTCATTTCCAAATCGAGCATTCCGACAATGAGGCATTTGCTGGTCAAAATACAGACTTGAGATTAAGTAAGATTTACTATATATGTAAATGTGGGGGAGTGGGTTTCCTTGTAACCTCGTTTACGCCAACGCTTCGTACGCCTGCAGACGAAAGAACCAATAGAAGCGCCTTGTTGACCCAGAGAAGAATTCTTCAGTTGTTTCGACGCGCCGTAAACATGATGTCGCATCGTGTAGCAGGTTAAACATTCTTATCTTATTCGCTACCAAAGGTCAGGTTTGTGAGACAGATAGAGAAATTTGTTATGTCGATTTCAGGAAAAGTGGATCTGCAAAATTGACTTACTTAGGCCTGATTCAATTGTGTGTTTGAGGTGGGTCATATCACACGTGCTAGCAGTTCTTAAAAATGCTGTTTTCTCAAAGTTCTTCTGAACCTTCTACTTTTTCGCCCTTGCCAAGGTTCTCTAAAGCATGGCTTTAGATTGGGCGATAAAGCGATTGGAAAGCAGGAAGCATTGAAAATTCTTCTTAATGTGTAAAAATATCATTCCATTCAGAGTCTTTCTTAGAATAGCTAAAAGGTCTTTACGGACACAAGCTCATAACGCGGAAGAAGACATTTAGATTTGCATCTGTGGAGTCCAAAAGACATCTACAGTGCTGGAAATTCTGTCGAACAGAACATCTAAACATTTGCTTCATTTTGAATAATTGGCAGTTTGCAGTTTGGTACGCTAAAAACAACAGTAAACAGGAAGCGTATGGAACGGATTGTCCCGACAAATGCGGAAGGAAAAATTTGTGATTTGTATCTACTATGTCGCGAAATACATCTGCTGCGCAGGAATTCCGTTGGAGGGCGATATCTAAACATGAGCTTTGTCAAGAAAAACAGCTTGCAATTTGGTATGCGGAAAACCACAATAAACAAGAGGCGTAAAGGGCAAAAAGTCCTGAAAAATGCGGAAGAAATATTTGCAATTTGCATCTGCCATGTCGAGAAATACATCTGCCGCGCAGGAATTCCATTGAAGGCAGTATCCAAAGTCCCGAAAATGCGGAAGAAATATTAGCAATTTGCATCTGCCATGTCGAGAAGTACATCTGCCGCGCAGGAATTCCGTTGAAGGACGATATCTAAACATGAACTTTGTTGTAAACGACAGCTTTAAATTTTGGAATGCAAAAACCTTAAGGGAGACCAAAGTGCTGAAGATAGTGAAGAAGGGGAGATTTTGGGAAAAAGCAATGCATTTCTTCCTTCAAACAGCAAAAAAGTTCTTGACAGTTCTTGGCCATTTTGTAAAATTTAACAAGCGGCTGTCCTGGAAAATTCGAATCTATAATTCGATGATTAATCACCCCACGTTATAAAATTGAATAAAGTAAGCAAAGATTTTCAGAAGAATAGCACACTTCCTCGCACGTTATGCATTTGCTTTGTCGGAGAATTAGCAGCATTATCTGACGAAACAAACGCCAAGAAATACTAAAAATTTTGCAACATTTTTAAACTTGATATATTCAAAATAGAAGGGTCTTAATTCAACAGACTGAACTATGAAATTTTAGTTCATGTGTTGGTAGTTAAAGAAAGCATTCACAAAGTTGATTGTGTGGATAGTTGATAGTTGTTGATGATTTTGAAGTTATGGTTTTAGGGTGGAGTGCTTTTTGTGATAACAGTTATGCCAAACTTGCGGGTGATCTTAAATAAAGTATCTGCGTTTGATTAGAAATACAGTTATGAATTACGCATCGATTTTAAAGGACAAGTCCGAGGTTGGTATAATTGTTGATTATTCAAGAGATTACATAGCCTGCGTGCAGACTATACCCCCCCCCCCCTAACGAAAACCTTTTCGTCAGGGGGGTATAGTCTGCACGCAGGCTAGAGATTATACTGTTGTGAATGGTGTATAGTACCCTTTTCAATTTTTTTCTCTTTTAATCTGCAAAACTACATATTTCAATCTGCTAAGGAGTGCGAAATGACGTCATTTTCTATGACGTCACTTCACGTTGACCTGAACGAGGCTGCCAAATGTGTTGATATATTATAGCATTCACATTGCTAGCCTCCTTATCGCGCCTTCGCACACTAGTACTAGTACAAAATACAAAATGGCGACGATATTTGGCCTAACTCACAAAGATTCATTGACCAATTTATGATTGGAGGCATCAAACCTTGGAAATAACTCACGATTGGTGTTCAATTCAGCAGTTGGTAAGGTTGCTTTTTAACAGTAATTTTACCAACCCGGAACTTGTCCTTTAAAGAGTCATCAATTATTTGTTAGCAGAATGGCTACATTTAATGAAAATATATTTTGATTTACAACGATCAAACGGTCGTAGACCTATGAGCCAATTTCGCAAAGGAACCCGGGAAAGAAACGAGGAATAGCGAGCTAAGGTGTCAAACAATAATGATCTTTCCTCCATTCAAAAGCAATGTACCAAACATTGATCCCTGGGGTACCCCTCAATCAACCTCTCATGACATAACATAGTAGACTTTTTACCAATTTTTCAAAGACTCTGATCGAAGAGAATTTGATACATCTTGTAGAATTTTCGAATGTGCACAAAATACTAAAAATTTTACATTATATACCGGGTGAGTAAAAAAAAAGTTTACACGTTTGGCGGGCTGTGGAATAAAAAGCATGTATCCAATATTCGAAAATCAAATATTAATCTATCAGTCAAAGGCTAACTTAGATGAGAAAATTTCGTTTCGAAAGAATGGTAACCTGTTTCACACATCCTTGCAAGCTCTTCACCGATTCTTTCGCGTTTATCATAATCGACTGACAAGTTTTTCTAGAGTTTGTCTTTGTCTAAACTTTAGCATTCCATTGCGAAAAAACTGGCCAAGCTTTTGACTTCATGTTTGGCTTGTGTGTCCGTAAACATATGATGAGAGTACCAAAAAAGTTTGATCAAGATCTTTAGATTAGCTGAGTGGAAAATGAAGTTCTTCTGAAGCCAGTAAAACATTTTGGGAGCCTTCTCCAAAGCCGAGAAAACAAACAGTTTTGTTTAATATGAGTAAATTGCTATAAATATGAGTAACATCATACTTTTTACAGAATTTCGATAACCGATAAGTTCTAGAGCAATTAATAAGTTTCTAGAAGGGAGGATTTTTGAAGAGCGGCTTTTCGTGCTCATCGGAGCAGAAAGCAGAGTCACCTTAAGTGACGAAACGTTGTGATCGTAATTCTGAATGGTTAAGCCTAACCACATGGTCAGCGAGATAACGGCTTGGTGAATTCCATGCTCTTCTGATAAGAACCGGGTTTCAGCACTTTTTTCCAGGCTGATTCATTGTTAGCAATATGTTTCTGAGATTAAATGTTTATTCTTTAAAATATGTTTCTAATTAACGATACAACTCAAATCTCTATGAATCATCTGGGAGAGGAATTGTTTACAACGGAAGAAAGATTCAGGCTTAAAAGAAAGACTCAAACTTATGAGTATAATTTGGGGTTTTGCTAAAAGTGGGATCATGAGTCATCAACAGAATTTCAATAAATTTAGATTGGATAGTAATGCAAAAGCAAGCTTAAGTTTCAAAATATGTTTTACCAATATTTCAAAAACTTCTAGATTAACCAATGATGGAAAAGCAAACTTAGATTATAAAACATATTTTATCAAACTAACAGAGTTTCGGGCTAGCAGAGTTTCTATCTATAGGAGGACTTAACCACTCGACCACACCACTCATAGATCTTAGTGCTGTAAACAACGCAAGGAGTTCGAAAATATCAGGTCATTTTGATAACTTGACGAAGGGTTAACTAACGGACTTAGCGTCCGGAGTAAGGTTTGGCTGGGTCTGGCCTCTTTGTAGGCTCTGTGTGCAATAACTATTCTTGAATGCAAAGGGCTTAATGAAACTCGTTGTTTTTTTATTGTTTGTCTATCGAACGCCTCAACTGATAAAAAACTAATCTACACACGCTTTCGTAAAGTGAATGGCGTCATGTACATTGTGTCAGCACTACTCCAATATTTTCTGAGGAGTTTGTGCTTTGCTTTGTTCCAAAATCAACCATACAAGCATACAAGTCCGTCAAATAGTCGCTCGTCAGTATATAGAACGACTATATCTATTTGTAGAACCTTAACAGATAAAGGCACCATTTTGAAAATGAAATGACGTCACAAAAGAGTGCCATATTTAATTTTAAAGCACAGGGGCTGGTATTTGGCTCTGTTCTAAAGATAGCCATTGCTAAGCCTATTTATAGCACAGCTTTACTGATAAAAGCCATATGTAGGCCAAATGCAGACAAACATTTCATGAATTAAATGACGCCATAAAAGTGTCATATTTGAAAGCACAGGGGTTTTTTCCTGGCTCTGTTCTAAAGATAGCCATTGCTAAGTCTATTTATAGCACGACTCTACTGATAAAGGACAGTTTCAGACTCGCTTTCGCAGATAAGACGACGTCATAAAAGTTTGTCATATCTAACCTTAAAAGAGCTGGGGTTTGTTCTTGGTTTTGTTCTTAGAGATAGCCACTGTTATGTCTATTTATAGCACGACTCCACTGATAAAGGACAACTTCAGACACGCTTTCGTAAAAGAAATGACGTCATAAAATGTGTGTAATTACTATTTATAGATTCCCAGAGGACGTGAGAAAGAAGATAAGAGAAAACCTCCCAGGGTTATTCATGATATACAGATTAATCATTAACATCTCTTGTGATTTGTTTCTTTTATCTAAAAATTGGATTAAAAATGTTATTTATCAAATAAAACAATGATATTTCGATGCCTTTGACATGTTCACCTGTAACTTTTGTCAAAATTTCTCTCAATTTCTTTGACTTGCTGGATTAAAATTTCTTCCCTGCTGCTTGAAAGTGGATTAATTTTGAATCGGTTGAACTTCAATTTCATTTAATTTGACTTTGATGAAAATCTTTGTTATTTTGAATGAGCAAAAAGCGAAGAGTTCATGATTTTTGGACACTTTGAAATTTTTTGATGCCCATTTAACAAAAGTACCTATCACCTAACACAGCGACTATAATCAACTGAGGCTACGTCAGACATATCCGGATATGTTTGAAAACACATCTTTTTACCCGTACAAAAAAGATCTGTGTCCAAGCGAGAAGCGTTTTCAGAAATGTCCCGGTCCACAAGAAAACGCTGTGAAATGTGAAATTCGAAAACAAATAAACAAAATGCCCTCGCGCGATCCCCAAAGATCAGAGCGCATGCTCCGATGGGCTGTAAATCGATGCTGTGACGTCAGCGTTTTCAAAAGCTCCGTTTTCACTCGTCTACACGACATGTGACAATGGCGTTTTGTAAAAGATCCGAATTTCAGTGACCGAAAACGCCGTCTACGTGTGGATGCGATCCCAAAACGGATAAAAAGATGGAGATGCGTTTTCAAAAGATCCGGATACGTGGACGGGGCTCGAGCCAATCGAAACAAGAAAGAGCAATCCTCCAGCGTGGTAAAGTTCTAAGACGATGAGTGAGGACAATTTATCGAAATTTTTATTTCCGTAGAATAGTGATAGGCAATCTAACACAAATCAAACGAGCCTCTGGTGTAAAAGGATAAAAAATCGCTCGATCCAGGCTCTTTTGTAAAATGGCTAAAATATTCATTCATCAAGAACGGTGAGGGTGATTTATCGTTGCCTGCGGGCAGCCTCAAAGGAGCTGAGGCTGCGAGCAAGCTAGATCTATCGTGACTTTGGTGATTTTTAGCAAAAACAAATTTCACATCTACTGTAAGTTAGCCTTTCTACTTGATAATCCATTGATATCGCTAAAAAATATTAAACTACGGGGTGTCCAAAAAAAATTGTGCTCTGTTTGTGGGGCTGCCGTGAAGGAGCTATAGATTTAATCATCTCAGTTTTTACACGACTGCATAGGTCAGGCTTCAACTTCGAGTTTGAGACCTTGTTTGAGTCAATCTGACAAGTGGTTGCTGATTTATGGCAGAGAAAAGGCAAAATTAGTGGTTGTTTCAAAAACAGCATTTCTATTGTTATCCAGCAATGTCAAAATAAAGTAAGTTTTCAAAGAAAGGATTCTAACCAAAATTTTTGCAAAATCTTTCAAAGGGTTATCATCGTTGTCTTTTCATAAGATGTTTTTCCCTGGCCTATTCATAAGAGAGCACTGTCTGCCTTTTAGAAAGAGCAGTGAAAATTTAATACGATGTAAGAACCCTTTCGTTGCAAATTTACTTAATTTTGACATTGCTGGAGAACACAAGAGGTGTTATTTTTAACCAACCACTTGTTTTGTCTTTGCTCTGCCATAAATCAGCAACGACATGTCAGATTGGCTCAAGCAAGGTCTCATACTCTACGTTGAAGCCTGACTTATGCAACTGTGTAAATACCGAGACGATTGAATCGAGAGCTCCTCCACAGCAGCCACACAAACAGAGCACAATTTTTGGGACATCCTGTATGATCAAGAAATGCTAATAATTTACTATGGGTCCTGAATAGATCTTCGGAAACTTGCAGTCCTTTCATTAAAAAGATCTTCAATCGGTATGGCATGAATGCTTTGTTCAAGAAACTTAACTAATCTTGATGTTTTTGTAATGTTAATAAATCCAGAGGTTTTAATCTCATGTTTACGTTTCATTTACTTACTCTAAGTTTAAGATGAGATCCAAGAACAATCGAAAAATTATTCATACAACAATATACAGCATTGATACAAGTGAACAACAGAACAGCGGCACAATAGGATAAACAATAGGATAAGCGAACAAGAGAGCGAGAGAACAATAGGCCAGGGAAAAACATCACAAAAGAACAACAGAATAACAAGCAACAGGACTGAAGATCAATGGTGTAAAGCTTTGTCAACAATGGAACAATAAGATAAGCGAACAATGGAATGACTAAACAATAAGCTATGTGAAGAATACAACAAAACAACAGTATCACATTGAAAATTCTAAGAACAATAGATTGTAGAAACAAACACAATGGTTGCCTCAGTGATCGTAAAATAACGTTATCACTAAAATATTATGGTCAGCATTTTGTATTATATCCGGTGATAAAATCACTGCTATTCATTGTCAGCTATATTCTTCTTATCCTATTGTTCTCAGTTTGATTGTCATTTTTCATAAAGCTAGCAATTTTTCCTTTCATTTCACAAAAATTTTCTCACCAAATACTTGCATCAAACTGATAGGCTGTTTTGAGGACACGCACAAGTGAAAAATAGGGTGGCAAAATGATTTCTTAGCCAAACAACAAATGCCATTTAGCAAATCATTATTTGAAAATTTTGCTGAACATCTATAAATTAACATAGCTTGGAGTTTTAAAACAACTTCTGGGCCATGATATCGGGTTTTCTTCCAGCTCATTATTATTTCAAGTATTTTAGATATAATCTAAGCATACATTTTATTACTAGTATCTCTTAATTTTTCAAATTGAAGTCCATTCCCACAGAAATTTCGATTGGTGAACGTTCCATGATTCTCTCTCATGGAGTCACAAAATCTTATGGCAAAAACAATATTATCCGCAGAAACACTGGAGAGGAGGGGCGAGCAGGGCAATCACACCTTCTGCCCTCTCGAGAATGTCCTAAATATGTTATTTTTATTGTTTGCCCTCAAATTGCACTTTTGCCCCCTAAAGATGTGCCCCGTCAAGCGCCCCCGATGATCTGTTCATATTCTTGCAATACCATTACGTCAAAGTACCATATCCAAAGAGAGTCTTTTATCTGCATAAGATGCTATTGAACAAAGAATGTCAACAAATATAATTTGTTTCAACTATTTGAAAAACTATCATATGTTCAAGAAGATGCATTCTCACCTCTCTGTGTGTCAAATGCTACCTGCAGATGTCAATTTTATGAATGAATTCTCTAAGCTGCTCTTTTTCTTTGTATTCAGCACCAAGTCTCAGAAATCGATCACCATTTTCATCATAATATTCTTCTAACACTCCGTTGTTAATGACAGCTTTTAACACGTGGTAGAGTTGATTGGGAGAAACACTTTCAGCTGAAAAGAGAGAAATAAAGTAATGCTTACACAAGAAATCAAACTAAGTGGATACCACAGAAGTAAAGAGGTGAGGAAATGCTGAAGACATTAATGTCCTTGAAACACAAGTCTCTTAAAGAACCATTGTCAACTGGGTCCTTTGCCGGTAAGCTACAATTTCAGTGGCCTCACTCCATAAGGACCCTCAAATTACGCTCAGATCGTAGAGTTGAATTGTTGCTGTTGTTGTCGCTTCACTGAGGGTCTTATTTCCCTGGAGCTGTAAAAACAGCGAGAAATGTCAATCAGTGACGAGTTTCTGTCGCCCTGTGATATGCTAGTTAAAATGTGGCTTAGAGGCAGGAAGCTTTCGCGATTATGGCAAGAATGATCCTTTAGTGAAGTACTGATACCTAGTTTTACGGTAAAGCAGCTTTGGAATACTGATTTTTGAGTGAGGAATGAATCTGGTTTTGAATGAATACATTTGTACATAGGGGCATTGTATTTTTGAAGCAGGAAGAAAATCAAATATACCTGCAGTAAAATTTAACTTTATGAAAGACTGAAAATTTCAAGAGTTTGCAGATGATTTGTCAGTGACTCTGTACCTTCCAAAACATCTGTTAATGTTTATGAACACAGAGCGTCACTTACCATGAAAAGAAAGTCCCTTTCTAATTCTCTCTGCACCATTTTTATAGAGAGAGCTAGCCACGTCTTTGTCTGAAAGATCAATTGTAAGTCGAACGTTCAAATTTAAGTAAATGGCCTCTAATAGCTAGAAAAGTGCTACCAAGAAATATTTGTTTCTAAAATGCCACATTACTGTCTTAAGAGATAAGAGATTTTACTGAACTCTCCCTGTTCATTCCATGTACAAGATAATATTGCACTGACTATAGTTGGTTTTGAAATACATGTCATGTGAAAAACTTCCTTGATTAACAACAATTTAACTGTTTTCTGCACGAGGAATGATTCTGCTTCATCGTAAATCTTAGATGACATCACATCTGAGACAGACTGTACACCAAACTGGGGCCCAAACGAGTCTGCTATTCAAAGTTAAATCAAGAATATCACTCTCAAAATTATTACCCTCAAAAAATTATTAAGCTGGAAATATTCAATGACAAACAATTAAAGGCTACCACACACGGTCAAATTCAAAATGGAAATTCGGGCCTATCACATTACTTCTTGCTTCAGATTTACTCTCAAATTCTGCCATTAGTCATTAAGCTTTTCACCATACCTGACATTTTCTGCGCAATAACACCATCAACTAGCGATGCTGCTACAAACCAGCAAGTCTCAAGTGATGATGCAATCGTTGAATGCAGGAATAATAAACTTTCTTTTGCTTCTAAGCTCAGGTTAATCTAGAAGGATTTAAAACGTGACAGTTATAGCATGTCCTAAAATGTCTTGCCTAGGGTTTTATTCTCGCCTGAGACTTGGTTATGCACCTATAAATATAGTTGAATCAACAGCAATTGAAATCAGAATAATTTCCAGTTTTACGTTCTCCTTTAAAGTTTGAGGGCCAATGCTTTTCAAAATCTCAGTATGAAGTTCTCTATCATTGTTACTAATGACGTAGCTTTCTATTAAACATGCATTTACTAATTGCGCAAGTCATCTGAAGACGTGAGAATTGTTGTTATATTGACGATCCCTTTTCATATTGGAAAGATTGATGCATCTAATGTTGCAAAGTGGTAAGAAACTTCTAAGCTAAAATTTTGGATTCTACGAAATAGGAAAACGAAAATAAATCATAATTAAAGAAATTTAACATGGGCAAATGCGGTAGCCTGCGCGCGGATTTTGGTCACTAGGGAGGAGAGAACTCTCCTCCCCAGTCACCAAAGTCTACGCACAGGCTACAAATATGGCATCAGCAAACAAAAGCTTCTTCCTGTTCAGAGCCGTGGAAACGTTATCTCTTTCTGGACTCTGCCTACCGAATACTAGCCTTATAACATATGGGCCCTCAAGTTACGCTTATCTTATTGAATTGAATTCATATCCTCGTTGTCGCCTCAATGAGGGCCTATTTCCCAACTTTTCTCAAAGCGGACAAAAGTCTCCTTCGGGGAGAGATCTGTTCTCCGACCAATCAGAATGGCGGACGATGAATAACGTCATTGGATTGGCTGATGCTTCTTTAATTCAAACTTCCCATCAAGGCAAACAAAAGCGTGTTCGAAAGAACGGCCGCAACCAGAGAGATGAAGTCAATATCTCCCTAGCCGCAACGATTAAAATCTCGAAGTACCGAACGAATTTAGGAGATCTTTTGCGTCCCAAACAAGCAAAATATCGTTTGTAGGTAGGAGTTTTTTGTTGAAACAGCTCGAAGAAACATCCTTCTAAGTACTGATAGCTTGTTTTACAGTGAAGCACTCCCCAAGAAGACTACTTTCTTCGGCGTTTTAGGGTGATTGGCTTTGAGAAAAAACTGCAGGTGATTTAGGCCATGTCCGTTTTTGGAAGCATAACGACATGAGTCGTAGTTCGAGCGTCCATCAGTCGATCAATAGCGGTAACTACGAATATGCAATTAGTCTAGCGGAATATGTCAGCACTTTTGCGTTACTCTTTCAGTGGTAAAACAGATGTTACCTCATATCGAATATCCGCTTCTTCTGCTGTCCAATAATCATTTTCTTCATCATCATATAATTCCCAGTCTTCCAATCTTTTTTTTGGCTGGTTTGACGTTATGTCCTAAAGCCAAGAGAAAGGTTTTTGATCTTTTTCTTGAATTTGTGACAATGAATAGGATAATTAATGGGAGCGGGTTTGGGCCATAAAAGTTGCAAAATCACTTCCTTTTTACCTTAGTCGTAACTTTGATCCATTTATTTGGCTAGAATAAAGTATGTCCCTATAGGCATACAATTTTCGCCAAAAAATTGACATGGTTTCTATTGCTGCCCTCTTTCCATTCCTTCAAAAAACTTACTGCATGGTCACGTAACGGGTCTTGATAATTAAAGACTGCATCGGAGAGGGGGCAGGGGAGTTAGGTACATTGTAAAGCTTTGAACGAATTTCTTCGATTGTTTTAAAAAAGTTCCTCTTTTGTGCCAACAGCCAACTCATCTTTTACGACGATTGTAACATATGGAATATAAAGTTGGAATCATTATAGGGAAGAAAGAAATTTGTTTCAACAAATTAATTCACTAAAACAGAGCAAAATACCTTCGAAATTAACAGGAAGTCAGATGCCACAAAAGTATCGATGACCGTTGAAAACAACGTTTCAATGTCTGTGCAAGGCTGTAAAGAAAGTAAACATGAAGCAGTGGTAATCTCGAAAAAAGTAGTTCTAATGTTTGCAAAATTGAAAGATTGTAACAGGCAACTACGAATGCATAACTAACAAGCTTCAAAATATACCAGTTAGTTTTCTTTATTTCAAAATTCGGCATACAATGCAGAGTGGCAAACATACCGGGTACAGCGGATACTGTGTGCAGAGCAGACTACAAAGAAATTTCACTTGCGATAACATCTGCAAGATAAAAGAAATGCAATGTGAGAGAAAACAGAATGTTACTGGGAATCGCAGTTGGATGTCCTGCAAAATGCAAAACGGCAAGTTTTATCTTCATGGAATGGCATGTCTATAAACAGGCAAAAGTAGTACACTGCTGGCTGCTGTTAACACATTACTTCAGTCAATGACAAGCTGTTTTAGCTTCAAGTTAATTAAAAATTTTCCACAATGGTGGCATCAGGGGAGGGCCAAAGGGGGCGAAAGCACACGTCGGACGTAATTTTGGGTTCTCATCAGAGGGAATTTGGCAAATAGCGTACGAGAGCTCCATTTTTTAGTCATTCTAGCCCTCCAGTCAAAAGCTCCAGCCCCTCTGTCGGAAAATTTCTGGCGCCACCTATTCTAAAGGGGACAGCACTGCGTTTGAACGAATCTGACATTGTTTAATACCCCATTCACACTTGCAAACATGCTTAAGTTAAAGCTGGTTATCGAATAGGACCTTCTGATTGGTCAATCCAACAAATTGAATGTATTTGGTTGGTTGAAATGGATAAGCTGGCATAACTGTGTCAGTGTGAATGTAGTCGTTATGCAAGTTCTTTTAGAAAATCAAATAAACTCTTTCTACGTAGCCAAAGTCTTGCACTAAAAATGGCAGGATGATTCTCTATCACGCCAATAACAAGTAAAGAAGCAAGAAAAAAGCGAGCTGGTCTGAACCTCAGTCAAAAAAGGGAGGGAAGCTGTTATCCCAAATGTTTGTAGCGGGATGATTTCTCTCTCACGCACGTACCAAAGTATTTGTTTCAAGATGAAAAAATTGAAATGTGAAGTTAGATAAAAAGACACACGGAGAGATTATTTGATTTGCAGCAAAAGCACGCGATTGGCCTTCTCTTCACAAAGGTAAACAAAGACATCACACCATCGTGCTCAATAGAAATTTTAACGATGAAATAACGAGGCTCAAAACTTAAATAACATAGCAAAATCATAAACCCATAAATAATAGATGAGAATTGCCATCGATCGATACGTCTTATCATGCCTGTAAAGCTCTCGTGGTCACGAGGTCAGCTCTTTGTTATTGTTACAAGAAAATAGTTGTTGGGTAATGGTTGCTAAGGTTGCAAAGTTAATTAACAGGGATTATCATTCTAAAAGTTCAAAGGCAAAGGTAATAGGACACCATAGATGGTGCACCTGGGACAACACTTGTAGGAATAACAAGCAGTAGCAAGACTACCGAGAGTCAATTTCAACGATAAAAAATTTGCTGTTGTATTTGAAAGCTGGATTATAATTGTGCATGTTGTTACCTCTACCTTTATTAGGCCGTTAATGATACATCCTGCTTATACGTGGTGGCACATATGAACTTTAAATCAATCAAGCCTCCCATACAAACAAGTGCAAATGTATAAAAATGTCGCTCAGTCCAAGCTCTTTTGCAGAACAGCTGAAGACCCACGGATGGCAATCAAAGGCCTCGTTTACACAATACCGTTTTCATTTCATATCCGATTGGTTTAATATCGGATTGGCCTTCTGTTTAAATGATACCGCTTTAATTTCATATCGGACTGGCCTCCTCTTTACACAAGAACGCACTAATCGCTCTGAAAGTGGCATCAAACCAATCTGATATCGTTTAAGCGGTTGCATCCGGTGTCAACTCAATACGGAACCTCATTATCACATAAAGGAGCCTCGTATTCATCTGGGGTACTGTGCAGAACACGCAGTGGATGCGAAAACTATACAGTGAAATCATGGCAGTGTACAGCGAAGCGTTCTCGTGTAAGCAGAACCCCAATTTGATATGAAATGAAACGGTATAGTCTAAACAGAAAAATTTTGATGTCGGATTGCCGTCCAATCTGGTGTAACATGAAAACGGTATCGTGTTAACAGGGCCAAAGATATTACAGCAACATTTGCTCGACACATTTGAGCAAATCTTTTCAAAGCTTTGGGCACCCACTTTGCAAATCGTGCGATCCGTCTGAACGGTGATGAGTCACTTTTCACCTCGAACTTCGCGTGGTCTATGGTCCTTATACATGAATCATTATCAGTTTTCCCTTGAAAAGAAAACCTTCGAATTTGCCTAGCATCATTTAAATCAAATGCGATATCACTGAACATGTGTTCTGTGGTCAAGGTAATAAAAGAAGTTGTTTTTACCTTGTTAAGATTTCCCTTATTATGGTTTTCAAGCTTTTATAACAGAATTTAACTAATGCCTACTTATGCGCGGCGCCTCCTTTTTGGAATCTGCACCAACCACAGACGTATAGACATGGTGTCGTGGAACAAAACAACCTTTCTAACAGTCAAGCGTCTCATATGAAACATCGGTTAAAGAGCAATTGGCATCCAGGATCCTTTGTGGGCATGCTACCACTTCGGACTGGCTGAAAGCCAAATTCGGCCTAAGCAGAAAATACAGATCCACATCGCAGTGGTTGAACTGAATAAAAAAATCAAACATTCTGAAATTTGTAGCAACTAAAGTCAAACAATTCAACAAGTTGAGTTAATGTAGTATGAGTCGCTGAAGAGGCCTCAAGGGTGAGGCGAAAGCTCCGGCCAACAACATGATATAAGCGCAATGGAGTGGAAAAGGAAATAATGGCAAGTAGACATACTTTAAAATCTAATTAATCAAATTAGGGATCAAATTAGGATTCTATCGAATTCGATACAAACAAGACGAATCAATATTTTCCAAATACCTAAAAAGCTCGTTTTACCTAAGGACTTATTTAATTTCGGAACTCCAGAGGGGGGCGAAGAGAGAGGGGGCTTATTAAAAATTTTGCCGCCGCATAGGATCCTGAGTGACAATAGAACCATTGTATTCAGCAAATCTTAAAGAATCCCAACTTACTGACAAGGCTAGTTACGGAAAGTGATGGCTCAAGGGCATGCCTAAAGAAGGACTCGTTCCTCAAATAAGAGGGGACAATATTTGTGTACTGTAGGTGTTAGTGGTCACCAACATCGCCCCTAGAGCCTTTTTCGACTCTGTCTCAATATGACAAAAGGCCCCCTGGGGACGAGTCTGGGAGGTCACCTTTTGCAGCACATTGCAGAGGATCCGTAGAAACGTGTCATTGGCATAAAATGCATCAAACTGGTTTCGAAACAGAGAAAATTTCCAAAGTTTTCAAACCACAAGACCACACTAAAACTTCCCTCGCTTGAATTCCACAGCAAGTGTAGGCTTTACTAGCTTCAGTTTGGTGCCCTCCCCCCTACAATGTCCCCCACGTTACTACAGTGTTCTTACAACACAGTCCTTTTCATAGTATCAAGCTATCTTCTGACTTCAAAACAGAATATGTATCTCAAAACTTATAATTAAAATAATATGCCTAAAATAGACATGATTAGGCGCTGAAATGCAAAGAAATTATTTACACTTCAGTGTCTGGTCATTTCAAAGTCTAGACTTATCTCAAAGCTTGATTTGAAGATGAATAACAATGAGTCTAGGCTTTGGCATTGATTTGAACTATACACAAAAGGTTTGCCAGGACGTTTCATTGTCTTCTGGCAAAGGGAGAAGGGAAATAGGAAAAAATTAGAGCCAATGTAATAAGACTATCGTTTAATGCTCAATTGAATCAACTTACCTCAACCTTGGAAAGAGAATCCTGCTCAACTTGCCCAATGTTCATCAAATGAGTTCCACCAATTAGCCCAATGATTGAACTAGCTGAAAAATTAGGGACGACTGCACTTTAGCGGACCAGCTTTATGTCATGTCTCTCAGGAACTAACCCTAACCTAACCCTACTAATCCTAACTTAAGCTTAACTTACCCTAACTGATCATAAGTAACCCTAACTAACCCTAAACTAACCCTAACTAACCCTAACTAACCCTAACTTACCCTAAAGCCCCATTTCCAAAACCTAACTCTGACCCTAACCCTTACACCATGACACATAATCTGCCGATTTTTAAAGCTGGTCCGCTAAAGTGCAGACTAGCCAAAAATTAAAATAATTATCAATGTCGCACGGACTGCGATCAATTTTGTGGAATCACCTTGTTACTCACTGTAAGTTCTTTTGGATATCCTTAAAAAGACTTCAATTTCAAAGTCCTCATAAAGTAAGTCGTGTTGGGAAGTCTACTTCCAGTCAATGCAGTACTTTTGATGGCTTGATTTGAAATTACTCATAACCCCTGGATTTAACATCTACCAGCTAGACTGATGACGATGAGTCCCTTGTATCCCTGCAGCAAACCTTGCTCATGAGGGACTCATAATGAACAGTGAAAACTTGGTCCTATTTTCTTCAATCATCAATGGAATGATGATGGAATCACGAACTCGAATCTCGATCCCGTGGGAATGTTTTAAATTCTTCAATCGAATCGAGAATTCTATCACATTTACACCGTAACAATAGTAATTCACAAATCTCGCAACCTGATTGGTACTGTAGGAATCGCGAAGTTTGGGCCTAAATAGGGCCAGGTTTTGCAGAGTAATATCATGAGTCTCTGTTGACTGAAGCTTCATCATCAATAGACCTTTTAGCTATTCTGAAAAAGAATCTCAATCGAACGATACTTTGCTACATTTTGTAGAATTTTCGAATGTGCACAATTGTGATAGAAGCTCTAACGCCACTCGATAGAATCTCTTGTATAAAAATGTATAAAAATAACGCTCGATCCAGACTCTTTTGCTGAATAGCTAAAAGGTCTATTCAAAGAGCGCAGGGAAACAAGAGAATCATCGTCATAAGTCTAATCTACCAGCCTACCGGGTGAGCCAGATGAACGTTCACACTTTTGAAAATTTTTAACACCAATAGTACTTCATAGAATTGCGTGATTCAAGTTCTAGTTAAAGCCGAAGGATGGAAGTATTTCTGTGAATTTCTCACTGTGCTGCCAGAACTAAAGTATGAGTAAATTCAACTTTATAAAAATTTCATGGTTCTAAAATATCTGGAAAAGGGCCTAAAACATTTATCATATTGCAGAGAATCTCCTCAAAAGCATAGGTTTCAAATCTTTAAAAAGCTGGGTGTAAAACTCTACGGCCTATTTCTTTGAACTGAACGGCTTTAAAGAAACTTGAACTATTTTACAGTAAATCTGCCGTTGGACTTTTCTCAAATCTTCAATATTTTCATAATTACAGCGCTTTTCTTCTATTTTACGAATTCAAGAAAATTTTCGATAAAGCGTAAAACAATCGTAATTTCTACACTAGTAGACGAAAGATCAAATAATTTTCAAGAAAACCATAGTTTATGGATGCCTACGATATGGTATCAAGCAAAAGTCTTTCACTCTTCTGGTTTGTGATTTAGAAATTTGATGACGTCACATCATAAAATGAGCCGAAATATAAAATAGGCTGTACTTTCGACAAATAATCAAGATTTCTGAAAAGTCCAACGGTAACATCATAGAACAATGGCTAAAGGTCCTTTCAAGTCATTCAGTTTAAAGAAATAGGTCATTGACTTTTACACCCGGCTTTTTTCGCAGATTTAAAGATTTGGAACCTATGCTCTCCTCAAATTGAGCAAGACGCAATGGACGTTTCATTTCTCTCAAAAGTTACAAGAAGATACTAAAGATTTTGTGGCTATGAATAAGCAATGGATATCTCTTACCTACCGGTTGTCTAAAAAAGTACCCCCATTTTGACTGGAAATAGGAACAAAACGATAAGATATCATTACTCATTACTCTCCAGCTAAATTTATCAATCTTCAACTGAGATTCACATACCTTGCATTTAAAAATCGTCCACCGAACACTGGAGATTCAAGTTTGCAAATTCAAAATTTACAGTGCACCTGAAACCAGAGGTTTTGTAAAATGGCCTAGCCATATTTGGAAATTTTCCATTTGTTCTACAGATAACTATTCCTTTGAGGAATCAATCTATGCATTGCATTAAATCCCTAATGTCAAAGAAGAAGAAAAGGAGCACATGCATGTTCATTTTGGAGATGTGGCACGACTTTATCATTCTCGCCACATTTTATTATATTTGTTTAATCAGGGCGATGTCCACGAGTCTTTTATTCTTTTCAAAAGCGAAAGGCTGAAAGTTAAAGTTTACAGGTGCTTTGGAAATATCCATGATACAAATCATGGCTAGGCCCGATTGCAAAACCTCTGGTTTTGGGTGCACTGTAAATTTTGACTTTGCAAGTTTTTACCTCCGGTGTTAGGTGGACGATTTTTAAATTCAAGGTATGTGAATCTAAGTTGAAAATTAACGAATTTAGCTGTCCACTCGGAGAACAATAATATTTTATCATCTTGATCCTATTTCCAGTCAAAAGGGAGTACTTTTTTTGAGACACCCGATATGAAAAATTGCATTTTCTTCATTGTTCTGTGCAAGGAGTCCTTCATGATTTGGTAAATGTTTTAGGTTCCTTTTAGTCATTTTGCAACCATGAATTTTTTGTAAAGTTGAATTTACCTACACTTCTAGTGCGGCTGGCACAGCGAGAAAAATCACAAAAATACTTTTATCTTTTGGCTCAAAACTCTTTACTAGCATTTGAGTCATTGAAACATGTGAAGTACATGAATTTTCAAAAGTGGCAACTTTTTACTTGCTCACCGACGAGGGGGGGGGGGGTAACTCCAATAGGGGACCTCGTATACATGTGCCTGCCCGGGTTATGGGTTAGTTTGTGATATTTTGCCAGGTTTTTGGGTCATGTTTTATGAAGTTTCGCCCGGGTTATGGGTCTGTTTGCGATACTTTGCCCTGGTTATGGGTCTTCTTGATGAAGATTGGCCAAAGTTATGCATGAATTTTGGCTTTCAGTGCAGCAGTAATGAAACATCTGGTTGGTCTCTGCTCTATCATTGGTTCTTTGTGTAACCTCAGATCTGTAACATTATTTTGAAGGAATTTAGCTCTACTAATGGTAGATAGCGTATTCTCAACAAGATTCTAAAGAAAATTTTTTTGCTCTGGTTATGGGGTATGTTTTAAAGGAGCTGCCCTGGTTATGGGATCCCTGTTTCAAAATCTTGTCCTGCCCTCTGGATTGTCTCAGGCACATGTATACCAGGTCCCCTATAGGAGTTACCCCCCCTCGCTCACCGGTAGGATTCCTTATTACAAAATGGGCCTACCAATATAACATTCTTTCAAAATGTGGGTGATAAATTGAAAAAGTGTCTCTTACCAACAATAGCTTTGAAAGCAAATAGTGACGTGATCTGATAGAAAGAAACGGAAGGATTTGTAAAAAATCTTAAAAAATAAGATTAGAGAAAAAGGAAAATTGCCTGTAGTGATTAAGAAAGAATTTTTGCACTTACCTCTTCACTAGGAACGTAGAAACTATATTCTTAAAAAGTTGGTTACTATGAAATCAATTACAACTATGAGGTTGACAAGATTTTTGTAAACTAAGGAACTTTTTTCCATAAATTCTATGAGTTGAATTTAAACATGACAGCTGAACTGAATTGAACTTGCCTATCAATGCCTGCATATTTCTTTTCCAAGTTTTTGTTTAGAAAAATTGCTCTGTTTATGCAGGACAGTTTAGGGCTAGAGAATACGAACATGGGCCCCTTTCACGACCTGTTATTATGAACTTGCAACAAGATGGCAACGAAATATCTAAAAATATAATTGACATACTATTGGAGGAATTGTGCAAGGTTACAAGCTTGCATTTGCAGAGAGCAGAAATTCTAAAAATATATCATTCAAATCGAACTTGCACACAGAGTCAACAAAGGACAGTGTCACAATAAGATTCTTATCTCGCCACGAAACAATGCTGTCTCGGAGTGATTTGTTTGTTTTATTTATAGATGTGCCTATTCACCATTGCACTGTTTCGGTGTCAAAAATATTCACTGAGAAGACTCCGTATCATTTTTCCTTCAAAAGTCCTTGACATCTATTCTAAATTCTGTTTAAAATTTTCAAGATACCATCGGGGATATACATAAGCTACACTAGACTCGATTGCAAGTCGCCGTTTCGCTTTTTGCCTGAGCTGATAATGCTTCAACGCCTCGGTGGAGCAACAACAAAAACATCAATTCAACTCAATGAGATAAGCGTTTCTCAAAGGCCCTTATGGAGTAAGGCTAAAAATATACCTGATGAGAATATGAGACGAGGCATCGCAAGTTCTCTGGAGTTTTGGTCACTGCAATTACAATTTTCGGAGAAGACCCTGAAGAATCAGTTTCCACTTTCAATAATCCCTGATCTTTTAATATCTTCAATGCGTAATTCACAACAGCTTGCGTTGATCCACAAAACCCAAAGCACCTAGAAAATAAATATTCTTATTTTGTGGCGGGAAGCACAGCTTTTTCTAGGTATGAAGCTCGAACTATCAACTAATTAAATAAAGAATGAGACATTTCAAGATGCCGCTGCAAGTAGCTTCAATGCTCTTCCTAGTGATATCAAACAACAGTCTAATTTTAATAAATTTTGCGCGGATGTTAAAACATTCTTGATGAAGAAAGCGAAGGACTCTTAGAACTAAAATCTTTTTATTTATGAACTTGACGTTGTAATATTCTCATTGTTTTATGTAATTGCTTTAACGTTGTAAAATAGACTTGTTTTTAATTCTTAGAGTTGAAGAGCCACAGTTATAGTGGATATGCTCATTTATGCCATATAATAATTTTGGCGTCAATATCCTTTCCTCAAGTCGGTATGAAAATTGATTGGCAAAACATTGATTTCACCAAAAATGATTCTAGACATCTGAGAAAAACAGTTACCAAATCAATAAGCAGTTTAAAATTTATGAGCAGGTCAGAAGCCAAGGCAAGCTTGAGATGCTTCATGCTTCTTCAAAATATTTTTACTTACTCTTCAAGCTATTGACAATTCAAGTAACATTGTACACCAATTTTTAAGACTTGTTAAGAAGATTTAGGTTCCGTTGACACGATACCCTTTTCATTTCATACCGGATTGGGGATAGCATTCCGACATGAAAATTTTTCTGTTAATACGATACTGTTTCGATTCATGACGGATTGTTGTTCTGTTTGCATGCTACCATTTTATCTCGGATCTGAATAGACGATTCTGAAAAACATGGCGTCGGAGGGAGGGGGAGGGGAGACATTTGGCAAAGATGCATTGCGTTCTATAATGAAACCAGCAGTGATTCTAATCATCAGACGCAATGCATCTTGGTCAAATGCCTCCTGACACCATTTTTCCGAATTCGTCTATTGATACTGCGTTCGACTCTTGAAACGATATCGGATTCGTTTCATGACACTTTCAGAGCGTTTTCAAATTCAAAAACGCGAAAAAGGTATGAAGTATATCGGATTGCGTTCTCGTGTGAACAAAACACCAACCCGGTATGCACTAAGACCTTATCGCGTAAACGGGACATTAGATTCAAAGTTCTAAGAACCTAAACACCTTTTTATAGCGAATAAGTTCAGACATAGACCTTTTAGCTATTCTGAAAAAGAATGTTGATTGAACGATATTTCATAACATTTTGTAGAATTTTCGAATGTGCACCATTGCGATCGAAGCTCTAACGCCATTAAATCGAATCTTGTGTATAAAAATGTATAAAAATATCGCTCGATCCAGGCTCTTTTGTAGAATAGCTAAAAGGTCTATTATGCAAATTTTTCATACTGTTGAAACAATGAAACCAAATTTACCTGTTAAGGTTATTGGCTTCTTCTTTCAGCCAATCAAATGTGTCTACTAGGTCATCCATGGTAGCATGTGATTTGTGTTTGACAAGCAGCAAAAAACAGACCATACTCGTGCATGACAAAACGTCGAATCTGCTACAATCTAAGAAAATAAAAAGAAGCCTCGTAGAATCAAATAAATGATATACTTCAGAAGTAGATGGTTAAGTAACGGATTCCCGTCTGACAAAATGAGCTCAAATTTACCAATCTAGGGATTTCATCTTTCTCATGCTCTGTTTGACGAAATCAAAGTCTGTCTCAAATTAGCCTTGCGCTCATTTGGCAATTAAAACAAACAAGATTTTCCTAAAATTCAACCAAACGAATCTTTTTGTTCGTGATTTTATGTCGCTCAACAACCTGCGCTGTGATAGCATTGCCCCAGCGCAGGGCAAAGTTCATCAGACAGCATATTCCAGTTCTACATACAAGGCAATACACATAGACTATAGCAAAGGTAAGTGACACAACACTAGAGGACTTGTATGAAGGAGAATTCTTAAGGAGGAACTCTCTCAGTAGCAAGGCTAATCGAGGAGAGAGTACCCCCTTTTCAGATAATAATTTTAGAAACTATGTGGGTAAATAATGACTGTCTATAAAACACTTTCAACAATCATTTTCAAAAAAGTAGGTTTTGAGCCTAGAACGAAAAACACCATACTTATGAAAAACCTACGATAAAAACAAAACCTCACAATATTTACCATAAACTGCATGATCTATGAGGGAATCTACAACTTCCATTGTTGATACGCTTGAATGAAGATCTAATTCAGAGGAATCGCATTCATCAATTCTCGAGGGGAATTTTGCTTCTCTGGTGAAAAAATCCTGAAATAGAAACAGACAAACATCCAGTCAGAATTACGTTCTAATGTCTAAAACTCCGCCCAGTATACTCATGGGCAAACTGCACAAAGATAAAGTAAATTTACCGTCAAAGTTTCATTTAACTTCCTGGAGGCTTATTTGATTTTAGGGACTCCAGAGGGAGGGTGCTTGAAAGATAGAGGGGCTTATTCACAAAGTAAATCGACAAGGGTGGCTCGTGGGTCTTGTACCCACATTTGGGGGGAAAACAAACAATTTGAAGAGTCAACTACACAAGTTGACAGCCTTTATCCCTAACAGAATAAATCTACATATAAAGTTGTTCAGCTAAATATATGGAATGGCTTTCGTGACCTTTGGCATTTGAAATAAGTGGGGGGCCTTACAAGAGATGGGGCTTACCAAAAATTATGGCTAATAAGGGAGGGGCTAATTAGTGAGGGGGTTTAATAGAACGGGGATTAGAAATAGCTTTCATGGTATCTTAGAAACTCACATGAAGTGAAGTAGGCTTTCCAACTCGAATATGAATGCGGCCATTTAGTGTCGATCGTAGCATCTCCCATGCAGACTTCACAGCACCCCACACTGTGACTTGATTTGATTCTTCGATCTAAAGAAACAGACAGATCTATTTTGATACAAACAAACAACTTAAAATACCTGTTACAATCACCTAAAGACACATAAATTTTATCAAATTGGCTACATTAGATAGTCTGATGATCGCTTCTAGAAAAGCCTCCCAAACTAGCCCCAACGAAATGCCTCGCGGCAAAAAGCACATAAGAATTTCGTTGGGATTTGTTTGGAAGGCCGAATATTGTTGCAGCTCAGCTGCAATTCAGAATTTGAAATTCTGGCCTAAACTAAAGACACGATGCTGGATCAACATAACAAACAAACAACATTCCGCTTGGTATGGCTTGATGAGTAAATAATCTCATTTCTTAGTTCCTTCATGGGAAGTCTGGACATCACAACAATAGTGTCCGAACTGCCCATGCTTGAAGTAATGCAATGCTCCTTCCAAAAAAGTTACTTGGAATCGTACCTTTTCATAACAAACATTTACTGGTACCACAAAAACGTCATCTATCGCACCTAAAATCGAAATTGAATTGGACATCGTTAAAAACATTATAATACCGGGTAGGTCAAAAAAGGCCCGGCGTTTGAAAGGCTGCTGTTCCCTGAGTATGAAAGCAATGATTTTTGCAATATCTGATTGAATAGCTAATAATTATCTTCAGAATTTTTCCTGGCTGAAATTGGTCATTTAGTTCGGGTTTTACAAGGAATTTTCTAACAGCATTCCCATCGAGAAATCTTAAAAACGTGCTAAATTACTGCCATGTTTCCCCAATATGTTTACCTTGCAGCGATGACTTGAGCAAGTTTTAGCACGTGCTGTCCTCTTGGGGGAATGTAAGTCTGAATTACTGAACCTGACTGGACATATCAGGAACAAAACAAGACAGGTTTCAATATCATTGCTTTGATATTCAGGGAGCAGCATTTCTTCAAACATCGGCCTTTTTATTGACTCATCCAGTAAATGTTAAGTCTGCAAAACAGTGAATACATCTAGAAGATCAATTTGGTCACAAATGTAAAAATAATACGCCAAGAGAATATCAAAAAAGGTTTTTTCAAAGGAGGCTGCCAAGAAAGGGCAGCAAAAATTTCGTGAACAGGTAATTACAAGAGTAAATGTGTTTTTAAAAACTGCTTTCGACAAGAAAATAGTATGCTCAAACCACGTAAATCAGGATGCTTGGTAACACCCTTTGCACATTGAAAACTTAAACCAGCTTAAACTACACAAGGTTCTTATAATTGGTCAATCCAACAAGTCGAATGCATTTGACTGATTGAAATTCAACCTGGTTTACATAAAGTTGGATTAGCTGTGTAAATGTGAATGTGAAATAAGAAGAGAGAAATAAATTCCTTACCTTCTGCCACCATGTTCGTGACAACTGAAAGTAGTTTATTGCAAATCTGTTGATTTTTTCCACCGGCCAGATTCTGATCGCCTGTTTTGAAAGAAAACATACAAAAATGATATCGGATCATCGAAGCATAATTTGTGAATTTGGTGCTATAAGGCTAGCATCAGATAATGCTTCAAGATGTTGACAACAAGAGCTCGAACTGTCTTCCTGGCAGTTTCTTGCAAGATAAATACGAGCCCGACACATGTCATTCTCGTATTTCCCATCTACATCCAAGGTGTGTTCTCATCTTTGCGCAATTTCTCATCTAGATTCCCATCTTTGTGCAATTTCTCATCTTGATCCAAGGTATGTTTGAACATATAGTACCAAACAAAGTTGAGCATATCTGAAACAATAACTTCACTTGGCAGCTAAACACCCTTGCCCTTAAAGACGATCTGAGACAAAATTTTTTATTGATGGAAATGAAAATCATTGTTTAATGAGAAAAGATCCTGTTTACATTTTTTGACATCGCATTTCGTTTTGAAGTTATCCATTCATTTTAATGATCAGCTCCTGACGTCACTTTCTTTGCAATTTACTACGATACTGTAAGGAAATATAACTGAATTTTATCTTTGAACATTTTCAGTTACAAGAAATTTCTGCTAAGCTACTAGGCTAAGCTGCATAAATGGAATGTGAAGTGCTTAAAGAATTAAAATGATGTTTAGAAATGCATGCTAAACGAGAAAAGTTTTTTGATTACATTTCTCTTCGGAAGCATAGAGGATCTTGCATACTTTCTTTATTTTGTGCAAACAAAATGACGTCATCAGCCATTCTTACAAAATAGTGGGTAACTCGAGGATGAAACAAGGTATCAAGAAAATTTGAGCAGAACTTTTTATCACTCAACAGTGTTAAAATGTGCTTCACGGACATCAATAGAAATGGTCACTTCAGATCACCCTTAATCAAGATTTTCAAAAGAGGCCCTGATATACGCCACAAGCCTGTCTGATTTTGAAGAAGAGTTTCATAGCAGCAGGTGACTTGCTGAGTTCAGTTTACCATCTTAAGGGTAAGGGTCATAAAAATCACGAAAGGCTGCATTGCCAGAATGACAGTGCACAATATTGAGAGGAAGGACTTACCTATGCTAATATGAAGTGACTGATTCGCTGATAAAAGTTGTTCGATGTACTGTCAGAAGAAAACAATCAAAAAGAAATCAATCAATCAATCAATCAATCAGCAAATCGATCAAAAAGTCAATCGAGAAGCAAGTTTACAAGTCATTCAACTCACGTGATAAAATTTACCTAATTCTAACCAAATATATACTGAAGTAATTCATCAGCTGAGCTTCACAGTGCAAAGTGTGAATGTGCTGAGGTGCATAGGTGTAATCCTCTGATCTTGTAACCAGAACGGGCGGGCGAACACGGTTCAATCCCTGGTACACCCTTCTACACGAGCGTTATGATAAGGGGTCGCGGACTCAATTAGACCTTCTCTACTTCTGTGATACTTGTGATCTAAGCGCTTTAACGCTAAAACTGTTACGTCACCTTCAGCTTGAGCTTCAGTTCCTCCGCCATGGTTACTGCTCTTTTGCAAACCCATTGCTGAATTTTAAAATTTCCACAATGATATATTCAGCATTTTGAATAAAACGTATTACCTTTTCGAGAAGCACTTCCTTGACTTGAACTTTCGTGTCATTGCTTTGGTCATTCTCTTTCACAAAGAAAATTCCAAATTTCCGCAGCAGAAATCTACGAACAGAAGAGAAAGAAGACGATCGAGAAAATGGTTATTTTGGAAATATCACACAGGATACAAGAGTCTTCATATCGGTCTAGTGAAGCAAAGCAATTGAATCTCTGACTGTAAATGAACGATTCAACCCTTTCACCCCCGGAAGGGCCATATGGCCCAACAGTATTTATTGAAAACTGCGAATTTTCAGGGGGTAAAGCACTTGGAATTTTGATTGATTTGAAGGTTATGCACTTTGCATATATCTATTGCTAAATGAATCATTGATTATGATACCCCTGGAAAACGAAAATCTACATTAGGTTTTCGCGTTAAGCTTAATTTTAGCCGGGCGTGAAATGGTTAAGAAAGACCGATCCGATCCTGCATACCCTCCAAACGAAATGATACTGTGAGGTTAACAATGCTGTAAGAAAGGTTATTTTCTAATTCATTTCATTCAACAGATAATAACTTTATTTATTAACTAAACTACGATACACAGGTAGTAGCGAGGTCAGTCTAGCAAGATTGTACATAGGTGTGCCAAATAAAGCAGCACGGAAAACACATTACTCCTATCGCTCGTATGATCATTCGATGAATATAACCTGAAACTCATTAAAAATAGGGAGGGGATGGGTGGGAGGGATCCTATCTTTCGTAAAAGTACTTGCTATCGACCTATGATTCTCCACGCCTTGAAGGGATTTTTATATTTGATTTCTAAGCACGCTTCCATGGAGAGCGTGCAACAGTATTCCCTTAAGAAACTTAGCAATGCTACTTCAAAACATTTTCCTATTGTACTGTTAATAAATTCATAAACTCTCACCTTAATATCCTACTGGTACACAATCGATCTAAAAGAAAGAGGGAAGACCTTTTACTTGAGAAGGGTATGCCGTGGTCCAGACAAATCGTAGTTGGAAAAGAAATGGTGCACACGGCAAATCTTAACGGGAAAGCGCTAACAATGCCAATAGACCCATTTTCTCAATGACGTCAGTTTTTTTTAAATACATCCTGCAACATCCTTAGCCTCGATGTGATGTGGATCTAAATCTAAAAAGCGTGCATTGCTCTCAGCAACACATGAAATATCTTTGTATGTGTATTTGCAACATAATAGATCGGTTGTAGATTTCTTGTTGTACAGGGAATCTCGTCTTTTGCCTCGAGTTGCTGTTGAATGTGAAATAGGTCATAAAGAGACATAAAGAGACAGACAATTTTGACCCATCATTTTCTTACTTTCAACCTAAGTCAAACAAACAGACTCGCAAAACTCAATCTGTCGCTCATAAAAGCCAGGTGGCGGCCATTCATCAAATTTTGGTTCTCTATCCAGACCCTTTTTCTAAATATTGGAATGGTCCATTACCAGAGCATCTTAAAACTGTTTTCGTTCCGTTACCCAGACCTTAACTGAATGAAGCTTTCAAGTTCCTCTGAATATTCCCTTTTTATTATATCATTATGGAGCACGTCACAGCACCTTAATTGACATGAAAAGTTTCGACAAACCTGGAAATGCAGTAAAAGGTATCTGAAACAAAACAGATAGTAAATAAGATAAACAGAATCGTTGTAAGGATGTAAAAACTCATAAATGATCTACTGTTATGATCTTGGGAAGTTGGATTTAAAATTAGCTTCTCCACTTTAGCCATATCTTAGTCTCGTCCCCCATTGCTAGATGTAAAATATTTACATATTTCATATTCTACTCACACACTTTGTTCAAAAGGTCCTCTATCTGACCTATCTCGTCAAACTGAAGGACTTAAGAGAAACTTCAGCTGCATATCCATGATTCTACCGTTAAATTTTTCAGAAATTTTGATTATATTGTTCAAAACTATAGGGTATTCTATATTTCAGCTCATTTGATAATGTGACGGGTGTTACGTCATCAGATTTCTACATCGTAAACAAGACGAGCGACAAACTATTGCTTGATAATATATTACAGACATCATTAACTATAGTTTTCTTTGAAATTTTTTGTGTTGCGTCAAATAGTTTAGAAATTACGACGATTTTTTGAAAATTTTTCTTCAATTCTCGCAAAAGAAGAAAACAGCTCTGATTCTGAAAACATTGAAGACTTCAGAAAAGTGCAACTGCAGACTGATGGCAAAATAGCTAAAGTTGCTTATTTTCTTTGAAGCATTTCAGTTTAAAGATGTAGGTTGTTGAATTTTACACCCACTTTTTTTGAAGATTTGAAACATATGCTATGAGTTAATCAATGCATTTCCAATTAATAACATTGCAACTCACCTTCAAGCTATTACAATAAAGTGTCAAATTTATGATAATGTAATCCAAGAACGTCTTGTGAAGAGGCAAATATATGATTGGAATATCTTTCTGTAAATCAAAGAAAACGAATCCTTAGATCAATTTGATGAAATACTTAATGAAGTAAGAAACAGATAGAGAAAAGGAAGAAACCGTTGAATTGGAGGTCCTCTCTAGATCTTTTGCCATATCACAAAATATATAAAAAAACTGGTCATCTCAAAGATCAAGAAAATGTACTAGCTATGCGTGTTTATTTTGACAAGAGTCTGGCCTACATCGTTCAATACACTTATGAGCTTCTATTTAGCATTCATTAAAACATTTTACTGCAGAGAAATATCTGTTTTGAAGTACCTTGGTAGCTTCTTTCAGCATGTGAAAGTCCTCACTTTGACAGCATATGTTCACATTGGTTCTTCGAAAGAATTTCAGCAAAACCCACGAGAAAATCCTGGCACAGAGACAAATGAAAATAAAAAATAGTCATCATCAAAGGAACTTTTCGTTTTGAGTCTGTTATAACCATTTTCTACAGTTACTGGAAAGAATGAATTAAAGTCTCAAATTAGATGTCATATGAGAGAGACCCACGATAACACAAAACAGCAAACGCAAAACTCTTCATTTTTCTTTTTCGTGGGCATTTCACATGACATTTGATTTGTGACAAGACTCGAAAATCACGATTACCGTAAGAAATGTGCTAACTAACAACAAATATTTGGACAACAAAGTTCCATGTTTTCCTCTACAGAGCAGAAACTGCGTAGAATGACATCATTCCTTGAAATAAGGTAGTGTTTGCATACATAAGCTTAAGGCCCAACGAAGAAAATATCAAGTGTTCCTTAATTCTGGGGTCAGTTGCAGGGAGCTAGGGGGCTCAAAGTTATGAATTTTGCACATGCTTGCGCAGTTTCTGCTCTGTCGTGTTCCTCCAGCTTCATTTAACACAAAGATTCAAATTTCTGTTTAACGCAAAGAAAAAAGTACTCTTTTATGGTAATCAAAACTTGAGGACACCTTCATGACGTGAAATACTATACTAAGATAATACCAATAACAATTTTTTCATAAACAAGACTCATGAAGGATACTAACCTAACAAATGTGTTTGAAGTCGCTGCTGTTATTTGTGTAAATGCAGAGCGAATGTAAGAATCGATGTTGCTTTGCAGGCTTTGTGGTGATTCTGCGAAATAAAACATCACACAATTTTATTTTAGTCAGCAAAGGGGCAATACTCTAACATGTGAGGCAGCTTTCACAAACTCTGCACTGAAGTTAATTCCTTCAACAAGAATAAAATAAATAAAAGTTATCAGTATTCAATACAGAAAATAGTAGTCTTTGATTTCACATTGCTTTGCAGTTCTACTGCTTCCAAACATTTTAAACTACTCTTTGCTGCTAAAATCTGCAAGCAAGGCCAACATGCATCTTGTCATCATGGATTCTCTTGATACAAGTTACTTCATTTAAAGGCTCTTGTTCAACCAGCATGCTTTGCAGGCACTATCTCTTGGTTGGCCTTTGCTGTCACAATTTTCATGGGCCATGAAAATGGTCACAACAAAGACCAACCAATAGGCAACACATGCAAAGCATGCTGGTTGATTAAGAGCCTTAAATGGTGATTTAAGTTATTTTCTTGACACAAAACGGACTTAGATATAGCTCCTAGCTCCATGAACCTTGATCTAATAAACAGCTAATGATTTGATAAGCATGAAAGGCTGCAGGGAAGAGGTCTGTCATCAGCTCTCCAGGTAAACTCTTGAAATCAATATTCTTTGGTTTTAGTAAAACAATTCATTGCAAAATAAAAGAAAACCAAGACAAGTACCATCATTCTGTGTTGATTTGTCCCTTATTCTTCTTGCTACTTCAGCCCTTATCCTAAGATAGAAATATCATGCACTAAATGACAAAATAATTTTTAGTCCTATCTACAAAAACGGAAACTATGTTAATTGCTGTAGCTCTGTAATAAGAAATTAAATTTTTTGAGGCACAATAGTCTTGATGATATGGCTGTTAATATTGACTGATGAATACATCTCATTGATCAATCCTAACAAGATAGACCATAAGTCTTCTCTTCCCTCTTTCTTTTCATTTACAGTGCTGGCTCTCTGTGTGATTATGCAGTGCTTTTGGGTGTGACAAAGCAGCTTGATTGCTTTTTTATATCTGGAGATCAGATCTTCAAACAAATGTTGCTCAGATGGGGCACAGGGATTGAAAAAGATTAAATGAAGTCGCAGTGTAGTTTGGATGGTCTATCAGATGAAAAAGCAGCAAACATTTTTCTTCATTGGCTTTGGCAAGGGTTGCAGACAAGAATCTCACTCTCAGATCACCAAAAAATTAAAGAAACTCCTGCATGTTTCTTTATTCTCACATTTTTCTTGTATCATGTTACTCAGAAAGTACTTGAGTAATTTCTACTGTAAAGGGCTTCAAAATATATTGTTTTGAAATGTTCAGGGGGTGTACAGATCTGAGTATTCTATGAACCAGCCAGTTCTAGCCCAAATTCTTAGTTTCCAATAAAAAAAGTCTAATAATTTCACTTTGTCACAGAATAAAGATTCTTTTATTCTGTGACTTTGTCTGCATCTGATCTCACTTTCAGTTTAACTCAGATAAACAGGGGTTGGAAAGCGCAGCTTTGTTATAAACCGTAACATTAGGACCACAACAATCATCATTTTGAGGGTCATTTCAGAAAAGACAAACCAATAGGGTAGTTATATCAAAATCTCCAGTCTGTTAAGAGAAAGACATAAATGGTAAAATATTGTTTGTTATATTATTGACTTAAACATGCTTGAATGTTTTGAGACTCAGATAAAGCAGTTACTTACTGTTTAAAATCATGTGCTTTTAGTAACATCTCTGGGTACAGAAATGATGTTCTTGAAATTATAAAATCAACATCAGGAACAAACAAGGTTGCAAATGATTTCCTGTGGAATAACACAAGCATACAGTGAAGGTATTTTTAATTACTATACAAGTCAATTATATATCCTTTCAAATCAACTTTTTACTCCATTCACACTTGCAGGCTAAACCAGCTTAAACAAACCATGCTATGAAAGAGGGTCTTCAATTCCGCCAGTCAAATGCACTTGATTGATTGAAATTCAGCCAGGTTTCGACAAAGCTGATGTATAGGGTATTATACCATATTCCTCGCATCTAGCTCAAATGAGGGCACAGATCTTGTTTCATCTCCTTTAGATCTTCTGAAATATTTTTCTAATTATGATAAATATTTTTCACACAGTAGCTATATACTGTTTCAAAATTCAGAGAGAAATACCTTCTAAAAAATGATGAAATTTCAATAACATTGAACAAATTTGAAGCATTTCCACTGTTCTTGAGCTTGATTTGATCTTTTTGAATGACCTGCAAAATTGCATGAAGAAACTGAGTAAAAGACAAAATTCTTATACAGTTTGAAAGCCCTGTCAAGTAGCCAGCAAAAATTGAAAGATACTGTACAAATTACACATATCATATGAGTTGCTTGATGATTCAACTATTCTGTAATGGAGTTTTGCTTTTGCTATATATGACTTATATATATATATATATATATATATATATATATATATATATATATATATATATATATATATATATATATATATATATATATATATATATATATATATATATATATATATATATATATATATATATATATATATATATATTGCCAAATAACAGATCTCATCTACAATATCTCTACAATACAATATATCACTGGGCCTGCATACATTATCAAATTATCAAAGAATTCTCAAGATTTCTTTTGCAAGAATTGTTCTCATTTTTTATTACAAATTCTTGAGTGAGCCATATTAAAAACTGTAAATTTTCTTAAACAAGAATCTTAAGATATCAAACACATTTCTTATCTAAACATTCTTGAGCAGAAAAACAATTCTTAATACCCATGAGGCCCGTAATGTAGATAAGTGGATGAAATTCTCAATTTCCACATTGTAATCAAGCCAGCAGGCAGAAACATAGGATATAGTAATTGGGGTGTAGAGATCATATCTGGCACAAACCTGACATTTCTCACATTGGTAAACTTTATAAGGAGGTCTTGGTGCCTTTATCACTGGTGCAATCAATTTGAACTTTCTCTGCACAGCATTTGCTTCACATGCTTCCCAAAACTGTGAAATGAAGATAAACATGAGACAAAGACTTGCTTACTAGTTGTATGGTCTGGAGAAAAACATCTATATCTTTGACACATAATTAAGGAGGCCAACCCAAAGAATGGAACAGATTTTGGGACATTGAGCTCTTTCAACCCTTCATTGTCATCAAAGTGTGACCTTGCAATGTAAATGTAATAAAAGTTTTCATAATGTGAAGCCACACTGATAAGTTTCAGTTATCACTTCTAGTATCAAGTGTTTTCACATATCTTACACTGTGCAGACACTTGGTTGCTCCCTTGCAAAGCTATATTCCTAACCAAATTTTTTCTTAGTGTTATAGATTGGCCATTGACATTTTCAGATTGTCAGTTTCAGTTTGATGAAATATTTCATTTAGAAATTCTGGATCTTAATCTCCATAGGATTTCAGATTGAACCTTGAATAGAAAAAAAAATAAAAAGATTTTGGATTCTCTTGAAATGTGTTATAGTGAAATTTTGTTGAAAGGTGAAGTGGTGAAGTTGCATTTTTCAGTGCCAAGCGCTGGGATGGCAGGAATAGAGCAGACCTAATTGAGTCTGTGACCCCTTGTCATGACGTTCAAGTGGTGGGGTCCTACCGGGATTCGAACCCACTCCGCCTGACTGTTCTGGCTGCAATGTCAGAGGATTACACCACGGCGCCACAACAGCTTTGAAAAGTTTGTCAGCTTATCAGATTTCACTAACCCTTAACGCCTCCCTTGCTAAAACATGGTCAGCTTTTCATATCACATAAGATGTTCTCTTATGAAATGGGCCCTAACCCATACCCTGCTCTTGAAGTTAGTATTGTGCATTGTAATGCAATTGCAAAAAGGCATTACCTCTCTTTCTTTTGCTCTTTCTTGTCTTAGTGATCTTGCACTTCTTTTGTTTTTCCTGTCAGCTCTTTCATATGAAATATGAGCATTGTGGGAAAATCCTGGCTGTTCCCTAGCCCTACCACCTTCCAGGATATGTGCTGGGGGGCCCTTACTTTGCCATTTCTTAATGACAGCTTCTACATCTTTCTTCCAAGTTTCCATGGCCTTTGCTAGCTAGCCTGCAATTTGAAAAATATGAAAACAGTCATCTAGGAACAATTACGACAAAAAATATGGTTTAAACATAATATTTAATACTCTATATCAGTTTACATGCTAGCCTTATCTTCAAAATTGCAGTTTGCCTCAGTGTGGAAAGGTTGTTTCTGTTGCGCCAAAGGTTTATGCATAGAAATGGGTTTATGCCACACCAATTGGCTAAAGATTATAGACCTATTGCTCTTCCATTGTTCTTGATTTTGCTCCAAAAGCCAAAGATATTTGGGGTCAAAAACATATTTTCCAGTCTGATGGGCCTTGCCCCTCCCCCCTTGCTTGCGCACACCTTGCATCAAAACAAAGCTGCAAATATGCATTGTCCGAGGTTAAAACTACTATGCAAGATATAACTGCAGTCAAAGTCACAAAATTTGGAATACAATAACGAGAAAAGTTGGGCTAAAATTAATTCATGGCCTGGCGATCAGCAGGCGGCGCCAACCAATGCCATGTCATGGTGGTCTATGATTTGAGGCGATTTTCTTTGGTAAAGTATTCACCTAATGGTATCCGAGTCAGAAAAATAAATAAAAACGAAAAGGCAACGAACCTAGCAAGCAAAAAACCCATACTGTATTTGACATCGCATTGTTGACGAACTTCCAGCCTCAAATTTGGATCTCACGTGTGCACAGTTTTTCCGCCATTTCTCCCAAGAGTTGTCAAATGCATATTAAAATTGCGCACAGGGAACCAAGAAGGGTAAATTGTCACGAAGCAATATCCTTGTTCCTTGGCGTATCGCGTATCTTTACTTGTCTATTTTCAATTCTTTTCTGTATCATAAGGTGCTTGAGTGTTACTTGAGTGATGTCTGAACATTGGAAAAGCTTGAAAACTTCTTCATGAGAGGGTACAGGCAGTGAACATAAAGATTTTTGTCAAGCTCGTAGGGCGTAAGGAACTCTGAGTACTCTAGATCCGATGATCTTAAAAAACATTCAGTACTGACTCCAAAATTCTTAGTTTCTTATGAGATAAAATAAGTGCATGCAGCAAAACTAACCAAACGATTTCTATGTCGGTCAAGTAATTTACACGAATTACTACAAAATCCCAGACTCTAGTTATGTACATTGATATTGGTATAAAGTGATACATTTTTTCTAATCAATTTGGGCACAAAATGTCCAGAAGTTACTAATTTCACATAAATTTCAATAACTCTAACAGGTGGGCTAAGATAAGAAACATTCTACCTGCGCATCAAGCAACATCATAATAGCTTGCATCAGAAAGGGTGCTCTCTCCTCGATTACTCAATCTACAGTGCCTTGTTTGGTTCATCCACTTAATGAAAGAGAGACTTGCACAAGTTCACCAACCTAATAAAAGAGTTCTTTCTTTGGAAAATTCTTCCCCATACAAATCTTGATGTTTGCATTTTTGTAGTGTTCTACTGTCAGCAATTTGTTTATGTTTGTTTGCATCATTGCAGTTATCCGATGTGGTAACTTCCATATATGGAGCAACGGGTACGTGCCGCCCATAAGGATGGGTTTAGAAACTCGAAAATCCTTAAATATGGGTCTAGGAATCTAAATTTTCAGCCAGAAATGGATAGCTTTTTGATAAGTCAAAAAAAGTTGAAAAAGTTGTTGATTTTTGTATTTGCAGCACTGGATCTTTAACGTTTTAACTCTGAAAATTGGTTGGTGGCAACTTTATCTCCATATTCAACGTTTAAAGTGAAATGAATTTCGATTAATGAGACGTTCAATGGGCGTTTTCTCCCAAATTCTAAAAATGGGTATGAAAATCGACCGGAAATCTTACCCTAAAATATTGGGCGGCACGTCCCCGTCATCCCAAGACTCGTGATACCACAAGGTGTTTGTTAACTGTAGTAGTTTTTTCTCACAACTTGTACCTTTTGGCTGTAGTCAGTTTTGTTACAATGAATGTTCCAAAATTCTAACTAAATAAATCGAACTGAAGTTCACCGATAACATCTCATGATCAGATAGATAAGCTTTAGGACCTGATAAATCAAGAGTTAACGGCCCTAGGAAGAAAATATCAAGTGTTGCCTACTTTCAGGATCTGTTGGAAGTAGCTAAGGGAGCTCAAAGTTGAGAGTTTTTGCGGATGCGTGCACAGTTTCTGCTCTGTAGATCAGATATGAAATCATTCGAACAATGTGCAAACTACAAAGGGAAACCTAACGGATGAGTCAATAAAAAGGCATGTCATTTGAAAAAATTCTGCTATCAAAAATAATGATAATGAAAACTGTGTTGTTTTATTGCTGGTATGTTCAATTAGGTTCTGTGATTTACCCGGCTTTAACCGGCCCTTTCTTCCTGTCGTAATAGGAGAATTTCTGCAGAAGCCCCTTTCGAAAACATGCAAAAATGAGTGAAAGCACCAAGCAAGATCGAAATTATAAAAGAGTCAAAATTCGACTTTTTCTAATTTTAAGGATTGCGATGTGATCGACAATTCTTTTGGCAAAATCCACCCTCACTTAACTCAACCATCTTAATCAGAATATTTTTTCAGCATCTACTAATTATATCAAAGTTGACATTAAAAAATTTCATACCTAAATTAATGGCTCAATGCTAGAAATAACGAGATCAAAATTTCAATTTAAATCTAAATATCTATTTGAATAAGTTGATAGTTGATAATTTTGATAATTTTCTATCTTCTAAGAAGCGAGGATACTTGAATAACTCCATTCGATTGCCCTGTTACAAAAATTGAACAATTTGGAGATGGATTCCAATCAAGTGTTGTAACAGCAGATTTCTGTCCAGGTATAATCATAACTTGCTCCAAGCTATATTTCGAGTCCACCTATAAGAAGGAAGAAATATCTACAGTAAATATCTGAACAGTTGATTGGTTATCTTATCCATTTGAGCGTAAGATACAATAAATCTAATATTTTCTAGGACATACATACTTTGTATGCCTCGAAAAACCATGACTTTTCAAGCTCTGTCTCTCTGCAATCAGTGATGAGAAGCATACACTGCAGTAACTGTTGTAATGTAAACCATAAACCATAATTTAGTAAATAAAGCTTTCAGAAAAAATTTTGATACAGCAGCACAGAGCTTTTCTGCAACAGATGGCTTCTTTGAAATGAAGAAAGACTGTCTTCAGTTCATTTATACAAACTGAAAGCGAGCTAGGCTAGTTTACCTCGAACCATATTACAATTTAGGAACACCATCTTTGAGATAGGCCTACTTTGAAATGAAAATCGGCATGCAAAAGTGAGTTTTTGTTGAGTGTGGGACCATGAATTTTCTGCCACTCCTAAAAACTTGAGAAAAGTCAATCCGAAGTATACGTAAAATATACGATTCTAGAACTGTCTTATGTTGAAAGCTGGAATTCATGTTTTAAAGCCGGCAATGAAATGGCGCAGAAGATCAACGGTCGGAGAAGCTTGTACATAGTGGAAGTAAAACTATTCTTATCAAAGCTGTCTTCGTAAATATCTCAAAAACTGGTATACATTTGAGACACCTACCATGTACATTAGAGCACCACTCGAAGCACATGTTAACATATATTTCCCATCCATATCAAACGCTAGAAGTCTTCCACCAGGTCGCGGTTCGGAAGCTTGACTTGACGCATATTCAACTGATCGTTGTGAAATGCCAGTGCACCCACTGTGTAACGTAAATTCTGCTATTTTGAAACTGACCTTATGTACATCCCATAAACACAACTGTGAATGAAATTGGGCAGAAAGGATTGAATAAGTAATGAAATATCAACTTCATTATTTCATTTAGATCATTCTTACACGGCAAAGTTGCAACATAAGTTTCATAAGTTGCGAGGACTGCTTCACAGGCGGCCAGGACCGTCGAGAAGGGGGTAGAGGGAGTCAAAGGTATCCTGGATGTGACCTTAATTTGTTTTCAACTAGACTGTCAATTTTTCTTTCATCAACTGGATTGTCTTTTCATCACGAAAGCAAAAATCAAGATGTCTTTTCTTATCGTCCTTCTAATTCTAACTTCTAGATCTTCATCAAAATGTCTCAAATTTCACCTTCAACCGCCCCAAACATTTCTGTCCAAAATTAAACAGACTTAAGGTCAGTCTATCTCATCAAAACGGCAATTTTCACAAATCTGGTGCTGGTAATCATCCCATCAAATGATCATTCCATAATCATGAAAATATTTGACTTACCATGCCGTCAGCACCAAGACTGAACAATGAAGTTTCATCAACACTGAACTGCACATCGAGGACATCAGTAGAGTGAGCATGCCATCCAACAAGACAATCACAAGTTCGCATATCTGACAAAAATCAGAGAAGAAAATTCATCAGGACGACATCACGTTCTTACAGTATACATCCTTTCTGTAGCCCGTTTTAAAGACTCGAGTTGGTTGCTAAATATCTTTCTCGGATCTTCACAGTAAAGTTACAACAAAATACTACACAAAGCTGGTATAACCATATTACAAAGCAATGCAGTTGCTTGAAACGAGCTGACGATAAAACGTATTGTTATTCTATGATAATACCTTGCATATCACTTCAAAGACAAGGGGGGAGGCACTTTGAAACTTTCAGCCTGGGTGCACCCTCGACCCTAACATATTCTACGCTTTTTCTGCCCTAATACTGGACCTGAAATTAGTTCTACTAACACTTTTATACAATATGCCTCAATCATGAACTGGGTAAGAAGTGAAAAAAAGAAACAAGAAACGAGAACCATTTTAAAGTAAGGTGGATAATTTAAGAAAGCTAACAGGAGACTTAATATTTGACTTACAAATGAGTAACTTACCAAATAAGCGAATCATTCCATCAGCTCCACCGGTGACGAGCAAAGTTCCATTATGATTATAAGACATGCAATGTATACAAGCTGGGTATGGATCCAATACCAGTTCAGCCTGTCAAAATAGATTTGATTACTATGTCAAATTTACCTTTAAAACTCAAAGTCATAAGTTTCTACCAGCTACAAGAACCAAGTTTAATTGTGTCAAGGAAGCAACAGCAATTGTTCAAACGCGCAATGAGTACTTTGAGAAAAGGGGATGGGAATTCTTTTCCCGATTTAGAGTAGGGATGTGTGGAAGGCATTTGCAAACTGCAAAAAAGATACCCTTGTCAGATCCATTTCTAAACCAAAACTGGAAAAAGATAAGAACTATTTCCGAGCAATCCACCACTTTCTTTAAATTATGCACTTTTATTTCTTCCACTTGGTTCAATACAACGCTCCAAACAGCGAACTTACTTGAGTCCGATGTGTCCCTAAAAATGATGATGTTGGGAATACGGAACACTGTTTGTTGTATTATCGTTTTCTTCCTAAGGAATAAACCAAGCTGATCACTAGAGTCTTTGTACTACTGCGACCAGTCGGATAAACAAATCTTTCAAACAAATTTTCAATGTAGCTCTTATTGTATACTGATAAGGCCTTTCCAATGACTTTCATAGTACTAAATTACGATCAACCTTGCATTTTATTCGTAATTTTCATTCGCTTTGTAGTAGTCTATGATGTTTTGACTGTAGTTCTACTAATTCTATTTTTTTCATGTGAATGCTCTTTGTTGTTCATGCAATGTATTGTTTTAATCGTGTAGTTTAAACAGTTTTCTTGTCTCTATCTAATAGAGCTTTTAGCTGTTCTAAAAAAGAATCTGGATCGAACGATATTTCATTACATTTTGTAGAATTTTTGAATGCGCACAATTGCGATCGAAGTTTCCTCCATTTACAGTAGTTTTGTTCGGCGACCAGCACGATCGCCTTATGCGCATGCTCCGTTGCTAAAGAGCATGCGCACTACGCAAACGCGCACGTCGGTGACCAAAACTAATGAAGTGGAGGTCGGCCTTAACGCCATTCAATCGAACTTCGCTTATAAAAATGTAAAAAAATACCGCTCGATCCAGGCTCTTTTGTAGAATAGCTAAAAGGTCTAAGGCCTCGGGGCAGACACAGCAAAGTAATTTTACTTGTTGTGTAGCTTTTAATATGTATTGTGACATTTATTGTGATATATGTCTGAAACCTGCCTACCTGTTCCTTAAACGTTTTCATATCCCAGTGAAAAATCGTCCCTTCTGAGGATGGTTTACTGCTGTCTGTGAGTGATTGCAACTTTGTTAATTGTCCATGTCCATGTCGTTTCACAGATCCAATTGAGAAAGACTCCGATCTCTTTCTGATTGCTGATGATGCACTGCTTACAAATGACGATCCGTTTGGGCTGCTTGCCAAAGAGACAATTCTGCAACAATCAATCAAAACAAATAGTTTTGAGCCCTAGAATCAGTGCTAAAAAGACGATCCCTTCCTGGTGGCAAGCAAACCACCTTCCTTAACGAGCTATAATTCATGTCAAACAATTTATAAAAGTTTGTTTTTCAGCCCTTAAATGCACGGCCTCTAAGGAGCCCACGTAGAGCTGTTAAAAACAATTTCTCTAATTTATCAGTAATAATTAAACTGTTCAACTGTTGTTGCCGAAACGTATCCTGGAAAAGGTTTTCAATGCTAACAAAGACTCCAGCTAAGGTCATTCATAGCTCAAAAGTGTAAGAGTAGCACAGGGCAAAATGGTCTCTCCAATCTAGGACCTAAAATCCGGAAAACTCTCTACTCTGACTTAAAATCTGTTATGAATGACAACAGCTTCAAGAATAAGATAAAGGACAAACTCTTTAAAAGCCTCCAATCTCAGGAAAATAGCCCCTATACATTTATCAAAATCCTGAAAACTGCAACAGAACTTTCCAACAATTTTCTTGAAGATGCAACATGTCTCTCAATTTTGAGATCATTTTTCTATTCATAAGCATTTTTCTTTTAAAGACACCTCTGGAGGGACCATTATGGAAACCGAGTCGCACTGACCTTCTAATGCTATCCCTGCCATTTAAGCTGAGGATGCTTTTGAATAGATTTTTAGCGTTTTGCCAAAAATTAATTTATACTTAGAAATATTGCAATTAGATCTTTTCTTTCTTAGATTTTGTAATTATTTTCAAACTTTTATTTGAATGGCAAAATATCACATACATACATGCATACATACATACCTTTGATATTTGGAGTCAACAGTACATACATGCATACATGCATACATTCATTCATACCTTTGATATTTGGAGTCAACAGTAGCATCCATCATCACTTTCTTTGTAGGCAGGTCATACAATGAAATCTTGCCATTATAACTGCCGTACAGCAACTGACAAAAAACAGTATTCAGTGAATTTCAGACGTACAGTCGTGACACCTGTTGCGTGTTCTAATAACATTCAAACCTCTTTGGCTAAGATCAAGCAGGTTTGAGACTTCGGTTTTCAACTCGACTACCAAAAATGTGTTCGGATTATACTTTAGAAGAGAGAGTTCATGCCGGCCGATGTTTGTGAAGCTGTTTGATACTATCTGCCAAACATTTCCACGTGCTGTGGCTCATCCTTTGGCGGGGGTGTTGGCTTGGGTGTGAGGATTCTGTCTCACTGCATACGGTGGGGTGGGTCCTTGCATCTTGGTAGACATGTTTGCTGTGGGTTGGTGCATCGTGTGTGGAAATTACCTAATTACTCAGAAGCTTTTTATGTGTCGCATGTCCGCGGGCATCTTTGACTCGGCCAGCAAATCACGTCATAACACCAAGTAGCAATCCCCCCTTTACCTGTTTATGTTAGTTTCGTTTTGTTTCATATCTAGTACAGTTGAGTTGTAAGCGCCAGCCACGGTGGGAACCAGATGGTCAAGTGTACTTCCCTGCTCTGTCTGGTACATAGCAATGTATCTATTTTCTATCCATTTTGTATTTCTAACGTTTTTTAGATCAAATAAAAAAACAGCTTCTATATCTTGTAAACATACTTTTAGAACCTTTTTGGGAAGGCTATGATTTGGCTCAGATAGCGTCAAATTTAAAGGTCCGCAGTTGTGGCAAACTTTACCACCAACGATACGCTATTCAGAATCCCTTTATCAGTTTAAAACAAAGATAAAAAAATTCGTACGGGAAAAATTGTCCATGCAGGTTATGCTACACATTTATTCCGAACTTGGGCTTTTTATGAAGCACATTTTTAGCTATCTATTTTATACTGTTTAATTTTGATGATTTGTGAATATTTTATCCACAATTTTTATGAAATGTTTGCATTTTAGAATGCTTAAACGTTGGAATTGATTAGCTAACTACTTTTAGCAATTTTTACTGTTATCCAACTGTAAAGAGATTGAAAAAATAATAAACTGTTGCGACTGATTACCTTGCCATCGAGTTTGGGCACCCAGTCAAATGACAACGCTTGAGATTTCGATGCAATAGTAGCCGTTGTGATGGGAGTTGGATGACATTGCCATAATCTACGAGATAAATAACTTGTAAACTAATCATGAACAAGTATAATTCACTTCCAAATCAATCGCAAAATTTTCTGCTTAGTGGCATTTCGTCGTTGATAACTATTCATACTAAGTGAAGGCGTCATTAATGAGCACAAGCTCCTGAAGCCTGGCTCACATTAGGTCGTTTGGAGCGTGCAAAAAGACCCAAACAGACAAAGACTTAGATTTTGAGTCCATTGTCTTTTGGGTCTCGCTGGACGACCGTGACAACCCATATGACCTTGTGTGAACCAGCCTTAGGTTTCAGTCAATAATGCTTTATCTTGGTCTGAAGTTTTCCAAAAAGTGATATTTTGGGTCGAAATAACTGAAATCATGCCCATGATACTTTTGGGCATAAAATATAGTAAACCTGATATGTCTGGGTGCTGTAGAAGCAATTCTGGCTTCAATTGATATTGTTTCTGGGTTTATATGTTCGTTTACGTGTGTCAAATCATAAAAGTAGGTGACATTTTTGGGTTGCACTGAAGATGCACTGTATGATATTTTTGGGCTGCCAAAAATTTCTCGGATTGACCCACCTATGCATATGTGCTGAGTGCCCCCCCCCCTGGGATACGACCCAAGAACTCACAACTGCATAATGCTTTCTAGACACAAGTTTGTGTTTATAAGTCAATTTCTAATTGGTTTCAAATGTACATACATCGATTCAAGAAATATTCAACATAATAAAATATATAAACATCATACTTAATGACTCCATCAGTATCGATACTACCAACAACTCTTCCATCTCCGGAGAAACGACAATTTACCAATGGCGAGTAATGACCAGTGTATTCTTCCTAAAACAGAGCATGCAATATGTCGTGAAATTATCAAGACATCTGTGTTATTCTACAATTTGCCAAAACAGCAGCAACAACAGCAACAACAACAGCAACAACAGAGCAGCAACAGTTTACATCTCGACAGGGTGAGCACGAAAAAAGTTTCCAGTATTTAAAAATTCATAGCACCATGAGTATTTCACAGATTTGAATGATTCAACTTCAAGTTAAAAGCTGAAAGATTGAAGTATTTTTGTCGTTTTTGGTCGCGGTCTTACCAGCACTAGAAGTACCGATTAATCTAACTTTATAAAATTTAACGGTTGCGAAATAACTGAAAAGGGTCCAATACATTGATCAGATGTAAAGACTATCCCTACACAGAACAATACTCAATGGGCGTTTCACCTCTCCCGGGAGTTATACGACATCAATTTTCAAACAAATACTAAAGATGTTCAGTCCTACGGCAATAAATGAGCAGTGGATATCTGTCACGCAAGAAAGATGCATTTTCTTTATTGATCTGTGCGAGGACTCCTTTATGATTTGATCAATGTTTTACTCTATTTTCAGTCAATTTGCAACCATGAAATTTTTGTAAAGTTGAACTTACCTATATTTCTAGTGCTCGTAAGGCATCGAGAATAACCACAAAAATACTTCGATCTTTCAGCTTTTAACTAGAATTTGAGTAATTCAAATCTGTGCAGTACTGTCGGTGCTGCGAATTTTCAAATGTGGGAATGAATCTTCTATTTGCAAAGCATGCTGCAGCTGCAAAAAACCAGAACTCTGGTCCAAGCACTCAATCGCAGGTTTCCTATGCTGCTGTTTGAATTCAGAAAAAATTACACGAAATTGTTTCCTAATAGCTGCACAAATAAAAATTGAGGATTCACGAAAACGAGTTTCAAATTTTGGCTTCCGGGTTCTTCCCATTGAATCTATGAAAACTGTGAATGCAGCTTCGAAACATCAGACGTATGTTTTGAACTTGCTATCACAGAAAAATTTCTTCATAAACTCTAAGTTCAAAAACCTCTTATACATTGGAATATGCCTGATGTCTCACGTAAATACCCAGAATTTCAAAATCCAAAGAAATTACCTCACCTGGCTTAGTATTATAAAGGGTTTCCGCGTTTCATCTGTAAAATGATCCAAGCTACCAGTCAGTAAATTATCATGAACTGTCGAATCTTTGGTTGCACTGATATTCAAACTAGATGAGATCGCTGCAGAAGCAGCCTCTTTGCTTACGCCTTTGCTGCTGTTCTGGCTCTCTGATTTCATTGGACTGCTGTCTTGCGAATTCTCCTTATTCAGATAATTTTTTATTACAATTTTCGGAGACGCTTGAGGTGTGAGGCTCTCTGTTTTTGGCTTTACAACGTCTTCCTCCTCTTTTTTATCAAATGACCATTTTTTCTTCTTTTTAAGAAAACCCTCTTTCACTTCTTCCTGTGGCTTTTTAGATTTGCTGTCCTTGCTGCCTTTCAGTTTAAAACGTGGCTTCTTTGATGTTGTTGTGAGCTCTTTGGAGGAAGGAACTGTCCTGTAAAAATAACATTGCAATCAAATTAGAGATTACCCCAGTTTCAAATTTCAACCAAAGCAATCTCAATTGAAATAAATTATGTCGCCTAATAACATATTGTTTCTTAGGCCTATGCAAACAAGTATTTCTTCAAGAATATGATAATGTCCTACAGAATTGATTGAATACAATGTTCTAAGTTTAAACCTTCATTGGGTATCAATTTATATTATGGGGCTGCATTTTAAAATTCCATAAAGCAAAGGAAACTTTAATCAATGCAAAATATCAGACTTCACAAGCCAATCACGACGTTATCGACCAAACTTTATAGCAACACCGATGTCCAATGATTTTAGGACTTTAGTCAGGCTTCATGAAGATGAGTTTTTTCTGGCTAGTTTTGTAACTAAATCTATTTCCTGTTTCCTCCAAGTTGTGTAACCATTTAGCCTAGCTAGAAATGGTATAAACTAAGTTCCCCACTACCTGTAAACATCGCAAAGTTTTTCTTGGCTAGATACAAACAGTTTTCTGGTGGGCCTAACATGCAGATGCATTTGCCATTTTCAATGTGTAAAAAGACAGTAAACCAGAAAAAAGGCAAGTACAACATGCAGCAATGAAAGTCAGGCCCAAGTTCTTGTTACCGTGGTTACTGCACTCATAGAACTGACACAAAACAAAGATCAAAATACCTACTTTGTGCTGACAACCAAATAATCACATTCTTCCCCAATTGAAACATTTGCAGTCTGAACTGAGACATTCTTTTTGCCTGCACTCTTTTCATTTCTCAGTTTCACCAATTCTTCCTGCAAGCTGACTATTTGCTTTCTCAACTCCATGTTTTCCTCCTTCATTCTCTCTAGTTTCTCTTTCTCTTTCTCAAAATTCAAGATTGATGGTAACACTAGTTACAGAGTTAAGAAAAAATAATTTGCAACAATCAAAATATTTACCAAAATACTGTGCATTTATACTGAATGAGTTGAGCTTGGAAATGTTTCCACTTTCAAACATACAACACACAGAGAGTAGGGTTTACTGGGGTAAAATGGGTAGGCTAGGGTAAATTGGGTTGCACAGATTGCTGGAAAACAGTAGACTCAGATCTGAAAAATCAACATTCACCATGTCCAGGAGGGTAGTTTGAGCAATTCTAGCCAGAGAAAAATTTTGAAAACATTCCTGGCAAATTTTATCCAAATTTTTTACCCTACCAATTTTGCCCCTGTTTTACCCTAGTAGATCCTACTAGATGGATTTGCATTATTCAAATTCTAGCTAAAAGCCACAGGACCAAAGTATATCCTGTGATCTTTCTCACACTTTTAAGCACCCTGAAACTATTTTTTCACCTTTACAAAAAATTTCTTGGTTGGGCAATGTCTGAAAATTGGCCTTATGTTCTGGAAACTCTTATTGATACTTCTGATTGACTTTAGCTGTTTCCAGGTCACAAATTTTCCAGAATTGCTTATGGACAAGAACCAACCGAAAGTGAAAAAAACTACCCAATGCATTTCAGGAATTTGTCTTGAGATTAACCGTAAAATTTCCATTCCATCTTAAGATGATTTGGAGTGGGTTTTATCAAAACCAAATACTTTTGGCAAATATGATCTCTGAATTATTTTGAATTAAATAGGAGGTAGGAAGGTGGCATAAAAGGATACTCAAATTGCTGAAGACAGTACTGATGCAATTGTATAAAGCAACCATGACTGATTCTTGCCATACTCTTGTGAAATAAATACTGAACATTGGATTCTGTTCAGGATTCTTTAGGAATGGTATGGCTGCAAAACAGAAAATGCATAGAGCAAAGGGTGCTTCTTTGATTATCATCAGTAAAAGGAGGAGATGGGCATTGCGTGTAGCATACATACAAGACTTGTGACCAGAACATCACAAGATTTCACATTTCTTAAGAATTCTTGATTGGTGCAAAACACGTTAGAGCATTTTCAAATATCCTAGGAGTTTGCTACAACTTCCAAGAATATTTTGCAAAGAAGACAGGGCTTGTGTGCAAAAGACCTGTAATAGAGCTGCCAACATCTTAAATGCAATTCAATGACTTTCAATAGCTTGCTTTTCTTGTATGATATAGTTGTGCAGCCAGAAAGCAATGGAAAATGATTTATTTGTGGAGGCAAAGGAAAAGATTCCACCAATGAATTTCCAATGAAACAAATGGACAAATTTTGCAGAATAGTAAGAGTAGAATCAAAGAAATTTGCTATGGATAATGCAACACAGTTTCTCTATGAATACATGTTCATTAAATAGGAAATTTGAAAACAAACTGTTTCAAAGTAAATGACACAACCACTTACCAAACCAATCTTTCCATGTAGGTAAATTCTGAATCTCTGAAGCACATCTTTCAAAGAATTCTGTAACCTTCTCTTGCTTTGAATTCTGAATGGCATGGACAAGGTATAATCGCAAAACACTGGTTTCAAGTTTGCACACATTCTTATATGCATCATGTGACAACTTTGAGAAAAACCTTCTATCAAGATGTGACCAATAGCTTTTTAATCCAGCTAAATCATAGCCAACAATTAGATACTGGATCTGTTCAACAACTTTATCTACCTACAAAAGAAACAGAGAAATTTTACAGGAGCCTCAACCTTAGCCCCAGGAGGGATGCTCAGCAAATGCTGATACAGGGAGGCAAGTCAAATGTTTCTTGGTTAGAATGTTGCCAACAGTGATATTTCAGGTCTAATAAACTCAAATTACCTTCATGATATTTCTTGGTAGCAAATATCATCAAATTGATTTTACTAGATTCATTAGGGCAATCCTGACCTCAGTTTTCATTGTTCCAGTATGTCCTTCATTTGTTTCAACTTTATTAGCTTGTTTGTTCTGAAGCATCTAGGTGATATTTTTGGGCTGTAATAAAGCTGAACTGATATTTTTGGGCTGCTTTGAAATTTCTCAGATTTCTCAGACTGGCCACCGTCATATATGCAAGTGCCGAGTGTCCCCCTGGGACCATGGCAAATAACAAAACAGCAAATCATCTTTAAAGGTTTGTGTATTTGGGGGAGAGGAGGCACACTCTTTCAAACAGAGCATGGATCCACGAGCTACAAACACGGTTGAAGCACAGGTGCACATTTTGGTAATTTTGGTCCATAAACTATTCAGATTTTTCTTGAAAAACAAAATCCTGTGGCAGTATCATCAAAATTTTGGACATTACACTTTGCACATGGACTGGATAAGGTGCATTGGCTGGGTCAAACACATTAGAGTTAAGAGCACCAACTGGTCAGACTGTAGAGTATGGTGCAGATGGCAGTTTTCAACAAAATGTTGGGAGTGCAGGGCCAACTTTTTCTTTTGTTTCCCATTTTTGATATCATTGAAACGACCTAAAGTGCCACACTCTGCAGCTGGCTCAAGAAGACCGGAAAGTTTTTATTTTACATTGTGCAAGGCAATGTGGCATAGTAAGACTGCTCAAAAATCTATAGCTGGATAACAAATGACTAAAAAAAAGATCTTTGTTCATTGTCAACATCATGGCTCAGCCGCGCTGGAAAACATGTATGTTACGCCAGATATCTTTGGCATGGAGCAGCATCAAGAACAATGGAAGAACAATAGTTCTATTGTCCTTAGACAATTTGCGTTGCGTAAACCTTTGGCTTAACAAATACGAAGTTTCCACACTTTTGGTGGCTCAGAGTCCCCTTCTTGTGTTGGAAGCTCCAGCCAGCGCCTCCGTCGGAAGAATTTTGGCGCCACCTGGGCTTTGTCTGGCATTGGGAATAAATAGTTTGCGTTAGCTCACCACCCATCATCACTCATTCCCTAATTATTGAAATGTAAATAAGACCAAACCAAAACAGGCAGGGCCTTAACAACAGTTAGGCCCATTTTCCCTTTTTATCGTTTTTGTCGATAAGCTGTGCAAATTCCTTTGCAGCGTTTTCTTATACATTACCCTGAAACTCTTATCTTTATCTGATTTAATTTCACTCTCCAAAGCTTTCAAAGTTGCAGTGAATCCACGAAATAAAAGATATTCTCGCAGCATCGAATCGACCAATCCTGATATGTTCGCCATCTTTGTGGAAGTAAACTTTGAACGAGTCAAGACGAGGTTGATCTTTGGCTTGAGGACTTTTAGACTAACTACTAAAGCTATTATGTACTAATATGATAGTAGATTTTGTAATTTCGATTGTTGAGTCAACAGCAGCAACAGCAAATGAAATTGCGGACTTTTGTTGTAAGTCAAATTACTCAATGGTCTTTTCAGACTGAGGCTGTTTAAAAAGAGTCCAAAAAACTACACATGCATAAAGAAAGTGAACCAGAAGAGCAGGAAAATACCTCAGAAGACACCTGAGCGGAAAATCTTCGTTCTCTTTCAAGATGGTGTCTTTCATCTGTGATGCTTGTGGCCAGACAATAAAGAAGAATAGAGTAGAGAAACATTACCAATCTGAATGTAGAAGTTGCAGTGTTTTGTCATGCATTGATTGTGGGAAAGATTTTCATGGGGATTCATATGCTGAACATACGACCTGCATTACAGAGGCAGAAAAATATCAAGGGAAACTTTATAAGCCAAAAGGAAAAGCGAATAAAGGAGAAGTTAAACAGCAAGAATGGATCAAGGTTGAAAATAATGAATCTGTGAACGATGTTCTGCCTGCCATAATGAATCTTACCTTCTTAGTTCAGTTAGACTCAACGTCAACATCATGGTTCCCATGCGCGCAGTTACATGCTTGAAACAATGAATATTGTATTCTCTGAGAGAAGCTGATCCAAAACTTGTCATATTTTTGGCAGGACTGGATCATCAATGAATTTTTGGTCAGGATCGTACATCATGTCCCCCACGTTTGACTGGATTCATTTTCATTGCAAATTCCAACTATAGTCATTAGAGTGTTCTTAGCTTTATAGCATAGCAAGAAAAATGGGTCTTGTCAGTCAGAAAGAGCCCCAAAAATATTCCTTGGAATTTCAGTTGCTCCTGCTTATATCAAGACATCTCAAAGTTATTTTGACAAAAAATGATTACTTGAAAGTAATTTTGATGACATGATTCTTTTATTTTAGCAAGTCCAGCAAGCTAGTGAAGGAATAAAAAATCCAAAGATCAAAGAATATCTTCAGAGAATACAAGAATATTCTAATGTACCAAGAAAAAAGACCAAATTTTTTGTGAGTAGTTACAATAAAATTTGTGATAAAAGTCTACAGAAAATACTCTAATCTCACATCAAACTTGAATATAAAACTACGTTTTATCAATGATATTCAAGTGCTGTACATGGACTGATGTTTATTTCAAACTTGAAAAGGACAGTGTAGTTAAAACTTACTTTTACTAAGTAGAAAAGGAAGGCCAAAGATATTTACAGTCTGAAATGAAAAAGTTTGATTGCCTTTTGCTCCTAATAACTCCATGGATAGACAGTTACACATGAAACACAAAGGATTGAAGTAAAAATTCTTCCTGAAACTACCTTTTCTGTAACATTTGTTTATTAGATACATGGACAGCAATGCTGTAAACATACCTTTTTTTCATTCCAGAACTTTTGCAACAACAGTCTAAGAGTAAATAATCCAACCATTCTTGAAGAATTGTGGGAAGCTTTCAGCCCAAAAAAGACGGAGGTAAATGAGCCAATTTCAGAAACCAGTTGTTGATATTGTGGAACCAGGTAAAACCACAAACAAAGAGAATTTTGTGAAGATGTTCATTCTTTTTTCATCATTTGGTTTCCATCAGTATACAATGCAGGGTGCCCCAAAAGAATTGTGCCCTGTTCATGTGGCTGCTGTGGAGGAGTTGTAAATTCAGTCATCTCGGTTTTTACGCAGTTGCATAGGCAGGTTTCAACTTGGAGTTTATGAACTTGTATGAGTCAATGTGACAAATGGTTGCTGATTTATGACAGAGAAAAGGCAAAAATAAGTGCTTGCTTAAAGACAGCTCTTCTTAAGTCTCCAGCCAAAGTTTGGTCTCCCGTCAAAATAAAGTGAGGTTCAATTAGAGGATTCTAGCATTGTATCAAAATTTTTGCAAAATGTTTTAAAGGGTGGTCTTTTAAAGGGTGGTCTAGCAGTGTTGTCTTTTCATAAGAGAGTACTTTCTACCATTTGAAAAATATAGAGAAGTTTTTAATGGCAATGCCAGAACTCCTTCTTTGAAAATTAATTTTTGAAATTGCTGGAGAACAAAAGAAGTGCTGTTTTTTCAAGCCAACCATTAATTTTGCCTCGTTTTCTCTTCCATAAATCAGCAATCACATGTTATATTGACTCAAACAAGGTCTCAAACTATATGCTGAAACTTGTCCTTTGCAATTGTGTAAAAACCAAGATGATTGAATATACTGTACAACTCCTCCACAGCACTCAAACAAACAGGGCATGATTTTGGGACACACAACATACTTGTTTTGCACATTAGCATGATAGGAATTCTTTACATTATGATAAGAACTCTTGAGCTCAATGAAAGGCTGTAAATTTTCCCAAACAAGAATCCTTAGGCAATCAAGAAAGCATGATGTTGATCCTTGCTAGGCCTGTACTGTAATGGTCAAATTGGCTGAATAATATGTTTCAACAAGCACAGAATGTTAGAAGGTACCTGCATTGACAATGTTATGTTAGTTTTATGAGGATGAAAATTCTGATAATTGTCACCCTTTATTTTATAGGAAAAAACAGATTCAAATGTTTGCATTTCAAATGGTACAAATAGTAATGAGCTAAAGTTAGAAAGTAAGGAAAATGGAAAAATAGTGAAAAATATTTCAAAAGAGAAAAAGAGAGGAAAAAGGAAAAGAGCTTGTGAAAATGGAATTGTTAATGGTGAAAATGATGCCAGTGAATCACATAAGGTAGTCAGCAATGAAGAGGAAGCTCCTAAAAAGAAAAAGAAGAAGAAAGATAAGAAAACGGATACAGAGGATGTAAAAAATGAAAATATTGAGACAGTCATCAACGGCAAGGAAGCAGAGTTGGATGACAATGACAACCCTACAACAGGTGAGGAGGAATTACATGATTTAGAAACTTTGTAGGAAAACTAGTGTTGGAGATACATGCTCCTTCCTAGGCCAACTAAATCTGAGATTTTAAGGAGCTTGACAACTAACAATCTTGAAAAAGTTGCTTGTACAAATCAGATTACAATTCTTTACATGAAAATTCTCCCTCAGCATTTTGCATAAGATTTGTGTTATCTGAATGGAAATTTAACTGAGAAACCTCTCTCCTTAGTAACTAATACAAAATTTATCTATCAGCATATTCTGTGTTATGTGTGAATTTTTCCATAGGGAAATGACTAACATCTTTGGGAAAAACTTTGTACTGATATAGGTACAATCCTCACCAAAACCCCTTTTTACAATGCGGAAAAAGTAGATATGATGAGCAAATGACCTCTTTACCTCCCAAGTCAATTTTGTTGATCTCTGTAGCATGGAAAAACTCATGCAGCAAGTCTCCTGAGTCAAGACAAACAGAATTGATTTAGGGGTAGGAAGGTTTACAGAATGTTTCAGTTGCATTAGTAGGCATCGAGTAGGCAGTGAGTGGGCATTGAGTTATCGAATTTAAATATTATTCCACCATTTCTTACAGGAAAATTCAATTGGCAGAAGGCAATCAAAATAGCTCTAAAGGATGTTGGAGATGATGGTATATCAACAAAGAAACTTAAGAAAAAGGTAATCTTTTGTACTTCTTTTTATCTTTAAATTTAACCAAGGTAAGTCAGTAACCTCTAAGCATTTCAAACTTTGGTCCTTTTTGTTCCTTTAGGCATTTTTCGCAATTGTTCAACACTTCAACCACCTTAAAAGCTCCATTGAGCCCTGGAAATTTATTTGATTTTGGAGACTCTAGAGAGGGGATGATTATTAGGGAGGGGGTTTATTCATGAAGCCAAATGGCAAGGATGTATATGGATGCTTTTTAGTTCTTTGGGCCATCTTTTGCGGAATAAACGTGCAATTTTACAACTCCAATACACAACAAGACATGGTTTTAGCTAAGTAAAGAGGAAATCATTGGCATCCTCTTCTGGTATCTCATCTAATTGGGGGGGGGGACAAGGGACTCAGTAGAGCTTTATTGGTAGTGATACATACAAGAAAATCTTCTACATCTATTGACCATCTTTCCTCAATCTCACTGTAGCTTTTAGATCACTTTCCTTTCTTCTATGCGTATTCCTAACATTGCTAAAATACGAAAATTTGTACTGTCTTGAGATATTGTTTTCAATAGCTAACATCATCCTTTCTCTATGCAACTTTCGATGTCTTTCCAATCGCCTCTTCGCTTCTTCTCTCAACAATCTTTGCAGCTCTTCAAATTCTCTACGCTCCCGTTCTTTTTCCTTAAATCTCTCATAAGCCGTTTTCATTTTTCGAATTTTAATCGCTTCTCGTTCTTTATTCCGCTGTCTAATCTTTTCATCTTCAATCGATTTCTTAATATCTTTCAGGTCATTCTTCAAGCTTTTCTGGATCTCTAGTATATTTGCTAATGTATCTTCGAATTCATCTGCTTTTGCATCGAGACCTGTTTCTCGCAATCCGTTGAGAATCTCCTTAATATCCTTTTCAGAATTTTGATTAAAAGTCCAACTGTAAGTACCTGTAAGTACCAGTGATGACAATGTGCTTTCGCAGTATCCACTATCTCGTTTGCTAGAGCGTTTAAACGGAGACATCGACCTTCCAGATGGGCTGCTTGCCGATGTCGTGGTTTCAAAACCTTCCCTTTCATCAACTTCTTGAGAAAACATCTCTTTGATATTGGTATTTTTCAGATCAAAACTACTGCTTCCTGCATATGTTCGTGTTCTTGGCACACGATTATTCAATACAAAATCTTGCAAAATTTTTCTTGGCATTTTCAGACTACTTGGCTTCCGTTTTTGCTCAGAGTCAAACACTGCCGTTTCATGTTCATCCCTACCTTTTTGTGACAATTCCTCCAATGATTCATTTGCTGCAGGAATCTTATTTTCATTATTTATTTCTTTATTTTTTGATACAAGCTTCCTATATGTGTTTGGAAGGATATCAACATATTTAGACGCATCAGGAGTTTTTCTAAGAATTTCAATGAACTCCCTTGATGCCTCCATGTTTTTCCTAATTTTCTGAAGTACTTCTTCCTTTTCAAGTCTCCTTCCATCTTTTTGCTGAATGGATGCAATGTTGTCTTTCGTCTCGCCCTTCATTTTGATGAAAAGATCTTCCTTCATTTCGTTTACCGTGATTCCAGAACCTTCCGTTTCGTTTTTAAGCACTCCGCAAGGACTTCGATCTCCTCGTTTCCTGTGAAATTCAACAGGACTCGTAAAGTGTCGCGTATCGTTGTTAAATTCATTGCCAAGCTCTGTTATTTTGTCTCCAAAATTAGTCCTATATTCATTGCTGCTATTAATCAGCCCTTTATGGTTGTTAGCATCTTTCCGATTTTCTGGATCTTTGACTCTTCCAAAAGTGTCCGCCATGAAAGTTTCATCTTCAGAATCAATATCATTTGGGTGAATCTCACCGGCTTTTTTCTCTTGGTGTCTTTGCTGGTTGTTATCATTATTATCATTGTTTTGCAGACTTCGTACATTTTTTTTGACATCATTATTGTAGGTACCATTAAGCTCAAAATATTGCTCTTCATTTTCGTGCAACACTTCATAATCATCTTCGAATTTATCATTATTGCCATTTTCGTTAGCACAACGTTTCCCACCTTCATCATCATACAAACTTTCTGATACACTTGGTAATTTCATTTTATTTTTTATTTCATCTTTCAAACGGTTTTTATGATGTTTCTGGATCTCTCTTGAAACGGCAATGATCTGCCCACCTTCCTCAAAATCGCCTATGATGCCCTTTTCATATGTTCGATTTCCTTCCTCTGCTGGTTTTGAAGAGATTCGTTTCAAACCCATTGAAGTTATAACTTCCCCAAAGTCATGTTTCTTTTCTCCCACAACTTCATTGTCAAAATCACCTTTCTTGTTGTCACTAATAAATTCTTTCTCATTCTTAATTTTCCCTCCAATTTTTCGTCCCTGTTTACCCTTGGTCCCATCTTTCTTCTTCCTTGCGATTTTTGTGCCATTTTTGTGAGTACCTTTCTTCCGCATTCTCCCTTTGACACCTTCAATTTCTGTCTCATTTTTGTGGTCCACGATTGAAGCACTTTGCTCTCCATTTTCTTCTTCTCTGAAGACTTTCCCCTCTCTTTCATTTTCCGTATCAGAAACATTCTCGTCTCGAATGCCCTCTGCGCTAGAAATAGTCTCTCCAGTTTTTCTATCAACACTGGAAATATCTTCTTTCGTTTTACTTGCTTTACCAGCAGCTTCTTTTTCTCCATCTTTGTTTAACGTGGTAATTTTCTTTCTTTTCTCAGTGCCCTGCCTATTCTTCATCTTCTTAACCTTAGTCACATTCTTTTTTCGGTTGTTCTCTGCGCTAGAAACGTTCGCCTCGTGTTTGCTTCCGGAACTAGGAACGCTCCCCCCATTTAGTTTGACCTCTTCATTTGCAACTTCATCCTCCCTTTTACTGTCTACACTAGAATTTTCCTCTTCTCGTTTGCTGCCCACGATTGGTGAAATTCCTGATCTTTTGCTTGCGACTCTCTTTAGAAAGTTCTTTCGTGCTCTGATCCTGTCGTGTGTAGCTTCCATTTGTCGTACGATTCTCATTCCTTGTGCGACATCATTCACTGATACTCTACGTTCTCGAGTCGACTGCCCACCAGCGAATACATTTTCGATAATTTTACGATGCTCCGCTATCGTAATTTTCCGTCGAAGATCCGTTACGACTTCATTGAATGTCGTAGTTACTTTCTCTGCTTTTAATTCGGCTGTTTCGAGTTCTTCTCTCGCTGTTTCTATAATCGTTGCGAGTTTAGCTTGTAGTTTTCGTTTTCGTTCTCGGGTTTCACGTGCTTTGGCTTTCAAAGCAGGTAAGATATCGACAGCGCTTTTCTCCGTAATGTCATATTTCGGTAATATTGCCTGGCGTAATATTTCCCATCGTTTTTTAGCCTTTGGTGGACCTAAGTCGCTCTTCAACGACTCATACACAATCAAAGCTTCTTCCTCATATGTCTCATTCTCCATTTTGTAACTCTAGTCAACTAATATCCGAATTGAAATACACGATGTTTCACTGATAGATTATCAAATACTGTTGCCGATTTTATTGTATCACACAACTTCGATTGACAGTTTTGAAGTACTGATAATTCTTTATACTGTGCCCAAAAGTATCGCATCCAATCTCAAGGTTGCCACAATATTTGAATCAGCTATGATTCCATAGTTTTCATTGCTTTGTCATGTTCCGATTTTCTGTGTTTACTTGTGTCACATGCCTTTCCTAAATTCCGTAGACTTTCATTGTGTATGTCTTTTGCAATATGTTTCCATGTAATTCACTGTATCGCTCGGCTAAGTCAGCAATAAACCGCAATATTGTCCGTTGTTTCTTTAGCTATATTCCAGATTTCTCTGGTTACTGGTGCCTGGGGTCTTCCGTACACATTATTCAATACTTTGCAATATACTTTTATCTGATTCACTGTCTTACTTGGCTAACTCACCAAGTAACCGCGATATTTGCCATTGCTTTATTATATTCCAGTTTTCTCCATTTTTTTCTCTGTTCTCTGATAGACGTTGAAGAACTTTATCATTCATGTCCTGATATAATTTCAATATATTCGTATTTGATCCACGCTTTTCCTTACATGGAGGTTCTGCAAAATTAAGTCTTGCACAATAAGAATCGAACTTTAATTGTTTTAATGGATGTAAATATCTCAGTTTTTGACAAAGACTGCGTCGAGAAAGATCGTCTTAGTGAAATAACATTCAAATTACAACCAAGGTGAACAAAATCTCCTTCTTGTCCGCTCAGTAGTTAGACATACTCTTGTGACATTGTAACCTCCAAACTCAACCAGTTTGTCCTGAATATTGTCTCTGAGGTATAAACTGTAAAATCATTGGCATGAACAGTTAACCAGGAACCAGTTATTCGCGGCATTTAAACTACGTGAGATGCGGAAAACTATTCTGATGCTTGTTGGGCTTTTCGATAAGATAGTTTTCTGTCAAATCGCTGTTGAGTTTCATATAAATGACCAGTGCACTACGTTACCTTGTCTTGATCTTTCACGACTGATGTGTATACGTCTGTTAACTTATCTAGCATTGATCATTGAAGCGTGATAAAAATCTCTCTCTTAAAAGCTCAATCTCTGAGTATCTTGACGATCTCTGCTTCTGATTTGCGTGGAACGGCTTATCTTTAATTCAAGTTACATAATTCCTAGAAGGGTGAATAGTTGGTTTTCTAAATCCTACCAGCCAGAGGTCCAGAAGTCTGAAAGTATTCTCTGCAACATGATATTTCGTTAGCGAGACAGCTTTCATTCTGTCAGCTTGCTTTGCCGCCTCATATATTTCATATTTTCGTGTTTGATTCTTCATAAGAGGATTGCCCTGCAGCAGTATAGCTGTTTGGTTTGAGTTTAAACCGCAAATAAGCAGCGCACAGACCAGTAGCAGTTAGGTTTCTGATAACTGCATGAATCAACTAAGAGAAACAACTTCTTGGCAACAGGTTCGTACGTTGCAAGTTACTAGAGAACAGAACAAGGTAATAATAGAACTTCACCGTACTGCTCTGAAAAGTGAATGCTGCGACGGTTTTCCTCGACTTCCTTGTTTCCATGAGATTCACGTTTCCAAAGGGCGGAACCAATATGTTCCACCAACGAAAGCATACGACATTTAACTTACGTCCGTTGCCATAAGAAACAAATATTGTAACTAAGCGCTTCCCCGTAGTCCTCGCAAAAGTTTGAACCATGCAGCAGTTTTCTTGACTTTTTACATCTTTGTCTGTAGCAACCGCTAACGCATTGATAATCTTGATTCTCACCGAGTTATTTTTTTATGAAAATCCACACAAACACATTTCAATTGTAATAAAATGGTACCCACGAACCGCGATCAATTATTCATGCTAAGAAACCTCCATATTTTGTTCACCTTATGTACCCCATCACAAGCTTCCCTCTAAGAATTTAAAACATTTTTATGATTTACTGCAGCGTGTTAGAATACTTTTATTACAAGCTGTTCGACCTCTTTAACCAACTTACATAATTTTCTTTTTCTTGAGTTTTGTAGACATCTGTTTGAAGTATTGAGTTGATAGGTTAATAACACAACACAATAGAAGATTTTCAAATACATTATGGACTTAGATATAAACAACTCACCAAAGCAACTGACCAATAAAGGAACGCTTGACGAATACTTTAACAAAACAAACTTTTATATTGCCATATGAGGCATGAAACTACAAGCTCTTGGCGAGTAGCTGAGAGAATTTATTGTAAGTTTGATTTCAACTACGTTCCTACGATGCCTATGCAATGGGGAAGCGGAACAAAATCGTTCCGGATGGGCCTACTTTAACAAAGACATTTTAAAGCGATGAAAACGGGACATTTCTTGGCACTTTGGGACTAGATCAAGCTCTTTTTCCAAAATCTAACCTCTTTATCGCAGACTATCAACTAGTTTGTTACCGTCATATTTGCCGTTAACAAATGTTTTCGTCTGAAAGTCGGGAAATTCATTTGTTATAGCACAGCTGATGCACTTAGCGCTAAACAGGGAGTTTTCGAGAGCACTACACTAACTTTGACGGCAACGCAATTTCGTTTTTGTTTCAGAACATCAGGGTGAATGGATTCCTTGTTTTTCGAGTGAATTGTTCTGTCTCGAGAGACTGTGAGGTCTTCCTTTCCAATTGCACAATTTCAAAATCCTACTTCTGTCGTTCTGTAGTTAGATTTAAGCCTTCGAAGTAAAACATTAAAGCTCGCTCATTTTGGATGCTAGTTTTTGAGGAGAAAATGATAATTCTCAGGCATCGAACTGAAGAATGGGGCTTTGTCTTGGCCCTTTGGAATAGCCTATAAAAAGTAGGGTAAGAAGAGAATATTTTGTCTCCTGGATCCGAGGTTGGATCGAAGGTGTGGCGCAGTGGTGTAATCGTCTGACCTTGCAGCCAGAACAGTCAGGTGGAGGGAGTTCGATCCCGGTAGAGCTCCAACACTGGAGCGTCAAGACAAAGGGATCTCGGGCTTGATTAGCGCTTAACTACTTCTGTGATCCGAGCGCTTGGTGCTAAAAGCCGCAACTTCACCTTCAAGATAACTGGCAGTTGGTGTTGCCGTCCTGGTTCGTAAACTCTTTAATGTGTGCTGATGGACGCCGCTACTCTTAGATAAATGCCCTAATGGAACGAAATCTTTCTAGCAGCAAACTTTACTTTCTTTTTAAATCTCCAAATCTTTATTGTCGCAGAATGCAACCCAAAACATCCCTTTGCTTCTATATCTTGGTTTTGCAACGCCCAGTTACCTCAATTTTTGCATTTTATGTCGACGACTTTGTAATTAAATTTGATTTCATTGGCGACAAGATCCTCCTTTCTTTTCAATTGTGGTATTAATTAATCAAGGATTAGATGCATTTTGCTGTGTAAAGTACTGCTTTGATTAAAATATACATGCAGTCGTTGAGGTTTTTGAATATCAACGGTCCAGACTTTGATAAAATCGCTACTGTCTCTGAATGTCTGTTATCGGCTCTTCTTTGCTTTCGCTCAAGCAAGAGCTCAAGTAATGCGGCCCTAGCTGGACTCGAATCCTGTCCACTAACTGTTTTAGCTGCGAAGTCAGAGGGCTACACCTCTGCACCACATTACCAAAAACCTGGTTTTGAAACCATGTTGCTTCCTAGTATGTGAAGCTGGTATCGTATTTGCAAGCATAATATTTGTTCACACGAGCAGAGACATTCGCTTTGTGATTCAATTTGTTCTATGAACACTTTTAATTACTTTTTGTAGGTAATAGCTGCATATTTGGAGCATGGATCAAATCACAAGGCAGCAAATGAAGAGGAATGCTCTGCATTGTTTAAGAAGAAGTTAAATGGATATAAAAAAGCAAAACTCAGCAAAGATCGTGTATTTTATAAGAAATAGATCAATTTGTTTTTATGAACTTTCCTATGCAAATGCTAAGAGTATCATTATTGTCAGTCTGTGATTGCAAAAATAGGGTTTTTCAGAACGATTTTATTTTGACTTTATACAACACGGGTAGGGTGTCACAAACAACCTTTTTGGGGAGGATATACTCAGTTTTGAAGATTTCTTTTCACCTGCTTCGAGAAAGACTCCAAACACAAACCTCGGCGGAAGTACTTTGATCAGTGTCAGAGATCAACTGGTTATTGTAAAGAAAATTAAGCGAGAGATATGACTGAATAAGATGGCGTCGAGGCAATCACTCCTTGATGAGATAACAGAATGTTAGATATGCGTAAGCGAGAAGAAAGCAGAAAATTGACAAGAAGATCAACGGGAATACAGAGAAACTGACAAAACCGGTTTAGATCAACTTTATACCCATCAAGAAACTTCCCAGAAAAGTGGACAGGGGGAATCATTCGAGGAACACTGCCAAAGTTATGATATTTGTCTGATGAATGGTTGATAATAGGCCTATCTTGAAAGATTTCTTGTAAGCAAATTTTTGCAGGAAACCGATTGAGCCAAGACTGAGATGAGATTTTCTTAGCATTTTCAGATTTTGAGCGCTCAGAGCTTCTTACGTGTTTAGGGCTCCATAAGCAGCTTTGTGTGCAGTGCCTGTGGCATAGTATTTTTCATTTTTTTTTTTTTTCATTTTCATTTTCAATCATTTAAGGAGGGTGATCCTTCAACAAAGGTTGTTTTTCAAGGGGCCCTCCATCTAAAAATACAATGAATACAATAATCACAAAAATAAATACTTGATAAGAAAATTAAAGCTAATATGTTTATAAAATACAATATTTACATTATGTGCAGGATAAAAAGTAAAGAAAATATGATGGGCAGGTAGGCTTCTCAGATGACCCAGGGATCCACCGACCCCCAGCCCCAGGCCCGATCCCCACCAAATCAACCAGAGAGACCCAGAATAGACCCAGCAGCATCTCCATCTCCCACCACATGCTACCAGGCCCACTCTGAATCCCAATGGCCGACCCCGCAGAAACCAAGCCCAAAACCAAAGGCCAGGCAGACCCCAGATCATCCGAGACACCTACCCACCCAAATGTTCTTTGAATTTGTAAAGGGAGGGTGCCAGTTTTGTCTCAGTAGAAAGGCTGTTCCATATCTTGGCACCTCGAAAGGAAAAGGCTTTTTGTCCTTTGGCTGTGTTTTTCTTGGGCAACCTGACATCAGTATTTTGTTGCGGGGGTTGCGGGAAGAGCACACACTATTTTTATTGAATAGTTCACAAAGGTATTTTGGGGCAAGATTCTTCAGGGACTTGAAAGTTACAATCTTTGACTGTGTGTCTATCAATTGCTGTATGGTTTTCCACCCCAAAATTTCAAACATAGGCTTGATATCAGCATTAAAACTACTATTTGAAACGATCCTAGCTGCCCTGTTCTGGAGCTTCTGCAAAAGCTGAATTTCTGCAGCATTACAGCAACCCCAAACTGAGCAGCAATATTGAAAATGAGGCTCAACAATGCTAGTATAAAGAGTCTTCACGGCTGAAAATGGAAGGTACTGTTTTGAATATTTCAAAAACCCAACAGCACGAGAGACTTTAGCAGAAACTGCCCTTATGTGCTCTTTCCAATTAAGGTTGTCATCTATTTGAACACCTAAGTACTTTGCCTTGCTGCGTATCTCAATTTCCTTTTCTCTTATTTTAGGATCAAATCTTATGTCTGAATATGCGAGAGATTTGTGCTTTTGTTGAGTGGCAATTAGCGTTGAGTGTGTCTTGGCTACATTCAAGGACAACTTGTTGCCCATAAGCCACTCATCTAGCTTTTCAAGATCTTCATTAATCTCCCTGTTTAGCTGAGGCACGTCCTTGGAGCAGCAGTAAATACTGGTATCATCAGCATACATGGATGTTTTTGAGTTCTTAATTACTAGAGAGAGGTCGTTGATGTAGACTAAGAAGAGCAGAGGGCCAAGACAAGAACCCTGAGGCACACCTATATCAATTTCCTCAATTTTTGAATCTACACCATTTGCTCGTGCAAACTGTTTCCTATTGGACAGGTAGGATTTGAACCATGCAAGCTCTCTGTCCTGAACACCATAAAGATAGAGTTTTTGGCAGAGGATTTCATGATCAACAGTATCAAATGCTTTTTTAGATCAATGAAGATAAGTCCGGTCATCTGACCTGTGTCTAACCCACTGTACCAGTCATCTGTACATTTAAGCAAAGATGTGACAGTCGAATGGAGGGCTCTGAAGCCAGACTGGTCTGGTGACAGAAATCCATTTTCATCTAAGTACTGGTACAACTGGTCAAAAGCAAGCTTTTCAAAGTCTTGCTATGACTGGTAGCACAGAAATTGGACGATAGTTAGACCTTTCACACTTTTCTCCCTCTTTAAAAATTGGTGTTACCCTAGCAATTTTCCATGAGTCAGGGAATGTACTTGTCTCAATAGCAATATTAAAAAGATGTGCAAGGGACCCTGAAATGAACGGTAATGCTAGCTTGAGGAAATAGCTTGAGATATTGTCATGGCCAAAACTCTTCGCAGTCTTGATCTTTCCAATTGCATCTCCTATGTTCTGCTCACTAACTGCCCCAAATCTAAAGGTTAATTAAATCTAAAGGTTAATTAAATTAATTAGAAATAGACAATTCAAAATGATTTTCTGTTTCTCGTTTTCAAGGTTGTGTGGATTAAAGTGATGGGACTCAGTGTTTTCGTGAAAATGGCGCGAAAAATGCTCGAGAGTATCAGGACTGATTTGTAGACTACCTGCTACCTGACCTTTCACCCAGCCTCGTTTTCCAGCCACTGTGACAACAAATGGCCTAAATGGCCTAGGCACAAATAGGCACACCGCTAGCGACATCACTTGCAGCAGGACCTAAGGAGAATGGAAATTTTGCGACATCTGTAGACACCTGCAGAGAACAAGCAGCCATGAATCGTGCTGCAAGATTTCCTAAAACTGCAGTTACATATCTGAGGAAGTTTACCGTTGCTTCGTCGTGTGGATGCAAGGCTTTAGGGAGATCGAATTTCAAGAGGGATGGAAACACAACTGGATGTTCTACTAATGTCATCAGATTTCAAGATCGTACGATGGCTTCCACCGCAGATCTTGTGGAATTGACATCTAAGAAATATCCTTATTTGAGGAGAAAGGAATTTTCTGAAGTATGAAATTAATAATTATGCTGGAAGTGCAGTCCTGTACTGAAATTATTCCAGAGCTTCGAAAAAAACCATCCACGTGACGTATGTTTCCTTCAAAGGAAACATAATAAGAATTCGAGCCAATGCTCAAACAAAGTTTAGATTTTGAGTACTCAGAGTTTCTTACAAGTTTTTGAAAATTTCACTACCTGGACCCTTTGAAGGAAAGTTTTTTAAAGCCTTTCCCAAGTTTATACTTTGCTCCAGTACATTCCAGTACCTCCTGAGTAATGAGTAAGGAGATACATACACATGAACTTGAAAGTATTCTCACTAAGAATGTTCTTAGGATTTTCTTTATTATTAAGATTAATAGTTTCTTATGTCATATTTTCTCAGTACTGGCGTTTTTGATAATTTTTTAGTAATCCAAAAGTTGAGTTCTTGTAAGCAGTTTCTTATAGGTATAAAAGTGTGTGTGCAATCATTCAATTTGTCCTTTGTTTTGTAAAGTAAAGTGAGGGCTTCTCACTGCTTCAAAAAGCAGATAAAATAGATAGATCTGAAGGCAAATACTTAAACAATTGTCTGCATTCTACAAACCAAGCGTTAGTCTGTTCCGGATTGCACAGTATGTATAAATGTAAATCATTGCAGTAACAAATTTATATCTATTATAGGTAAACACTAAAGATCTGCAATATTTTGAAGAATTATTACCAGGGAGAGTCATAACTGATGAAGATGAATTAATCAATAACAATACTGATTGGCTTAGGATTGTTAGGTAAAATTCATATTTGTGGCAGAATCTTACAGGATGCCCCATTAGCAGCATGTTTTCAAGTCACCATGTAAACAGAATGATATGTTGAAAATGAGTTGTTCATGGATTATTCAAAGAGTCATTGTCACCAAGGATCCTTTACAGGCAAATTGAAAAACCAGACTTGTCCTAAATCAAATTTGGCCTAAGTGAATTCATTTTGATATCCACAACTGCATACAACAATCCTTTAAAAATACAACATTTAACTGAAAGTTATAACAAGATTCCAAGAGGAAATAAGAAACTAAACACTCAATATTACAAAAATAGGATATTTGCATGGAGGGATATTTCTTAAGGAGGAGCTCTCTCAGCATGTAGACTTATCACAAAGAGAGCACCTGCTTGTCGCTTGAGGATAGAGCAAAATGCACAGTGGATGCACAATGCAGCTGTTGAGCTGACAGAACTGTGCAACTTATGCAAAGTGTTTTTTCTGTCTGTTTGACAACAGCAGCATTGATCCATGGTATCTGTTCAAGCAAAATTTGATTTTCAGACAATCTGACAATGGCTCTTTGATGCATCCATTTCATGTTAAATTATCTGCAAAGCATGCATTTAGATCCTTTTTTCTTGCAGACAGTTAGCATAATTTCAGTTGCCCTTGAAAAGATAACATATTCTGAAGCTTCATCTTCCTCTTCTTTTTTTTGCTAATTTAGAGGAATGAGCAAACTGATGTTAAAACCAAAGACAACAGAGGAAGTGTCACAAATTTTGGCATATTGTAACAAAAGAAGGTTTGGATTTCTCATTTATATACCATTCACTGTTAACGAGAAATTTCTGTAAAAAGTAACTATTGATCAACTCCTTTTCATGTTATTGATATAATGTTCCTGTTTACAGGTTAGCTGTGGTGCCTCAGGGTGGAAATACAGGTCTTGTAGGTAAGACATTATTGCACAAATACTTGAAAATGTTTTGATGATAACAATGTTTTTTCAGTGCACATTTGTTCCTCAATGCCATTTTTACCATTTGAACATTTAGATTTTGTTCTCTTAAGCTTAGGGTTGTTATCATAGTTTTGCAAATATTGTGACTCTCATTCTCATTGAAAAAGTTCCTTATGTATGAAAATCATCCCTTAAAATGCAACTCCTTGTTTTAGGTGGAAGTGTTCCAGTTTTTGATGAGATAATTATTTCAACATCCTTGATGAATAAAATTATTGATATTGATAAAACTGCAGGTAAGTGAAAGATTCACTATTTTTATCTGAAGATTTGAAAATCATAAGTAGTGCTTATGCATAGTTTGCACCTAATAGGCATAGATCACAGTTGAGAATAGCTGCTAGACGTTTTTGAAATGACAATTATGTTAAAAGAAAACATCATTTATGAGCTTTAGAATTGCCATATCATGGCCTGAAATGTAAGGATTTATAAGTTGATTGCTACATCAGGTATTCCTTATCTCAGGTATTTTGGTGTGCCAAGCTGGCTGCATTCTTGAAGTTTTGGATAATTATTTAGCGGACAGAGGACTGATGATGCCATTAGATCTTGGTGCTAAAGGGAGGTTGGTAGATTTAATTTTGTTTGTCAAAAATAAGTCTTTTAAATTACTCTTCACTATTATGCTGAAGATGTGTGGAATGAGAAGTAGTGAGCTGTTCTAAATGCTCATTGAACCTAATGTTAATAAATCCTAATGTCAAAATATAGACACACATTTTTATAAGAAATTATGAATGTGGGCCATTACTGAAAGTTTCTTACAATTATCAGAGTTTCAGTACTAAGAGTTTCTTACAAGTTTCCTATAGGTTTCATAACATTCTCTATGTTGACAACTTGTTCCCTCCAGCAAATTGCAAAACTAAGATTTTTGAAGCTATGCCAATGTTTAGACTTTTCCAAGTACCTTCAAAGTAATATACGGGAAAGAAGTGAAGAATAAGTGAAATATGCTAGAGATTACTTTGTGACAATAAATGGTTTCTTTAGTTATGTTTTCCCAGTACTGGAGTTTTTTAATTTTTGGCTATCTGAAAGTTGAGTTCTTATAAGCAGTTTCTCATACAAAATACGTGTAACGTGTTCATGTACAGTTACTTGGTCTTTGCTGGCTATGTGCGGCAAAGAATTTCATTTGCAGCAAAGTTTCTGAATGATTTTAATTTCTTCTTGTATTTTCTTTTGTGTAGTTTTATGAAGCATGTCCAATGGTTAGATTGCATTGGCTTTAACCAATGTTTGCTATCTTTTCAGTTGTCAGATCGGTGGAAATGTTGCTACAAATGCTGGTGGTCTAAGACTACTTCGATATGGTTCACTGCATGGCTCCGTTTTAGGTGTAGAGGCTGTACGTAACTTCTACGTTACTTCTGTTGATATCTCCTAAATACAAACGATCCCTTGCAAAACTTACCATCAAACTGGATCAATCATTTTTCATTTGGCAGAAGGTGGAACATCAAATATCTCTCGAAATTACTCGATTCTTTAGGACTAAATTTTATTTCTGTGAGTACATACTGTTTCTGCATAGTGTCTTCGGTTCGTTGCAAATAACTGAGTTTTCCTTCATTAGGTGTTAGCTGATGGTACAGTGCTCGATTGTTTGTCAACACTGCGCAAAGATAATACAGGTAAGGTCTTTATGGTGCAATCAGAACTTTGTCGTAAATCTAGTATCAGCGTGTAGATTTAAGTATGAGATAGAACGTTTTGAGTTCATCGAGCCTTTGGTGTTTTTCTGAGAAAAGCCGCATTGATGGTCTTAGAATTAAAGGTTCTAAAGGTAACTGAAATTTGTTATACAAAGCTTATTGTGATAGAAACAGTCAGGAAAAAGAATGCCTCAAGAGGCGTTTCCTATATGTCTCTGCGACAAGCGTGTATTCTCAGCAGCCATCAAGCTATCAGCTCAGCTTCATTAATATCCATTTACATATCCATACAAATGATCTGCAGCAGTCCCATGTTCTTAATGTTGTCTGTTTTTTGTTGTAGGATATGATTTGAAACAGTTAATGATTGGCTCTGAAGGTACTTTGGGGATGATTACGAAAGTATCAATTTTAACTCCTCAGAGACCCAAGGTAGGTATTGTTTTTCGACCTTTATGTTTTACCTGTAATTCATTAGTTGAAGGGACTGAGTCACGTAACTGTGAACAGTCCTGATATCTCTATAATCTATATTATTGCCCACACGTGCCCATTGTGTTAACTTACTGCTAAGATCCATCAATGTCTCCGTAATCGTATAACATTCGAGTGTTTCGTTTGTTTCTCTAGGAAATTCAAGAGTTCATCTTCAAAATACCACCTTCATTTGAGAAAAAAGTGGAAAATCCACGTGGTATGGTCTATCAAAAATACTGCAAAGTCGTCGTGTTATAAGAAGTTTGTTTTCTTTACCTGACCCGACCCAGCCCCGTTAAGTTCAATTGTTAAGTTCAAGGCATACGGAGTTATCTTCTGACAAATGTTATAATTTTAAATAATTGTTTGTTTCAGGCAATAAGTTTAGCGTTTCTTGGCTGTGAATCATTCGAGGCAGTCAAGCAAGCATTTGTCAAAGCAAGACTGATGCTGGGAGAAGTTCTATCAGGTTCGGAATTAGCGAGTCTATGTAACCACGACGGCAACTGTAACTGCAACGCAATGTTGCTTTTGTTTCAGAACTTTAGAGTCAAAAGATTCCTTGCTTTCCGTTCAAATTTTCTTCCCTTGAGAGTCTCTGAAGTCGTCCTTTCCAATTTTACAACTTGGAAACTCTTGGAAAAGGGATTTTCTCGAGAAAGTTTCTTGTCCTGGTTGCGTCTTATGAAAGTAGGTAAAATTTACCAAAATCTTCACGGGTTTCTTTTGCCTGTTTTTCTTATTTGCCATCTTATTGGTCTGTAAAATCAGGCTGGAGGCTTTTGATCATTGGCCGCGCACAACAGTCAGCAAAAGAACTTCATTCCGGTCTCAATGAAAGCACTTGTACTCTTTCATTGTAAATGCAACTTTATTGAATAGAGTTAGGTTTCTGACAGAGTTTAAAAGTTTCTAAGATTCTCTGGTAGCAACGTGTATGCAAGACAGATTCCATTTAAATCATCGTCTCTTCTCCTTCGCAGCGTTTGAATTCCTTGATAATCATTGCATGGATGTGGTAGAAACTCATTTAAAGTATCGAAATCCCATTAACAAATTTCCTTTCTACGTTTTGGTCGAAACTTCTGGTTCAAATGCTGACCACGATGAGGAGGTATGGCGTATCAAATGTCGAAGTAGTATAATAGTTGTTGAAACTGGCGTAGAGGTCAAAAATTATTTTGCTGAGTATTTTTGCATAATGTTTTGATTGCAACAACGGTGAAATTTTGTTGATCTAATCTCTGTATGGTTTTGATAAAAAAACATTCCTGTCACATTGTCTTGTGTTTGTTTTTTGGATGCTTTTATGCAGAAAAGTAGGAAGCATCTCAAACTTTGGGGGCACGATGCTTCGAGGGTGCTTTTTCCTTTAGAAAAAGAAGCATTTTCTAAAAATAAAAGGGTCTTTTTTTTGTTTGTTGCAAAATCTTGGGGGCACGTGCACCCAGTGCCCCCAGTGCCCCCTGGTTCATACGTCTATGCTTTTATGTTAAGGGTTAGCAGAACGGAGCCTTTTTGATTTCCAAACGCTGTAGATTGGCTTCTTTTTACCATAAATTATTTCCTGCCCACGACTAGTCAATAGACAGTTTCTCCTGATGGTGGCCATATGGTAGAGACCCGTTAAGAATTGAAATAAAATTTGTAAGCATCTATATATTCCTGTTTGTCTTCATTTTTGTTCATGGTCAAAAGGGGGTAAGATATTTTTGTATAGTTTTCAGAATAAATGCTCGACAACGACTTCTTCATTTGCAGAAACTGAATGCATTTTTAGAAGATGTAATGGCTGATGGTATTGCTCTGGATGGAACAGTGTCCACAGATTTGACAAAGGTATTAACAAATATGATGGTGTGGAACAACCTCGCTCCCAGCGCCGCTATTGTTTTCCTGGGTGTGGAAGGATTTTAATTTTTTGTTGATAGGGGTTGATAGTTGACTATCTGAGCATATAAATCAGATCTCCTACTGCTTAAGCTAAATATGATAGATTTAAAAGCAAACCTACACAGCGAAGTGTAGAAGATGCGAATGACATAGAGAAAATGTAGAACATCAATGGGAATACATCAAATTTGAAAAAATTCTAGCAAAGATGAAGACTTTTCAAATGATCCAAAAACTCTTTTGACCTAAAGGAGAGGTCAAGAGGTTTTGTAAATAGTGTTTGAAATGTCTTAGTTTAAGTTGTTTTACATTTTTTAGTGTAGTTATTTCAGTATTATCGTTTTTATCAGTCTTGCATTAGTTATTGAAAACTTTTTAACTGCGCCTAAATCGTGACAACAATCCACAATTTTAACCAATATGAAATTTGATCAAAAATCAATACCCTAAAGAGCTATTTTTTAAAACTGACACCCCCAAGATTCATGTACATTTGTGATTTTATCAAAAACGTATAATTTATTTTGTGCCAAGGAAGAGGCAAGCTTGCTTTCTATCTCCTTCCCTTGAGCGAATGCAAGTTGATTTCTCTCAATTTGGCTGTCATTCAAAGAGGCTCTTTTGCAACTGGCAGCTATCTGACGGAGTACTCATTAACTTTTAACATGGGAGAGGGTAGTGCCATTATTTCTTTGCTCGACCCAAGATATCGAGTAAAATGTTCTGGAAACTCCATTATTGTTATTTATTTCTGGGGTCCCTATGTATTTGAAGAGTACCCCCTTGGGCATCGATTGCCATCGTGCGATTTGCTTGATTTAATGTAAAATTACAACAAACTAAGTATTTCAAATGATTAACATTTACATGTAATGATAAATATCAGAATGAAAATGTGTTTTGTTTTTGATGGACTTCGTGGATTTCTCTCGATTCAAGTCCAATGCTTCGGCTCGCTGCATCAGGAGCTGCAGCACAGTAAGTCAAGCGAGATCACAAATAGACCTTTTATTGCAGATAAAAACAATATGGATGATAAGGGAAGGGATTGGTCCTGCATTGATGCATGATGGAACTGTGTACAAGGTACTATTTTATTGTGTAAGCTTCACGTTTTATGCACGACACTTGCTCTGCCTTTTCTATATATCGCGTAGATTTCTTTAAGCGGTTAGTGCAAGGTTATAAGTTTGCATACAAAATAGTTCTAAAAATGGCCTATTCAAATTGATGTCCCACAACAGATGCTTTCAATAATGGATAGACAATGCCAGAATGCTGTGTCTGAGTTTTTTCTTTCTCCTGTTTATGGAGAAGCCTATATACCATTTCATACTCCCTTTAACGTAGTTAGATTTCTTGCTAAGTACATACTGTCCCAAATATATTGTACCTCGTTTGTGTGGCCACGGTGAAAAAGCTGTATATTCGAATTGTCTCGGTGTTTACACAGTCGCATAGGTCAGACTTCAACTTAGAGTTTAAAGACCCATTGCTAACCATGATCCTTCGTGGCGCCAAAGTCGACTTTCGTATCATCTGAAAGTCCTTTTTGGCTTAAACTGCCTTTGTCTTACTAGTCATTCGGCGCTCAAAGGATCATAGTTAGCAATGGGTCTTTAAGATCTTATTTGAGTCAATCTAACAAGTGGTTGTCGATTTATGGCAGAGAAAAGGCCACATCAGTGGTTGCTTCAAAAATGGCACATTTTTGTTGTTCTGCAGAAATGTAGAAACAAAGGAGATTTTAAAAGAAAGCCTCTAACGTTGTATTTAAATTTTCACTACACTTTTTAAAGGTTTGAAAGTGCTCTGTTATAAATAGACTGCGCTAAAAACCTTTAAGAATATTTAGCAAAAATTTTGTTACGACGCTAGAACCCTTTCTTTTGGAACTCACTTTATTTTGACATTGCTGGAGGAGAGCAGAAGTCCTGTTTTCGAAGCAACCACTAGTTTTGCCTTTTCTCTGCCATAAATCAGCAACCACGCGTCAGATTGACTCAAGAAAGGTCTCAAACTCTAAGTTAAAGCTCGATCTGTGCGACTGCGTAAAAACCGAAGCAATTGAAAATACAGCTCCCCCACAGTGGCCACACAAACAGGGCATAATTTTTGGGACACCCTTTATAGAGATGGCAAATTCAATCAACTATCGCTGTACTAGGCATAACAAACATTGCAAAGTATGGACATGATAGCAACTGAGCGTCGCCAGAAACTAATCAACTCTCTTCTATCATATTACCATGGGTCTTGAAGATGTTTTATTTGTAAAGATAATCTATCATTTATTTTTCTACCCCGTAGTATGACATTTCACTGCCACTGTCTTGTTTGTACGACCTCGTTACTGACATGCGAGAAAGGCTCCAGGACAAGGCTAAGAGAATCGTTGGCTATGGACACCTTGGAGATGGTATTTTTTTTATCAAAATTATGCATTTCATTACTTCATTAAATTGATTAACTTTGCTTGGTTTGACTTTTATCTCATTTCTTCATTTACCTTCTACTTGTCTGCTCTAAAAATTTGGACATATTTTTCGTTGCAGGAAATCTCCATTTGAACCTGATTCCAGCCCAGGAAAGCAAAAATTTCATTAACGAACTGGAACCATATATCTTTGAATGGACAGGTATACCCAAATACTTCCCTGATAGGTTTATTTGAAACTTTGCAACAGTCAGTTGCACCTGAATTTGCCAAACCACTTACATTACGTTTTACGTTACGAGTTTCGCTATCATACCGCCGTTTTCATTCTTTGAAATTACTGTTTGCTGGTGGTACGTTTCGAAAAATTCACTTCAGAGCCTTCTCTTTATGTTCATGCTTTCAAATTGATAAGGGGGAGGGTAAGAAATGGCGAGCTCAAAAGGGAAGTTAGAGTTATCGTAGACACTGTACTGACAACATGTTTTGGTTGTAATTTGCAAGTTTGAAGGTCGAGGGTTTTGTACTCGATATGCTGATATTTCCATTGCATTCCTGTTTTCAAGGCCTTCTTAGCTCTATAGATCACTGTTTTGTCCCAAAACGTTTCTGTCATATGTTTCTGAACTATTAATATCAGCGCTACCACATCACTTACAGCGAATCTCAACTTCACCTGAAATAAACGCAGAACTGATCAAAATCTCCCGCATTTAAATTCACAGCAAAGTATAGAGGCAGTGTGAGTGCAGAGCATGGTTTAGGATTCAAGAAAGCAAACGCCATTGGTTACTCCAAATCAGATTCCGCAATCAATTTGATGCATAGGATTAAGAAAATGATGGATCCTCAGGTATCTCCATTATTTTTCTACAATTAACGATTATAAGACAAAAATGCCCCGACATGGTACAACCTTTTGTAGCACCAGCCTGGTTTAGACTCAGGGGTGGCATGGCTGGGACAAAAATCTCATGACAGTGTGGGCTGTAACTTCCAACAGGGATGCTAAATTGACAAATAAATGCTGTCTTCGTACGTCAAATTGTTTCAAATTTCTTCCAAAAGTGACCTAAAATATCCCCCGATGGGGCTGTAATCACCCAGTTCTCCCCAGTTGCCACCTCTGGTGCCACCCCTGTTTCGACATAGACAGAATTGACGTATTTTCATCAGTTAACATCTATTGACTGACAAAATGTTCTAAATGAAGTTCAGAGTTGAAACTATGTTCTTATCTATCTTCGCGTGCATTTTAACCGCAGATGCATAAAATGCTTTACATAATATTAGAATCCGTCGTGTCGACGAAACTATTGGCTTAGATAATCATACTCTGAGTGCCGAATAATTGACTCCCCCCCCCCGCTTTTTACATTTTGAAAATTTTTTCCAGCTCCCCTCCTTTATTCCAGCTACTCCTTTTATTAAGTTTTGGAAAACTGAAATGATAGTGAACGTAATTTTTGAATAAACGCAAGAAACAGCGTCAAAAAGCGCATTCAACAGAACCATCATTCACGAGTAGGTGTATCAATAACATCACCGTTCATATGAATACAGTATGAAGCCTGGTTTTCATTCAATCGTAATTATCGCCGATCGTTGTCTTACAGCATCGCCGATCGTCGCTGCAAGACAATGATCGGCGATGAATTACGATTTTATGAAAACCTGCAAAGAAAACGACTATTTGATATTTCTCCAAACATCCCCTGGGCCTAATTGTTCCAATCCTCCGATTCTTGTTATATGGAGCCATTGCCACTGCCAACCTTCCCCGGATTATTCTCACCCTCCCCCATTCATTCGGTACTCGAGCTCGAGAAAAATTACTTTCTGAAATTTATAAACTGATAGAACTCACCGTTGAAAAATAATGTCAAACAAACTGCATTGATTTACCAAGCCATATTATGCCGAACCGATTTACCAGTACACTGTAATTCTTGTCCAACTTTGTTATTCATTTTCGAAGTAAATGATATCATTTCTTGATTTGATAAGGCTGAGCACAAGCTTGCAGTTTCTTGTTGACTTCATGCAAAAGAAATATTTAAGATAGTTCCTTGACTTCGCAAACAAGCTTCAAAATTGAAAGAAACTGAAAACACTTGAGGGCATGTGGAAGATACTTTTTAGTCCCAGAAGGTAATGAAGCAGTTTCATGCAGCAAAGGTGAACTTTGTTAGACAAAAGTAAACGAGCTTCCGAACTGAAAAAAATAAGACACCCTCCACCCTCTGAGGACTTGGGGTAGATACTTTTCAATCCCTGAAGGAACTGAAGCTGCTCCATCATGCAGCAAAGGTGAAATTTGTTAGACAAAAGTAAACGAGCTTCCGAATTGAAAGAAAATGAGACACCATCACCCTATGAGGACTTGGGGTAGATACTTTTCAATCGCTGAAGGAACTGAAGCTGCTCCATCATGCAGCAAAGGTGAAATTTGTTAGACAAAAGTAAACGAGCTTCCGAATTGAAAGAAAATGAGATACCATCACCCTATGAGGACTTGGGTAGATACTTTTTAATCCCTGAAGGAACTGAACCAGCTCCATCATGCAGCAGGGGTGAACGTTGTTAAACAACAGTAAACGAGCTTCCGAATTGAAAGAAAACTTTACCCAAGCCAACGAGGACTTAGGGAAGATGCTTTTTTACCCGGGAGGAACTGAGGCAGCTTTGTGCGTAACTCAGCAAGAGCAAATTTTGAAAAAAAGATTCGATTTCCGAGAAGACAAAACAGTTTTTCCGATAAATAGATTTCACACCTTTAAATGAATCGATTACATCAAAATAAGCGGAGAAAACAGAAATTATGATCGGTTGCGTTGCAAAATCGCTTTATCTTAAACAGGACTCACCCTTGCAGCGAAACTTATACCTACTTGAAGAAGTTTTTTTGGTCTCATGAAATGACGAAAGACAGTCACAGAAAATTTGAATGGTTGTGAATTTCTTCCAGGCTAGAGAAGAGCGCCTTCCTAATCCCCCTCATTTAACAAATTTGATGATAATTCTCTGTGGTATCTTGAAACAACATTAAAACTGCCGAAGCCAAAGGTTAATTAATTGATTTCTTCATTACAGGGAATTCTTAATCCATACAAGACATTACCTTACAAGTAAAGAAGGAAGCTGGTCTTCAACGAATAACATACCTCCAAAAACTGATTAGAGATTTTATACTGCTTTCTAACTGGATAACAGAAAGCTGATTTTTATGCATATCAATGTAGTAAACGAATTCCAATGCAGAATTTATGAGCATTAAGTTCAATTAGAGACTGAAAGTTCAAAGTTATACAATGTATTTGTTTGTCAATGTTTGTGTTGCGTATGTAATGGTGAAAATGGCTGTTTTGATAAATCGATATATTTTGTACATTTCAATAAATTTTCGATTTTTTCAAAAGTTTTGGTGGCTTTCTAGAAATAACTCTCGAAACGTTTTCGATTAGAATTCTATCAAATTGCTTGCTTCCTACGAGAAAGCGGTATCCAGGTGATTAAGAAACAGAATAAAGATTAAACGATTGAAAATAAAGCAATGTGTGTGCACTTTCGAGATCATTCCTAAGCTTAAATATTCCTAAAATAAATAGTTATTACATAAAATTTTTCCCTGCCCAAATGGACAAACAATAGACATTTAGCTATTCTTAGAAAGAATGTGGATCGAACGATATTTCATTACAATTTGTAGAATTTTCGAATGTGCGATCGAAGCTTGTATAACAATGTCGTTCGATCCAGGCTCTTTCACAGAATAGCTAAAAGGTCTATTCTTCAGATGCATTTGAATTTGAATGAATCGAAATTTAGAATGCGTGTTTTAAAATCTTCTTCGTTTCGTAGAACTTTTAACTCAGATTTTACTGAAGTTTTCTGAACTTCTTTATACAGTAGTAACGTTGATTCTGCGTCCAAGTAATAACTAAGTGTTTGTACGTTGAAAGAAATTTGGAAAAGTTGTTTGTTCATTTGGCAAGAAGGTGCATATCGAGGCCCCGTTTACAACATTTCATTTCATTTCAAGTCGGACATTGGTTTCATATCGAATTGACCTTCTGTTTACACAAGAACGCACTAATCCGATGCGCTTCATACCGTATTTACGTTTTTAAATGAAAATATTCTGAAAGTGGCCAATTTGGGCTGGTTATCAGGCTGCTAAAACCTACGGTCTCATAGGCGACCGTAGGAAGGTATATGTGAGATTTGGAAAATTTTCTATTTCTAAATCCTTACTTAGGACATTAAAATTCAATGTGAATTTAAGCGTGATCGAAGTTTGTACTTTGTGGTCTAATTTTTTCCATTTCTAGTGTTTATGATCATAATTCATCCTTCGCTTTTTCCTTTGTTGTATCTTTCTTTTCATCCTCTGGTTGTTTTTCTTGTTTCTTCGTTGACATTTGTTTTATTCTGTTCAAAGCCTTATCCATTGCTCGTATCACTGTGGAAAAGAAGTTATCTTGTCACTGTCTACAATACAAATACTTATGTACGGTTTCTTTTACAGAGAAACGACAAGAACTAGCTATTCAATGGGTAATGATATTCTGTAAATATTATCCGGATTCATCAATGTCTCAGAATTTAAGTTATAATTATTTGTAAGTATATTGAAACAATTAAAAGATGAACTCAATGTTTGGCGAACCAAAAATGTTCATGTTTCACCCCGAACGATTTGTCATAGTCAAATCCCTTGTAAAATCATTCAATTTTACGCTGTCATAAATCAACATCACAATTGCTAGCAGTTTAAAAACACGCAACGAGATTAAAGTTTGGGTGCTAAATCCGAATCTTGGCTCAAAATGTTCATATAATCAATAGGCAATAAGAAGAGATGTTGACAAATTTCCAAAACAAGGCTGCTTAATTTAAGTGGTGTATTTACAGGTAAAAATAATTACTTACCAGAAGTTGTTTCATAATAATAGAATTTATTTTCTTGATATTGTGTTCCAATGTTCCATATTTTCTTCATGATTTCTCCTTCGTAATCTAGAAACAAGGAAATGAAGATTGTTTAGTTTAGAAGTTTGACGAGTCGGGAACGATGATAGCTCTTTCTGCAAATATCGGTGGTAGCTCAACACAACGATCCAATCATAGGATGAAAATATCAGTTCCAGTGACCTTGCAGCTTTAGGCGAGTTTAGTCTGAAAAGGAATATCTGAAACAAGGTCTGTCTCAATTACATATCTAATGAGATTTGCGATAACGCAAAATTACTCAGGGGAAACTATAATTGTTATTCGCGGAATATTCACCTGATAGCTAGATTGTGGCAGACTAAACGACCATGTTTTCAGAGCAATTAGTTGAGTACATCTTAGATCTTTCCTAATGCAAAAGTTCGTCGGAGATACTCAAATTAGGATTTGTGACAGGACGAAACTCGACAAAACTTACCAACAAAGTAAATTCTAGGGACATATGTTCCATCAACATCAAATTTGTCAGCTAATTCAATCTGCACGTCGTCCTAAAAAAGCAAAATAATTTTGAATGAATAAATGTTCCATATATCAAAATAACTGAATGGACAAGTTCACAACGTATTGGACCCCAAGCAGAAAGCACCGACATAAGCATATATTCCCTTTAAAGGACAAGTCCAGGGCTGGTGTGATTGATGCTAGCTAGGAAACAAACTTTCCAGCCGCTGCCGTGAATTATGAACCTCTTTCCACATGGTGACGTTCGTAACAGCTGCAAATTTGTTAAATATTCTGCAAGAAAAAACATTCTGCAAATTTGGGTCAAAGATTGTAGCCAATTTTTCAGACAAGCATAGTTACCTTTCTTTTATGACGTCATTTTCCTCTGGTCACTTATCTGAATACGCGATTTTGCAGAGAAAAGACGGAAACCCAGCAGCGGGTGTAATCAGGCATATTTCGAAAAGGGGTGCTCAGGCTGAGGTACAATTCATCAATCCAAAGAAATAATTTCTGGCATGACAATAGACCCAAAAAATAATTTTTCTGATCCAATATACCCAAATGTCATGAAGTTGGTATCTCAAATCTGTGGAAAAGTGCCTTAATTGGCTAGATTTGTCGTAATCTAGCAGGATATTCAAGTATTTTGATTTTGATATGTTACTTGATTTCAATTATTTTTGTAAGATATGTTTTTCTCAATTTTCTTACCTTAACCGGTACTTGAGACACAATCAGTGTGCTAAAAGCAGCATTAAACTTCATCAAAACTTGAATTCATGTCATATCGACACTCACCTCGATTTCAACCATCACGAAGTCTTTTATCTTATCCATGAATTTTTCGTCTCTGACTAACATTCTGTGAACAGCTAAGGGAAGGAAAACAATTCCTGATTATTAAGGTCCCACAAACAGCAAGAATTCGGATTTTGCACTTGAATTAAAAAAAAAGCACTAGGATAACTTTTAGAATTACAAAAATTTACAATTTCTAACAAGGTTGATTAGATTTCCTTTTGGAAACAAAGTCAACATTGCATGCCTCTTCAGACACAACAAAATAACATTTTAGTTAATCATGCAAAATAATGAATAACTCGAACATGGTAAAAGGTATCAATGAATTTTAAAGGGAAGTTTTTATCATCTAATAGTGGTATTCATCTGCATTGAAGAAAGTTTTCGCTTAAGTTCACATTACAAAGTATGACTTTGTAGTACGTAGATAGAGCTATTCACCACTTTTCGAGCCGAGCTCTTCATTAGGAATGAAAACTGTTGGTATCAAGAAGAATCGTTCCTTGTTGTAAATATTATGTACCAACAAATGAGTTGTGACATGTCACATGTGATATATCACAGAACAATGCTTTCTTGATAGAATACTTACCTTTACAAGCTGGACAAGATGTACGATGGACCAGAAGGAAGATCGGCTTTTTGCTGTAAAAGCAAGAAAAATTACATAGACATCCAAAATAATTTGAACAAAAAATTGAAATCTTTAACAGAATTTTTCACAAACACATTACATAGAATCTTACTGTCTGTATAACATTTGATAAACTTTGCGGTCATTTGGTTAATGCAGTCGAGGCACAAATAGATTACCGTGGGGGGTTTAGAATATTTTAGCATCAAGAAACGAGCGGAGATGCCTAAGTGGTGGCACGCCTGATTACCAATCTTTGGCTGTTGGTTCGAGTGCCCTCCCTGCCGAGCCTAATACGTAGATTGTGGAGAGTAGCCAACTCTACGTATGTAACTCCAGGTTACCGGAATCAACAGAAAAATGTTGCTTTGAAGTATCTAGCAATCTTATCCTGCCTAGAAGAATTCTTGAATTTTTCAAAACTTTTCTTCATGATATTCTACTCTTACTATGACAAAAATTATTAAGACAATTACTCACCTTTCCTTTGCTAACTTGAGGGCATGTTCGTATTGAACCCAAGGAATTGGATCACCAGCAGTAGCATGTGCTGCATCTGTAAACAAACAAAGATTACCCTCATTCTTGAAATGTAATCATGGGTAGCTAGATACTGTAGTTATATTTCAACATACATGCCACTGTGGTGGGGAAATCATCTATTTCTGCGGAGGAGGTATCGAATTAAACATCCTATCCTAGCTCCTCCTTAGTAGTAAATAATGTTTTCCTCCGCAGCGATAAAACTGCGGCATCCAATCACCCATAATCAAATTAAGAGAAATTTCACCATTCTTTTAATGCAAATTACTTTTCATCTGAGGGAACGTGAAATTAACTTTTTAAATCAAGTATTATTATGTAGACTCGCTGAAGATGGAACAAGTTTTTTCTTTGAAAAGTACAAAACATGCTTACATCCAATTAAATGAAATTGTCAGCAGTTAATTTCCACTACCTATACCACCTAAGTCTCCTGGAACTGTAAAACTGTATTCATAGGATCATGGAATTTCGATAAAAAAATGAAGTTTACAAAATCTTGTCGCCTGGCTCATTCTCAAAGTTTCAAGTCTCTCTAAGTATGTTAAAAGAGGGCAATAATACTTACACATAGGTATACTGCCTTGCTCTGTGAATAATTTGATAGCATTTCTCATCGCAAGAACAACTGCAAAGAAATAAAGTGAAAAACTTTCATAGTATTTTGAGTCTCAAGAAACACAAGTTTCACGGTCAGGTTACTGTGAATGTTTTCAAAGATCGATTTAACAAAAGATGGAACTTCACTGTGAAACGATTTTAATTGAAATGAACTGGAGAGAATTTAATGGCAAAGAATACAGTATATAAAGATACATGCGACCAAATTTGAGGAACAGCCAAAAGAGATGATTTGGTCAATATCAATCAATCAATCAATCAACTTACTGCTATCAACATCATTGAATGAAAACTTGTACTTAAGGAACGATGGATTTTCGTTGTGGATCTCCTTAACTACATCTCCGTTTGGATCTGCAAAGAAAAAATGTGCACGAAAGATATACTATTTTAATTTCCATTTAAAACAAAGCACTAGGTTCTGCTCTTGCTGAAACTTTGGCCACGTTCACACTAATCCGTTCTTATTTTGATCAGTTTTTACCCCTAAAAGCGGAGCTGATTTTTCTCTCCTCTCACACTGCTCAGTTTTCAGACGAAAACCAAGATCTTTTAGATAGTTTTACACTCGATCTCAAACACGCACCTGATTGTCTCTTTTGCAAACAAGACTAGCAAGGCTTCTTCTTGTTAGAGTATTCGAATTCCTCCGTTTTGGTGTTCACATTACAAATATTTGTTTTTGTTGAGCTCCGCTTTTGTCAGCGTATTCATTTTGCTCCGCTTTTAGGGTGCATTTATGTGAACGCAAAGCTCAAAACGGAGCTGAACATAACCGTTTTCATGCAAAAACAGATTAGTGTGAACGGGGCCTTGTTCGTTTCTAGGTTTTAAGATATACACTTCCGAAAGTAGTGTTCGAACTTTGAAAGCTATACTCTCGAAATTCATATCCTAGCCACTTAACTACAAGATTACATTTTCTCTGGCATAAAGTTTACTGGAACTTTGGGTCAGCCAAGACTAAATAAGGACATGATGAGTAACCCCAAAAGCTTTTGCGGGACAAGAGATGATGGGATAACAAGTTATTCAAAGTTGGTAAAAAGTCAGAGTTGTTGAAAGGCAACAAGTCAGAGTAAAAGAATAAAACCCTCTAGATATTCTCTTGTTGAATTCATGCAGATAAAAAATGAAAGGCTTTACTTACTTAGGAAAAACATCCTTGGGTAATAACCTCCATCAACGATAAATTGTGTGTCTTCTGGCTCCTCGTCATCCTAATAAGAAACAAACGAGTTGTTGAGATTGGTATTGGCTTATATGTATTATGATTTATGTATTATAATTTATGTATTATAATTTATGTATTATTGTTGAATGAAACGAGTCATCCGCTGTCGGGATTTCTAGAATGACCTCCAAAATTATGTTTACCATCGTGTGATTAAAGCTACCTACGTTACTGCATTTGCTGTCTGCAGATCAATTACACCTTTTTGCAAGTTTCTCAATTCAATCAGCTCGTTGTCTTCTTCTATGGTACCCTGAAAATGCTTTGACAACCTCCTTTCCTCGTCTGTCTCTATATACTTGTTAAGGTATGTTCATCTTAAAATATCAGCACACATTCTTCCCTGAAATGCTTTAATCATGTTATCTTAAAGGGTCTGTTTCATCCAGCATACTTTGCACGTGTCGTCTCTTGGTTTGCCTTTGTTGTTGCCATTTTCATGGGCCATGAAAATGGCGACAAACAAAGGCCAACCACGAGACGACACATGCAAGGAGTGCTGGATGAAACAGACGCTTTAAAGAAAGCTTCTTTTTTGTCATACAGTTGGTGCTTCAAAAGATCCATCCATCTAAGAGAAGATGGAGTTACAAAACATATCCAAGTTTCAGAGTCGTAAGATTGATTTCGTAAGTCTGAAACCACATACCTCAACATTGACCATTATAAAGTTCTTGCTCAGTTCATAAATGTCATAACTTTCTGCAAATTTAGGCTTCAATGCTGTGAGGAAATGAGATCAGAATCTCAAAATCATTGGAATAGCTAATTTCTAAGAGGATAAAGCTGTCTCACGAAAGCTGTCATTGCCTTTAATTTTCTATGTGCAATGAGGAATGAGAAATAACACCAAATTAATACATCAGATACAGAACACGAGTTGCAGTATTCACAAGTTTTGCTTGAAGCTACAAACACACGAATCAAAAAATAATAATACCTTTGCAAGCTGAGCACCAAGTTCTATGAATGATAACCAGAACTGGTTTGTTCCTGAAAACGAAATTTTATCATCAATTGCAAAGAAACACAAAAAGGAAAATACCCCTAATTACAGTGGCAGAGATGAGATTAAAGGGTCAAGCTGACCTTATTTCCAGAACGGTCTCCTTCTTAGTTGTGGCAAAACGAAAAAATGTCAGGAAAGAAAATAGGAAGGTACTGTAGATGTATTCGGTACAAAACACATTTTATAGGACCAAACATGGTTGGGAGAGATGATGAAGGCTCCCAATAGAAGACGTACATCAGAACGGCCGAGGTTCGAATCCCGCGCTGGACAGTTTGGTCGCTGTCCGTAACTCTAGCCCGGGTCGACCAGAGCCATGTGAGGGAAATCTGGTAGCTGCGGCGAGCGGCGGGTTGATGGTAAAACATCCGTGGCCCCTGCTGGAAATAAGTCTCTCAGACTTTCGCAGGCTAACCACCTTAACTATGATAACCTAACCCTTCCTTTTTTGCATATTTTGGAAAAACTTTAGATATAGAGCAAAATATATATTGAAGGTATAAGTTTATCATTACGGATAAAGATTCTCATTCTTACTGTTCTTTGGCGAGTTCCTTTGCTTTGGGTAGCGTCTGCCAGTCAATGTAGTCGCTAAATCCTGAATAGAAAGAGTTTCTTGATTAATATCTTGGAACACGATAGCCTAAAAATACTGCAAAAAGGAAGGGTTGGGAGACAGGGCTTCATGAAGCTGGGTTCTTGAAAACTATGAGATTTTACCTAAGGTATGGTTTTGTAAGTTTCAACAGACACGTTCTCTAGTTCTCATATCATCTAAATACAGATGTTTCAACAGCAAAAGAGATTGATAGAAAACACTTCGTACCTCTTGCAAGTGAAACATTGATTGTCTCTTTGGCAGTTTGCATTGCTTTGATTACTAAAATATGAAAAACAACAAATATTGAATAACCGACGAAAAGACTGATTTTCCATTTCGATCGATTTTAAGTTGATTCGAGAACAAGAATTCATGGATCATTTAAGCACGAATAATAGACCGTAAAATGGACAAAATGCAGTGCCGAGAATAATTTGGGACGTTGGCTAAAGATGGAATCATGAATCGTCAAGATTGGCTCTGTCTACTATTTATTGTGGCCTGTCAAAGGTGGCTAGATTTTCTTGGCACATCAAGTAGTATCGCAAAATCTTTTACTTACATTCTTCAGAGTTCTTGTAATAAAATTTGGTCAGTGGATATTCTGTTTCAGTGTTGTTGATCTCTGGCTTGATATTCCCTTTATTATCTGAAAGACGAAAAATCTAGGTTTAGAGAAAGTCGAAATCATTTGGCAGATACCACAAAATAAGTCAAAAACAGACGTGACATTTATGACATGAAACTTCAAAGAGGATATCAGTGGTTTCAACTACCTGCGAAGAAGACACGAGGCGAGTATTGTCCATCGATGTCATATTTCTCATCACTCGAAGCTGCTTCATCCTAAATGATAAAGAGTTTGATTTAGAAGCGTAGAGGCAGAGCATCCCATTGCCAAAGTCACCGGAAACCATCAAGAATTTAAAGTAGATAAAATGCTCTTGTTGCAAATGAAAAACCAACGACAGATTAGGATATTAGTAAACGAATGAATGAATGAATGAATTAATTAATTAATGAATTAATGAATGAATGAGTAAATGAATAAATAAGCAAATACTATAATCAATATTTAAATTACCTCGGCAGAAATCATAACAAAGTCATAACTGAGTTTCTTGATGTCCTCTGATTCTCTAACCATCTTGGCAAAAGCTGAATTAAAAACAGACAAAAATGCTCAATATTTCAAAAGATTTCGATTACATTTGTAGCATGCATTTCCTATTCGTCATGAAAGCTCGCAATATCTTTATTGGACGACGTGACTCCTTTAATAAAAATATTATTCAAGTACTTGAAAGAAACGTTTGAAGAGAACTATGCATTTCTTACGACTTGTTGTAAAACCAAATAAGCATACATTAACGTGAGTAAATATTCTTCGTTTTAGCAGTTGTTTTAAAAGAATGCTAAGAGGAATATTGGTAATATAATTGATTCCTCAGTTGCCAGCTTTAGTAGATTGTTGAATTATATGATTTTTCATTGAAGGACAAACAAGGAAATATGGGAAATGGAGTCATGTTAAAAATCGTTTCGATAGAAATATTGAATAGATAGACAATTTTTTCACCTTTAGAGAAGCTGCACCAACTGTTATGGAAGATGATCATTGCTCTTCTGTGGCTGTTAAGAGAATGAAAGAGTTGAGTTGCAAGAATACGAGAATTTGAAGCACATCGACATGGCTACATTAGTTTTTAGTCCAATCTACTTTAGAGTGTATTGGATCTATCAAAATTAGCCCGTGTACCAGCTAAAAACACAAACTCTGCATGGGTATGTCTTTGTTCTCTTTATAGACGGGCATGCCAACCAATGCCTATTGCTTTTGAGGCAAGGATTTATGAATAAGTACTAGATTCAAGTTGACAACAACCACTTAAAATCTGCAGCAGCAAACGAATGCCTTTATTGACATGAAATTTCTGGACCAAATTTTGTTGGTAAACAATGAGTTGAGTGCAGGTACTTGGTGTGATTGGCAGAGCAGCTTTTACAGTTTCGTCAGATGACTGAAGTTAAACTCAGTCGATTGAGGTCAAACTCCAAATGGGTGACCTTGCAAGTCACTTCACCATCCTACGGAAAGGACGTTGAACTAGGGGTCCCATCCCTATCCGCGGTATGCAAAAGTGGTCTTGAATTAGCTCTAAATAACTGGAATTCTTTTTAGCCCGCTCAATACAAATTACAGAAAGAAATCTTCCTGGGGAGAAAGCATTTATTTGTGCGATTTTGCTTACAAAAACCTTTTGTCCAGCTTATGAATTTACAAGAGAATAAAAGACAGATAAAATAAAAAATGAAGTTGTTACCTTTTCTTTGCTTCGGCCAGGCCATTCTCCAAATTGAACCAATTAATTTGATGACCAAGGCCTGTAATTTAAAGAAGGTGAACATTGCTTAAAGACTGCCAGGACAGGTCGCATAAAAACCAGAAATGACAGAGCGTTATCATCAATAACATTTATCGCAATGTAAGACAAATGGTGCAGATGCTGTTAAACAAAGCCATCTTTAGTTGTTGTTGTTATTGTTATTATTGTTGCTGTTGTTGTTGTTGTACCTTTATTTTACATCGATGATAAATACCGCAAAAGCTTTATCAAACTCCCCTCTTGATCAAACCCCGCTTCTCTAATAAGCCTCTAATAAATCTCTAATAGATGTTCTATGCTGTTTAAAAAACACTAGCTGCAGTGTATGAGGGTTGATCAAGAGCCTTTAATGAAGTAAAGCAGATAACAAACAGATCGGTTTTCCTTTGCATCAAACATTGATTTTATGAAAAGATGTTTCATACCTGATTCCTTCTGTTTCTGTCTTGTTCCAAGGTTCATTTCCAAAGCCTTTTTCATATTGATCACAACTGAAAGGGAAATGTAAAAACATTAGAAAAAACAAACAAAAGAAAGAAAAATTGAAGGGGAGGACGAAGATTACTTTAAAATATTTATCAACTTAACAAATTACTATTTGGGGCCAGCATCAAGTTCTGTACTGTACCCGTAAAAGCCTTTAAATCGGTAATAGTAAACTAGTCTGTTTCTGCAGCAAGCAGCCGCAGAAATTGGTGGGTCAAGTACCTAAAGACTGAAATTGCAAAATTAATCCCTACTTTGTGAGAACCAATCCATTGAATTCATCGTACAAAACCCAGGCTGATTGACAAAATTGTAGGTCTTCATTCTCGGGGGTTTATTGCATAAAGTTTTGCTGCAGTGACATCAACTTGGCACATATAAATACTAGAAATATTCTGAAGCTTGATTTAACAGTTTTTTTGAGTAACGGAGTGCACTAAAATTCTGCGACCAAGTTATCTTGCCAAAGAACTTAGATATTACACGCTAACATGCATTTTCTTCGTATGAAACTGCTTATAAGAAACTCAACTTTCAGATCGCAAAAAACTATAAACTCAAGTACTGGGAAAATATAACTTAAAACGCTATCTATTCTGATGATGGAAATCCTTCCCAAATTAAATTGGAAATTTACATTTCGTTCGCTCATTTGTCAAAAGATACTTGAGCTATGTCTATGCATTAGAAAGGCGTCGAGAACTTTGCTTCAAAATATTCATGACGCCACGGGAAGTTAACTTGAATATCGTTATGGAACCTTTAAGAAACTTGTAAAACACTCTGAGTACTGAAAATCTGATTATTTAAGACACTTTCAGCAATGGCTCAATTTCTTAGTTTCTTTTAAAAAATACGTGTATTAAAACTATGAAAAAAACAAAAATATTGTTTACTTTGTTCAGCATCTCCATAAGCATACTGGACTTTCTTGAAATCTTCCAACTCATTTTTAATGCTTGGTTCGACGACACCATTTGAATCTAAAACGAACGATTCTATCGTTTTAAAATTGCAAGTGGATTATAAGCACTCGTTTTAGCGACCAAATTTCGCTACAAATCCAACCTAATGAGCTACTAAAACCTCAAGATTTGATTTTACTCAGGAACAACATAGTTTTCCAGATTTCAAGAACGTTGAACTCTGGATTTAGAGCAAAGGGACAGAGGAAAATTTAGTTATTCAGGTAACCAACAAATTCCTTGATTATCTGGCTTTAGAGGACATCAGTTCGAATGCTACATTGTTGTGGGGTTTGTTTGCAGTGCAAAATTTGAAGATAGGTTTCAAAAAGTACTGAAGAGAAAACCATAAATAATTATATTCAATAAATTGTAAGAATTCAAGAGACAAGTTTGCATGGATTAGTTTCATGCCAACAACATTTTGAGATCTTATTGCAATCTTCAAAGATTTCTCGCTGCTTTATATCTGGAAACAAATTTATTTTCTTTCGTAACATAACAAAAATATGAGCTTCTGAGATTTGCAATTTCTGATCTAATTGCAGATACGAAGAGGGTCGAGTGAAATAGTTATATGCTTCAATTTTTGATACATCGCAAGATGACATTTAATTCATTTCTGGTAACTTTGATTTTTGAGTTGAAAAAGGACAAAAAATAAAATACAGGACGCAACTCCTGAGTGAATAAATCTTCACTGAAGAAGGAGGAAAGTTAATCCAAAAAGAAGTGGTTTAATTCTTAGAATCAGCTAACGAAAATATTGGAAGATTAATGAATGGTCTATCTGCCCCTTAGCAGAACTTTAAAATATAAATACTAACCAAGGAAGAATATTCTTGGGATATAAGCACCATCAATATCAAATTGGTTATCACTTGGTTCTTCATCATCCTGAAACGTGAATTAATCAGAATGAAAACGTCCGCAGAAAATAAGATCCGTGAAGCATTTGTAAAGAGCCTTTATTCTTAAGGGGTTCGTAACCTAAGCAAAGTTTTAAATGTCAACATCCTAATGATAATTTACTCTTTTATACTTTCACGCATAGCTGCAAGTCACATACTCACCCCCCCCCCCTCCTCCCACTGTTGAACTACTTTTGACTATTTACTGTCAACCGTTTTCCGTCAAGTTCAAGAAAATATCATTTCAACAAACTCCATACACGGCTTACGGGGAGTCCGAGCCGTCCTAGCATTTTTTACATGATATAGCCCGGTAGATAAACAAAAGACTTTGGTACCAAAGCAAAGTTCATCATTTCCTGGGCAGTGACGGATTTTCTGCAGTGATGCCGGGTAAGCGAGCAAAATACTTCAAATATTCGAAAAGCAAAGTAATGAAAGAATGAATAAATGAATGGACAAATGAATCAATGAATAAACGGATGAACGAATGAATAAATAAAAGTATGAATGAATGAATAAAAGAATTAATGAATGAGTAAGCAAACAAAGGACATGATAAAGAAATGATGAATAATGCATGCTATGAAAGAAAGGAGTTATTAACTTACCAAACAGTTGATCATGACGAATTGTTTGCTAAGTTCTGCGATTTCCTTGCTGTTTTTAATCTTTGGTTTCAAAGCTGCAAATTAAAAAGATATTTAATTAGCTTTGAGTGACAAAAAATTATTAACAAAGAATATGATTTCGTCTAAATGATGTCAACTTCAAAGAAATCAACTTCAAAGCGATTGTGAGTCTCGAGAGACTTAGTGTACATTCTATTCTAAAACTGGCAACCTGAAAAGTATACTTTTGAAGGCCGCACTGCAAACTAAGACGTCGAGAAGGGAACCAAAATGCAATATAAGCATCTTCACAAATGATGGAAATGCGAGAATGCAAACTGTTGTTTGGGAATTTGTCTGTCGGTGACCATCTTTTAGGAGGGAAAAGGCAGGAAAATTAGAATGTAATGAAAACATAAAAAAGTAGCTGCGTTTTCAAAGATGTCCGCGTCTTGCTGCTAAAAGAGCCTAATGTTTTATGGAATTGGCCCTTACCTTTGCATGCACCACAATAAGATTTGTGAATCATAACAATTACAGGCTTCTTCCTGTATAAACAATGAAAAAATCAACAACAATGAGAACTGGCAATGTAAAATAAACTATTGGAATAAAAGGGAACAATGGAAAGATAGAACAAGTATAGGGGCTGTACGTGAGTTTTGTAGGCTATAAAAAAAGGATGGGTAACCGGCGCACGTGACCAAAGCCTTCTGATTTAGTGGCGGCTAAGTGGTAGCACAAAAGTTTTCTTGTCTTTACCTATAAAATGTGATGGAACTTTTGATTTTTGATATCTATCTATCTATCTATCTATCTATCTATCTATCTATCTATCTATCTATCTATCAATCTATCAAAATTTTCAAATATTCAGCGTTAAAACAATAAAGAAACCCTTCGATCATCGACATTATCGCAGATACTTTGGAATATGATTTTCGGTGTAATCGTCATCAGCTGTGCCGTGTTTAGCCTAAACACATTCGATGATTTGACACATAGCACCAAGCAGAGAGAACGGATTTTACGACCACTTTAAGGATAGTGCACGAAATATATTCGTAGCATGACATATACAGATATGACTTACTCTTGTTTAGCAATAGCAAGGCCTTCTTCATAAGTTTTCCAGTCGATGTGTTTGCCCATTCCTAAATCAAAAATATCGTTATTTAGATCCAGCTCGCCGAGAAATACTTCTTCCACTGCTTTACATATTATCTCCATGAAACCCGGAGAGGAAAGACTTGTACACGTTATTTAGGCTGAGCTGCCGTAAATAAGGAGAGAGTACGAATACGAGAAATCAGAATACAAGAAAATATGATATTACCTCTGTCCAAAGATGGCTTGGCTGTGCTCATGTAATCAAGAACTCTTTGCATCGATTTGATAACTGTTGAAGGTATAAAAATCATTTTGATTATGAATTAATAAACATTATCTAGTTAAATATACGTTAGATAAATGCTGTAAAAAACTATCTGCCGACGCTTGCCTTGTTTAATACTAGTAGAAAAGCTTGAGCAGCACACAATCCCATTTCCAAGACACACTGCACGTGCCCTTTACTGCAATTTGGAACCTAACGACCTATGAAGTCATCGCCTCCGCAAATTGTCTCAGTACATTTCATGTCCATACAGTTTTAAAAAATGTAACAATACGGAGTGACATGAAAAACCACCGTTCTTTGAAAAAGACCGAAATTTGGATGTTAAGTGTAGAAGAAATCACATGGTACAACATTTTGTTGATTGCCAAAGACGTAGTTTAAACCCGCAGTTTGCTTTTCCGCTGAGCAGGAGACGTTTTGTTAAATGTCATCAATCAAAGTGAGTTTTTTAAGGCAGGTCATCAACATCTTTTCCTAGTACAGATACAATGATAGACAAAATCGGCTAAGGTTTGTTTATACCCATTTCAAGTCTCATCAATCTCTTGTGTGATCAATCTCTTGATAAAACATCTTTTGACTTCTCTAACATATTTCATGCCATGCAAAGTTGTACCATGAACGCAAAAAGTAACATAATACCAAAACTTCCCATGGGCATGGTCACATGCGTCGAACTGGGCAAACAAACCTTAGCTGATTCTGTCCATCATCTCTTTAATTGGTTTGGTCTTAACTAAATGGTCAACGACGAGACCGAATGAGACTGTCAAAACCAGTTACTTGATGCACATTTTAAAAGATTTTCAAAAGTAGCCTTCGGAGGTCAGAAAAAAATAAATCATTCTACTCTCTTTGAGAGCCAACTATAAGAGCTCTTCGTATGAAAGGTTCTTGGGTAACCAACATGCATAGCTATCTTTAACTTTGTTTGTAGTAGACTTTATAAATTATTTCATTCAATTCATGTCTAATGTTTAACACACGTAAGGAGCTATATTATATCTCGAGCTGCCGCAATGTGTTACAGACTTGAAAGGCATCACAAAATAATTCTCATGGATTAGGTCACCTTTACAAATAGGGGTACAATGCATGCTGTTTACCAAAAAGTATTTAAACAAATAGTTCAATATGGTAAAGAAGACTCATGAGCTGAAGTCCCTTGTTTCCCTGTGCTCCTTTGACTTGATGATGGCGCTTCGGTCATCAGAGAGTCATAACATCACTATGAAAATAGGGTCAGCTTTTTCATCGTTTCATTATGAATTCTTGTTGAGCAAAGTTTACCTTAGGGATATAAGAGATTCATCGTCATCAGTCTAATCGTCAAATACATACGTTCATCTGGTTCTCCATAGTAATATTTGACATGTTTGTGCTCTGTTCCATGGTTCCAGTGTTCTTTGAGAACTTCTCCGTTGTTATCTGGAAAGAAAGAATTTTATTTGAACAATATTCAAAGAGACATGAGTGCATTTTGAGTAACAAATGAAAGAAAGAAACTCAGGGATAGTGTCATAATAATGCTGCTTGTATATTCAGTTCAAGTTAGAGATTACATGCTTACCTAAAAACACAATCTTTGGGTAATATTCTCCATCAATATCGAATTCTTTTCTCTTCACAACATGCTCTTCCTGCAAAATGAACATAAGCATCAGATGATGATAATTAACAGTTAGATACTTAGAACAGTCTACTTGGTTTGAAGAACAAATCTCCTTACTGGCAAATACAGGGTGAGGGTTTCGAAAGAACTCATTTTATTTATTTCACTTCGCCTAAAAGGCAACGAAGAAGAGAGGAAGGATGAAGAAGTTTCAAAACAACTTAAAAGAAAAAATAAAGGAATTCTCAAGTATCTTGAAGATTCTATTAAATTTCGAGAAGATTTGATTCAATACCCTCCAAACCAACAGTAGGCGTTTCACTGCTTTCGTAGGGAGCTAAGTTTAAGAAGCATTTCGAGAAAACATGAATATCTGTACATTGATATCTTGACTACTTTATTAGCTTTGTGCAATGTGCTACTTGAGATTTTTTGCCTATTTTCAAATGTGATCAAACACGGATATTAGCATTTGCTGAATTACAAATGGAACTTCATTCCATTTTTCAGCTACGGCAAATGCTTATATCCAAGGTTAAATTTCCTTTGATCTAATCTCAAAGAGAGGTGACTAAAACTTCAAAGACATACTTCTGTGTTGACCATAACGAAATTCTTGCTCATTTTTACGAGGTCATCGGATGCAGCAATCTTTGGTTTAAGCCCTGAAAATGAAAAATACCGCATCTGAAATAAAACGTCTTTTTATCAACACATCAAACTCACGAGCATTGTTTGCACAGTGGTCAACACAAAGCTTCCTTGCTTAAATCGGCTAAGCAGTTGCAAATACTGTAAAAGAAATCGTTAGAGAGGAATGAGGAGCTTAGCTTGCTGTAGAATAAATTAAATTTATTCCCAGTCCCCTTTACACCATACCGGATCGCTATCGTCACGCCACAACTTTCGTATCGGAAAGAGGTGCTGCTGTTTACATCACACCAGAGCTATCCGATACAAGAAGATCCACAAATGGAAGGGAAAACCACTTCGCTTCGTAAGTGATATGAAAATCATTCCAGCATGGTTTTGACAAATGTTTGGTCCTGCAATCGCATTTCTTATCCTTGAGAACAATGAGAAACAATAAAATTGAAAACAAAGGAATAAGAAACAATACTGGATTGCTTGCTTATGACGTAATCAGAAGGCCCAACTGGCACTGAAGTTGAGACGCGACGATAGCTATCCGGTATAATATAAACAGTTGTTTTATCCGATAGAAGTCACTCGCAACGAGACGTGACGATAGCTATCTGGTATGGTGTAAACGATACGTTAGTTTTGGTATCTTCGCCTGCAGCAAAATAGGGACGACAGAGATGGAGATAAGAAGACTGTACACCAGATATTGAAGAAATTGCAGTTTCATGGAAACGTTTTTCATTATAAGATGTAGAGCAAGGATTGTAATGATAGTCATGCCATAGTCATGCCTTAGTCATGCCATCTTTCATAAATAAAGAAGCAGATCAGGCAAAACATAAGCATTTTGATAAGAACTTAATTGAGCACGGTTTTAACCACAGCCTTTAATTCAATTCACATCGCAGTGCTTTTAGTTTACATTATTCGCTTGTTTATCTTTTTACAACTGTACTGCATGGAGCTACAGAGATATTTTATCACATTTTTCATAATTTGGAATTACGTAGATATGACATGTAGAAATCATCTCGTAATAATCCTCACTCTGCGATCTTTGGTGAGACTGTACAATAATTTTGAATATTATGCTAGAAGTCAAAACTTACTTTGGCATGATCCACACCAATCCTGGTGAATGATGAGTAACATTGGCTTTCCACTGAAAAAACAGAAGAAAAATATCTTTATTAAGAAAGAAACATAAAAGGGAGCTCCAGCGTGCTATCTTGACGTAGTTTGTACGACTGATATGATCTTCTTAGAGGGAATAAGATTACGTTCACAACAACCCCCAATAACGACCTCGCCTTATATTTAAATAAAGTGGGAAAAATTTTGGAATGATACATTTTTAAAAATATCATGAGAAATTTCGGCAGTCATCTGAGATCGGAATTGCATATTTTTCGACAGGGAAACCAAATGCCAACGAGGAAGCAACGGAAACAACGTGGGGAAAATTCTTAAACTCAAACTTAGCGGGTAAACAAATTTTCTTGGTGGTTCATCCTTTTACTTTGCCTGGGCATCGTTTCAGCTGGGTCGTTACTGGTGGTGTTTAGTACCACTTTAGCTAACCCTCACACAATACCAGCACAACTTGAAAACGGTAGTAGATATAAAGATAGAGAACTCGTTGCAGTCTCTCCCTAACAATGAGGCTGGAATTTGTTCCCTCACAGAGGTGTATCTATGTCTACAGGATCGAGCAACCTCATTCCCAAATCATCCCAAAATGTTCTGTTTTCATCGTTTTCGAATGTTCACACGATGCCATTTTCAAATTGTGCCATTTAGAAAAGTGCCTTTTGGTGTGAAAGGGAGGCCTATCTAAAAGGAGGCTGCTTCATAGGGATATTGGTCAACTGTACGATTCAGCGAAAGGTTAGTGGTCACCCACCTTGCAAGGAGGTTTGAAACAAAACCAAACAAGGAAAAATTCACCCAAAGGGGTAACAAAACTTACCTTCTCCTACACTCTTCCAATCCATCTTCATAGCTCTTCCAATCATAGTCCTTTCCAAAACCTAAAGTGCATAACAAAAATTCGTGGTGAAGTCTATTCAACAAATGACAAGCAATGTATCAAGTCAACAAGAAAATTTCTATCTGGTAAACAAAAATAAAACCTGTACTTTACTTCTTCAAAATTCGAAGGTCTTTCAGTAGAAAAATATTCTTTTTCAGGTTTGGGATTATGACTTGAGAAAGTTAAATCTTTCAACAAAATCTCACACGTAAATTTGCCCCCTGGTGGAAAAATTGAGCAGTCGTAAGGGAATTTATCGTACCTTGATCAAGAGATGTCTTGAGAAGAGCTTTCTTCATGCTTTCAACAACCTTGTCAGCTTTTTTATAGAAATAACGAGTCTTTGAACCTCCATTTGTGATCCCACTGAGAACATTTCCTTTTGAATCTGCAAAAACGAAGATTACTTGTAAATCATAGCGGAGGTCCTAATTCACAAAATATGGTCAATCATGCAGATTGTGATACCAGCATGAAACTTCGTACACCTACCCAGTTTGATGCGCTGATCAAAGCAATAAATGGAAAATTCCGAATGGACACGAAAATATGGAAAGAAAAAGGATATAAAGTGGAAGTTCTATTTAGCCCCCCTTCCTATTAAGCCCCCAGTCAAATAAGCCTCCTTCTCTTTTACGCCTCCCCTCCACAGTGTCTGAAATTCAATAAGCGCCCTGGGAGCTCAACAGAGCTTTCACAGTGTTCAAGCATCTACCTCAGGCATTTTATTTGTTTGATTCAGAAGCTGAGCAGTGAGTGTTTTAATTACACAAAAAAATCAAGAGAATTGAATCATCTACGACTCGCCTTCCATACCAAACAAGTCAACTGCCTGAGGTAGATCTTTAGATATACCCTTCTTCCTTCCATACTTGATAATCAATTCTACCTTGGAAGACAATCTTTGGTGCATATTTGCCATCGAGATCATACTTTGAATCCAATGGTGTGTCATCATCCTGAAGGAAAGATTACAAGTGACAGAATATTTAGTTAAAGATATATATAACAATAGAGGATTTATTAATGCCTTCCTTCGAGAAAGTAGCAGGGGTGGCGCCAGGGGAGCGCTAGGGGGCTACAGCCCCCTCGTCGGAGGCATCTAGCCCCCCCCGTTGGAGGAAATTTTGGGTTCTCGTCGGAGGAAATTTGGCAAAATTACGCACAAAAACACCATTTTTTAGTCATTTTAGCCCCCTTGTCGGAAGCTCCAGCCCCTCTGTCGGAAAATTTCTGGCGCCACCCCTGGAAGGTAGTAAGTGGAGGGCACAAGTTATTCTGCTACATCAATCTTGTGAACTCAAATCATATAATCTATTGAATTTGATTGAAAGTAAAATTGAAACACTTCCTGTTATACAAAATCTGCCTTCTCCTTTAAGGCATTGAGTCCGTATAAATAGGGTGCCCGTGACCAATGTCAGCTTCCTTTCAATCATAAAACAAGGATTGTCACTTAATCGCTACTGAAATTCAACCAACGAAATACCTGAGCACAATGCACAGGGGCATCAGATTTGATATTCTTAGTTTGATATTCTAACACTGACAAAGTAAATGGGACGACCAATGGAACTGCATTAGCCACTAACAGCTCTAATAACAACACAATCTTACATAAAGTTATCAACTTATATAACCCTTCAGTTAGTGCAAATATTCCTCAAGCTGTGTGGCGAGTGGACCATCAATCAAGCCTAAATTATGGAGCAGAAAATGAGGCGATTGTTGGCAGCGATAATTCAGGGACGACCAATGATGATGACCCGTTTGAAGGTCAGTCTGCAATATCTTGTGTACTTTCGTCTAAATTCTGACGGAAAATTGCATGTACTTGATTTTTTGAAAAGTTTATGAAGGAAGTTTATAAGAAGATTGTAATGTAGGGTATTTATTGATCCTTTAAACAAAGTCTCATCATATTCTTGCTAGTAAAGTTTACATAAAGTATTTCTCGATATTTTTGATTTGAATATTTTCACTACTCTCGATGGTGTAATGTTTCTTTTTTCTGAGGAGCTGCGAATACTTTGATCTCTCCTTCGCATTGGTCAAAGTATTCGCAGCTCCTCAGAAACAAGAAATAAAAATTTGGAGGAGCCTCGGCGAACTCCGATTGGAGTTCTTCGAGCCTCCTCGTAGAATCGAGATCACTGTGCTTGCACAGTTTATTACTTTCTGATAGGAGATCGCTTCCGATCACATGATCCAACCGCTATTTAAAGAGACAAATAACAATGGTCCTACGGTTTTTTAGCGTCACCAATGAACGACTTGAGCATGTCTCCGAAATTATTAATGGCGGCGGTGACCGAGCTCACCTGAACTTGAAGATGTTCGAAGTCCGATCGAGTTACCCCTTTCCTTTTCCTTGTGCAAGGCCCAGGCACATCATCGGGCTTTGGCGTTGTTGAACCATCGTCTTCTTCTTCACCAACTAGAGCCAACAAGCGTTGTTCTTCCTCTGAATTCATCGTCGTGTAGGTGTTGGAATTAGTGGATGGAAACATGCGCTCAGATACGGGCGTTGGCGCTTATATACCGTCGTAGGACCATTGTTATTTGTCTCTTTAAATAGCGGTTGGATCATGTGATCGGAAGCGATCTCCTATCAGAAAGTAATAAACTGTGCAAGCACAGTGAGCCTCGATGCGGAGAGGAGGCGAGGAAGAAACAACAATATCAAGAAATATTGAAAATATTCAAAACAAAAGATATCGATAAATACTACATAACAACTAAGAATATTGAAACTTATGCCCCTGTGGAGAATGCAATGATTAAGAAGTCTTTGGTCTCTACTGCTAATGACATAAGCACTATCGTGCGGTGACAAAGGGCCGTCAGCGATTTGTCAGCAAAATACACGATAACATTAACGCTCAAGTACCTGCATAGAGACCCAAATGCCTTTAGATTTCATTTCTAGTCATTTCTATTCACTGCTGCTCATCAAAACGATAGAGGACAGGCGTAAAATGTAGTTAATGTAGTGGTAAACTTTACAATTATAAATTGAGTCGCAATACTCACAGTAAAAGCAGCCATGTGAAATTCCTTGCTGAGCTCTTTGAACTCTTTGTTATCAAGAAAATCTTCAGCAAGTTCTAGATGAGAAATGAAAAATAAAAGATTTAAAACCTGTATCAAATATACGGAATTCATACTTTTCAATCTACGGTTTACACGTTCACAAAGATAAATATACATGGCGGGTTTGGCAGGAGAAAGATATGATTGATAAAAACCACTACCAAATTGATAGCGGATTGACGGCAATCGAAAAACTAAAATATGTTTGAATTTGTAGTACATTTCTCGTTTTGAGTGCAGCAAAATGGATCTATCCCTCAAGACCTTTAACTCCAGCACAGTTTTTCCAAATTTTTCCAGATCAAGATAGTGTCATTAATACAACATAAGACTTTTTAAAAATACTCACTATGGCAGGGTTTGCACCAGCTCTTTGAGATGAAGAGCATGATCATTTTACCGCTGAAAAGGAAAAAAGTTGTTTGCTTTAAAATGGTGCATGTGTGCAATTATCAATGTGCATGGGTGCTATATTGATTGGAAGTGATGGAGTTCATACATAGTGCTGTCTTGGTCAGCTAGAATCTATTGGTTTTTTCTGGGGTGGTTTACCTTACAGCATAGAAAATGTTTCCTTTACTGCGACCAGGTAAAAGTAATACTGAACGGTCCTGCAACAACACAAGAGTGAAAATATTGAGCATATTTTCCAACAATATGCATTAAACGCGTAACCGGTATCCTATAAATGCGATGCGAATCAAACACGTGAACTATCTTCGAACTTCGAGGTGAGTTTTCTTATATGCTGAACTTGATCATTGATGTACTTCGCTAATGAGTGAACTGTGGTGCGACGTCATTAAAACAACAACAACAACAGCATCGACAATTTACCTATTTCACCGACAAGTAAAGGAAAAACAACAACAGTTTTAAAGCAATAAGCATCACAAAGCAAATAACTTACTCGACAACCGAGTCCTCTATAGCAAACTCCAATCTCTTCCAGCTAACTTCTTTATCCAGAACTATCTTTTTCGATTCTTCTACGAGAAAAATTAGGGCACAATGTTAGAAGCTAATCTTAAAAAGTTATTGATGAGAAATGTCGTAACTTCAAGTCTTTCACTCAGGCAATATCGACTTCTCTTGAATATTTAGACTAATGCTGGGAAATAAATACTTTTGCTACGGTGTTTCTAATGGAACCTTTCGTAGCGAAATCAGAAGAAATTTTAGCGGACAAGAAAATGGACGAACTTTTCTGTCATTTTGTATAACTTATGCATAATAAATGATTTGTTACATCTAGGCCCAAAGTCGTGTGCGGCAACAAAGCGCCGTCTCAACAGCAAATAATTTGGTAAATTGGCTAAAGCTCCAATGCAAAATGGTTAAGCGGCTACCTTGCAAGTAAAATTTAAAGTCTTTTTGACTTCTTAGTACGAGAGAGCACAAGTAAAATGTAAACTATAGCAAGTAATTATGAGCGCAGATTTTTAATGAAACGATGATTTGCGCGGTGATTTTGGAAAATACAAGTCCATACCCCCTTCAAAGTATGAGAGTACCACTGTGGTTGTCAAACCAAACACTATAGCAACAAAGTGCGACAACTTCCAAAACGAACGAAAAATGCTATGTTTGGTACGCTATCTTCAGATATCAGCATGCCGCAAATTTCGCTGAAAACCTCGGAAAACTTCAAGGAACTGGAGGCCAACAAGGCTGCCAAAAGAATAGAGTATTGATCGGCCTAAGTTTTAATGAGATTTAGAATTGTATTCTCATCAAGTAGAACTTCTAGTCTAGCTTAGCCAACTTAACTTGGCCTAAGCTGGCGCGAAAGATATTTAAACTAATGTATGAAACTAGGGTCTCTTCAAGCAAACACAGCAAAGGTTTGTTTTGTTTCAGAGAATAAGGAAACGCGAAATTTTCATACCACAACGTTTCATCTCATACCTTTCTTCTCTTCGGCAGCAGTAGAAAAACCAACCCCAATAACCAAGACAAATAAAAGAAGATTTTTCGCCATGATTATAAAACTTCTTCCGTCAACAACCATATGAATCTGACTTTTGAACAACTCCTCAAGATCTTAGCTTGAAGAACGACTGAAAAGAAATTAAAATCGCACAATACGAAACTGAAGCTTGGTCGTTCTATATCCCCACGTGGATGTCACGGGTATTTTATTTATTCCACGACAAACACGTTAACCTGAGTTACGGGTATTTGTAAATGCTTATAAGAGAAACCCTGTTCAGAAGACAAGGGGATGGAGAACGGGATCAAAAGGGCCCTTTGATTAGTTCGGTACCAGTTAGCGATCGGGATTTAAGAAAACAGCCGTTTCGTGCTTTCATAAACGCATTTTCATCTCAAAAGTATGGTTTTTGCTATTTGGCTGATCTTTCCAAACGGTTATTGGCAAACAACTGAAAGAGCATTTGGTGTCAGATTGAATACTGTGGGCTCAGTTAACGAAAGGAAACTTCCTGTTTAAGAGCAAAGAGCCATACTTTCGCGAAACATCCTTGGCAAACGCATTTCGATCTGTTACGCAGTGGGATGTGTAGTGTTGCAAATTCTATAGGATGAGGCTGCTGACATATTTACGCAATATTCACTGGGCGTTGATATTAGCAACTAATGCTCTGAAATTCTCATCCAATCTAATGAAGCACTAGAATTATTACGTTGAGTCCTAGTAATCGCTACCACCCACCCACCCCTCGCTCATACTAGTATGAGCGGGGGGTGGGTGGTAGCGATTACTAAGACTCAACGCAATAAGTCTAATGAAGCACTAGAATACTGACGTAGATTTTTACCACGTGATTTCCCCTTTCATAATGGCTGGTGATCTTTTCGGAACTGTTTAGGCACTACGACTTGCTAAGGTTACAGTACATACAACATTAAGACTGCGTTCAAACGATACCGGCACATTTTTAAAACGATGAAAAATGCGACGGTAGAAAAAATTGAGTTAACGATGCAAGAACAATTGTAAGGCGGGAAGGAAATTTGACAGTAAAAAATTCGTTGGAAGACTTTGGTGCCAAAGAAATGTACTTACACCCTAAATCCCGATCAGTTTCGTTCCAAAAGCGTTAAAATAAGATCTGTTTTCACCATTTTCGAATCTTCACACGATGCCATTTCTAAAATATCCCGGTTAGAGTTCAGCCTCAAAATCTACCGTTTTCAAAATCTGCCGGCAAAAAATATGCCGTTTTTTTTGTGTGAATCCGTCACATTTTCACCGTTTTAAAAATGAGCCGGCGTCGTGTGAACGGATTCTAAGAATTCCAAAACCATCCACTCAGCAAGGCTAGTTCGGTTCGTTTAGAAGTTGGCGAAATTTACATTCTACTTCTGAATGTGATGATTTGTATAGAATTTAAAATTGAATGGCAGGTAGACCATGGACTGCAATCGAATGTGGAATTCATCGTCTCATGTAGACTTATGACGCTGAGTCCCTTGTATCCCTGCGGTAAACCTTGCTCAAGAAGGACTCATAATGAAAAATTGAAAAACTTGCCCTATTTTCTTCAATCATCAATGGAATTATCAAAGAATCACGGCTTCGAATCTCCATCCCGTGGGAGTGTTTTCAATTATTCAATCGAATCGAACATTCTATCACATTTACACCTTAACAAAAGTAATTCACAAATCTCACAATCTGATTGGTACTGGAGGAATTGCGAAGTTTGGGCCTAAATAGGGCCAAGTTTTTCAAAGTAATACTACGAGTCTCTATTGCCTGAAGCGCCATCTTCAAGTCAAAGAGCACAGGGCAACAAGAGACTCATCGTCATCAGTCTACGTCTCAAGCAAACCCAAACCCCTAGCCAGCAGTTTTCCTTAGTTTTTGGTCCAAAAGATAAGTGATTCATTTAGTCTTTGACCGATAAATTCAAATCCTGGTTTTAAATATCGGCTGATATCGGCTGCATGTTGTTTATTCTAATGCCCGTCAACATGTTCCATTCTTTGATCATTCGATAGACATCGGTGGCTTTTCTGAGACAAATTTCATGCTTCATAAAAAAGTTCAGAAGTTACAGTCTTTCAAACTTTTTTTAATTCTGAAAAGGGGACAAGCACCGTAATTCTGATAAAAAGCTGAAGGTTTCAGAAAAGTCCAAAGGTAATATCTTGGAGAAATAGGTGAAGTGTCGTTGAATCCACGTTCAAAAATGTCATAGAATCTAACACCAAACCTCCTAGAGACTTGGAACCAATTCGCAAGTTGATAACATGCGCCATCTTAGATAACAATTCAAGTGTCTCACAAAAATTTCCTCCATAATCAAATCATTTTAATAAACAAACTTTATTCGACTAGTTCAGTAATTTTAACAGCACAACGATACATTCTACATGATACAATCACAAGCTTGCCATAGTGTTCGAATAATTCTGTTTCAAATCGAACTCATCTCATGAAAGGAGTTCGCTCTTTACCGAATTGAAAAATATTATCACAAAGTGGAGATCAATTACGCATATGCACCCTTAGCCGGTCGAATAGACCTTCCTCATTGCTTGGAGCAAGGTTTGGACAGAGAAAAAAGTACACCGCAGTCCTCAGTTGAAACACTGCTTGCTGTAGCATGAAGTTCCAGCCGATCTCAAAACAATTCCCAGAAGGTTAACCAACGATAACCTTCCTTAAATTGAATCAGAAATGTTCAAGTATCATTTCTGCGTAATGTGGGACGGAACTGGGTGTGGCAGATAGTTTGCTTCTTGGGTGTGGCTTGAAAGCATGTTTGTCCAGCACTGGTCACGGTAACATAGAAAGATAGGATCTGAAGAAGACTGCCGAATCATGCGACGACCGTAGTGAGACGAAGATTTTTAAAAACCGCTTCCTAAAACGCGATTTCAGTACTGGGTACCACCTGCACACTTTCAGAGCAACACTTCTGATTTGTTCAATTTTTAATAAAACTATACCACAGCAAGTCTAATACTATTTCTGAAAGTGGTTCGAAGTTGTCTGAAACTGTCCAAAACACCAATTTTCGAACGGGTAGTTTTAAGGCATGGGCAGCAAGTTTAGAAACATTGGGGTTTAACTAAAATTTTGCAATGACACCATTTCCAGTTCGCAAGGGTGAATTTTGTAAACAAAAATTCAGGTCTCGGAAAACACAACGCGATTTATCTTTCTAAAGAATGTATTTCACGCTGCGAAATCAAAATTAACAGAGAGTGTTAAGTTTTTGTACAGATGGGCTGAAGGTGAGAAATCTTTTCTTCATATAGAAGGTCATTTGTCCTGTCGACAACGAAATCTATCGTTCAACGAAATTCACCCTTGCTCCCTCAGTTAAATCATTTGAAAAGGAGAGCCAGTACAATTTCCCTGGACATTCTACACGACACGCAACATTTCTTGTGCTTTAATATCTCTTTTTCGTTTTAACCATAGCACTTCTGCTCGCGATGGATTGATTTGTTCATGCGTTTCTTGTCTCCGATTTACAGTGTGCGATTTTAGTTTTCTTTCTTCTCTGACTCAGTTTCTGTTGAGTCACTTGAGCTTTGGCTGCTTCCAGTTTCTCTATCTGCCGCCATCTATGATGGAACATATAAAACAAGGTTATAATACTGCGCAAAAACAGAACTCCTTTCATCATCATCATCATCATCATCATCATCATCATCATCATCATCATCATCATCATCATCATCATCATCATCATCATCATAATCATCATCATAATCATCATCATTGTCATTATCATCATCATCATCATCATCATCATCATCATCATCATCATCATCATTGTCATTATCATCATCATCATCACCATCATAATCATCATCATCATAATCATCATCATTGTCATTATCATCATCATCAAAATCATTATCATCATCATAATCATTATCATCATCATAATCATTATCATCATCATTATCATAACTACAGGATATAAACATAAATCTTTTGATGGCGAAGGAAAAGCTCATTTTACTGCGTACGAGAACAAAATAATGCTAAGGACAAAGTCTACACTATAGATATAAAGTGACCAGTCTTACCTTCTTGTACGCCATTTCGAATAGTTTTAATGATTTTTGCTGCAGAGCTTGGAATGCTTCACGAATAGTATCAACTGTTTCATTATCTTTATTTGCAACTTTATCTCTGACATTTGAAATTTCTGTCCTCAATGCATCAACCTAATAACAGACAACAGCAACGACATGAAGAAAACTTCAAATGAGATCTCTAATCAGATAACGTAAAACGAGAACATTTCTGCAAAGTAAGAGTGAACTAGAAACAGGGCAAATTGGAAGCAAAGGAGCCAAAATCTCGCTCTATCACCTATAAATTTATCTGTGGATTCAATTTTGTTGACTTTGATGAGAATCGCGGACTTACGTGGAAAATCTCCAGCTCGCATGGGGGAAAAATATTGTTATATTCTTCTGGACTTACAGGCTTGCAAGAATAGTTAGGTGAACTGTGGCAATTTTAACAATGGGAAGAAGCATACTGTTTACCAGAAAACTTTGCTTTGATATTAGATCACAAAATGCAAGTTCAACAACCAAAACATTTAAAAACAACGTTTGTCACCTCTTCCGATGGCAATTGATCTTTGTATTCCTCAATTTTCGTTTCGATATCATGAATTGCACTTTCTGCTTGGTTGATAACTTCGATAAGATCCTATAAAAACGAGAGCATTTGTAAAAAAATGTGACCAAAAGCTTTAATAAATTCAAAGTATTAAAACAACATTATTAACTTGCAAATGAAAACGAACCAACAAATAAATGTAGTTTGAAAGAATGAATCTCCGTGAGATGGGATGGGAGGTGTACAGCTGAAATAGAAACTACAAGCGTGCTTAAAGGCAATAAGTTCTGATCGGCAAATGATGGAATACCTTTCTTTTCCTGTCTTCTTCTGCGAATTTTTCTGCTTCCTTTACCATGTTCTCAATATCATCTTTGCTCAAGCCACCAGAAGACTGAATAACAACTGCAAAAGCAAATTTATAAATGATTTGATTAAATAGGCTTAAAAGTTGCTAGACGTTTGTACAATGGCGCTGGCCAAATTGAGCGAAATCGGTGGTCTCTCAAATATGCACGAACTTGCTCTTTTATGCTCACATTAACAGTATGCACTTTTCTTGATAATTCTTGGAAATTTTTGTATCTAAACTTAGCTAGAAATTTATCAGCAGATTTTTGACTGGATTACCTTTAATCTAGCAAATAAAAGGTTGGGCTTCACAGAAAGTGGCTGGAATGACATTCCTGTAGATATAAAAAGGTCACCATCTGTTAATGTCTTTCATCTTAAGCTTAAAACCTACTTTTTTGAAAATAATTATTGACAGCGTATAATAGACAGTCATAATTCACCGATGTAGTTTCTAAAAATATTATCTAAAAAGGGGCTACTCTCTCTTCGATTAGCTTTGCTACTGACAGAGTTCCTCCTTAAGAATTCCCCTTCATACAAATCCTCTTGTGTCACGTATCTTCGCATTAAGTTATGTGTATCGTCTTATGTAGTATTATTATTGTAAATTGTTCAATTTTAGAGTGTTTGTATGCAGTGGCATTTAAATTAATGAATGAACATAAAATAAATGAATTAACTGAAAAGATACCACACGGAAATTAAGAGATGATAATAAATGAATAAATTCGTACTTTGCTGCTCTTTGCCAGTTCCCTTATCCCTTGCTGAGATGTTCATGATGCCATTCGCATCAATATCAAATGTGACCTCAACTTGTGGGACACCACGGGGTGCTGGAGGGATACCAACCTGAAAAGAAATAATTCAGACATTAGTCTACAAAAGCTAATATGCAATTATGAAGAGAGATGGATTTTTGCCACAGTACCGTGGAAGCTCTATCAAATCCCAGGGGGCTTATCTCATTTCGGACATTCCAGAGGGGGGCTTAATAGAGAGAGGGGGCTTAATAGAGAAGGGGGCTTATCTAAAAAAATCAAGTGACAAGGGTATATTTGGTAGCTTTTCAGTTCATTTACCTTATATTTTGCAGATTCAACATGCAATTCTACGGCTCAAAGACAAAAATTCGATATATATAGTTTTTATCCCAAACCATACTAAAATTAACTTGAAAGGTTGTATAGCTAAATAAAAGGAAAATATTTGCTAAATTCTATAATTTTGTATAAGTGGGGGGGGGGCTTAATAGAGAGGGGAGGCTTATTTCAAACTTTGACTCAGAGGGGAGGGGCTTATTAGAGAGGGGGGCTAAATAGAGAGGGGAGGCTTAATAGAGTTTTTTTACGGTATTTGACATTATTAAAACAAGTCTATGCTGCCAGGTTGCTGTACGTAGACACTTTCAGCAGCAAGATGTGGACTTCTTTGAAAATGCTGATACATTTTTGTGCTTTTGAGGATTACAATCTTCCACTCTTTTCCCTCCTAAAGAGCTGCTCATTGACAGACAAACTCCAAACGAATAGCTTGCATTCTTGCATTTCCATCACTTTTGAATACACTCGCTCACTTTTTGGTTATCTTCTCGCCATTCTCTTCTTGCGGTACAGCCTTCAAAAGTACTTCTTTCACGTAGTCATTTTCAGAAAAGAGCGTACACGACGTCCCTTGAGACACGCAAAAATTTTGAAGCTGACTTAAATTTGTAATTTACATCCACGAACAAAGCAATTATGCTGGCGTATGCTTGTTCCGCGTCTTGCTAGAAGAGCGGAATATAGCAAAATGACCCATAAACCTCCAATTTTCAAAGAAGCAATGAGAAACGGGGTCACTCTTCCCTTAAAACGTTTATTGGATGATCTCTACTCTCTCTAAATCCTCTCTTTCTTAAGTCTCTGATGACCACGTTAAATTTACGTCGTGAAAACCTTGCGTGTAAACGGCAAAAGAAAATTATAAAGCTTCCAAATAACTATCACAAGATCAATTTGCCGAAAATTCAGAAAATAAAAATATAAAAATGTCCTACCAAAGTAAATTGGCCTAATAGTTTGTTGTATGATGCCATTTCACGTTCACCTTGATAAACTTTAATTTCTACTTGAGTTTGACCATCTGCTGCCGTTGAAAATACCTGAATATAAGAAAAGGGCAATTTTTCAAATTAAAACTGCCTTTAATTTCCCCGAAAAAAGAGCTCTTGCGCCTTCAGGAACACACGACCATGGATTAAATCTTTGTCTATGCAAAAATTGTTATACAAAACCTATATTTTCAGTGCTTCACAGAAAATCAATAGGCTTTAATGTAACTTGATAAATACACGTTTGAATATCCAAACCAGAATTTATTGATACTGCTGAAGAGCTTTATCAAAACTTGCTTGGTTTTCAGTGCAGAATTCTTTTAATTCACCATGCATTCACACTTTGCTGCAAAATTTACAAAGAAATAATTGCAAGACTTAAAACCGGCCTCGTACAATCAAATTCTTTATGTAGCTTAAGTAATAGGGCAAATCGAAGTGCCAGCTACTTCGCAAAATTTGTAGGTCATAAGCAATTTCTGATTGAGAAAAGCTAAATCATTTCTTGATAAGTTTTTAAAACATCTACACTTTTTCCAAAGATCAAAAGCTACAAAAATGGAACACTCACTTGACTCTTTTTGGTAGGAATGGTCGTGTTTCTCTGAATAAGTTTCGTCATGACTCCTCCCAATGTCTCAATACCAAGCGATAATGGGGTTACATCTAACAAAAGAATGTCCTTGACTTCCCCTGCAAGTACACCACCCTGGATTGCTGCTCCTATGGCAACAGCCTCATCTGGGTTTACAGCCTTGCTTGGTGGACGACCAAATATTTCTTGCACTGTTTCTTGAACCTACAAAATAACACAATGTGGAAAATTTTTGAATGCTATTTGAGGATATTTTACTCAGAAATGATATTAACAACATGATAAATTCATTCAAAGTTCCTCTGACATGATCCAACATGATCCATTGTTTATTTATTGGTAAAAATACATTGACACCCATTTGAACACTTTGAGGTAACTGCAAACGATGTAAACAAACCTTAGGCATACGTGACATTCCACCAACTAACAAAACATCTCCAATCTCAGAGCTCTTCACACAAGCATCCTGCATAGCTTTTTTACAAGGATTCACAGTTCTTTGAATCAAATCCCCAACTAGTTGTTCAAACTTGGCTCTGCTCAGTTTCAAGTTCATGTGTTTAGGACCACTTGCATCCATTGTCAAATAGGGTAAGTTGATGTCAGTCTGTTGAGAAGATGAACAAAATTTTATCTTGGTGGCTAATATAAAAATGATGCTATTTGTGCTACATTTGCATTTTCTTCACAGCCCTTCTAACAAACATATGAAAAGCATTCTTGGAAAATATTTGATGTTTCACAACTACTGAGAACCTTAGTAACAATCACATACAACACATTTTTGGTAAATGAAAGCATTTTCCATCTAAATTCTCCTATTTCTGATCAACTGTCTTTTACAGCCCCTAACCAAAACTACTGTTCATATCATGGATTTTAAATTCTTTGCATTTCAGCTTACAATTTTAGGTTTAGGCTTATAGGGCAAGCAGCTCTTCAATCCAATTTTTCTTCTTTGATGTTTCATGATAATTCCTGAATCTGTCACCACAAATTATTCTTGAATTCTCAATGACAATCAACATTTTCCGTCAACGGACTTCATGTACTGAAAATGAAGTTTCCTAAGAACTTCCAAATTCCCTAATGAAAACATAAACAAAATTATAAAGTACAAAAGTAAAATACTTAATTAGTGTTAGCTCTGTAAAAGAGCATACCTGAAGAGATGAAGAAAGTTCACATTTAGCTTTCTCTGCAGCTTCTCTCAGCCTCTGCAATGCCATATTATCCTTTGTGATATCAATTCCAGTCTAAAAGAGATAAAAGTAAATTGCTTGTCACTGTAAGGCATATCATTAAATATGGATTAAATTTAACATTTTTCTGTAAAGCAATGCTTTCTCCAGCTTACAACATGCACAACTTCCCTTTGTGACCACTTTTTCATATAAATTTTGTAAAACCTATTGACAAATAGATACTTCCTTATGCAACTGGAAAATAGTGCTCTATCAAACCAAGACAACACAGACCTTGTTCATATTGACATGACAAGAATTTTTACATTAAGATAAGAATTAATGAAAACTGTAAATTTTTCTAAACAAGAATTCTTAGGCAGAAAATCCTAGTCAATGTGTGCAAGGCATGCATTGTATGTCAAAGGAAAGTAACTGCCATCATTTACTCTCAGTATATATCTACTAGGCACTGTCTCCAATCAAAATAACATGCTTGTAAGCTAAAAGCAGAAAAAACAGTTCCTAGTCTTGTAGAAGGAGTAAATCCTGAATTCTACAAACAAAGACAATAACCTAGGATTTATGGCAGGGCAAAAACTTACATCTTTCTTGAATTCCTCAACCAAAAACTTCAACAGGGCGTTATCAAAATCTTCTCCACCCAGGTATGTGTCTCCATTTGTTGACTTTACTTCAAAGACACCCTTCTGGATCTCCAAAATTGAGATATCAAAGGTACCACCACCAAGATCATAAACAGCAATGCTGTAAAGAAAATTAAAGAGAATTTAATCGAAATGGAGGAACAATCTTACATTCAATGAGCTATCATTTGATTTTCCTAGCTGGAGTGAAGATGAATATGGCTCTTCAATTTGACTGACAGATTTATATACACTGAATGCATTATTGGATGCACCAAAGCATTGATACGTTTGATATCTGAATTCTCATTTCATCCCTAGAGTGAATCAACAGAGATAAAAGCCCCTGCATGGAAGGAGCTTGGGCATTCTATTTTTAGAATATATATAGTAACTGATAATTTTGAAATGTGTGTAGATATTTTTCGCTTCAGGAACAATAATGCATGTTGGAGTTCTCTTTGTGCAATTTTTAGATTATATACCTCTTTCTACATAGCTCTGTTCATTCACTTTAAGCCTAAAATAACTGAATAACCTAAGCATTCAAGTCAGAAAAACTAGAAGATATAAAGTGTTACTAATTAACTTCTGTATTTCAGAGTAGTGAAAGATCCTACTCAAACCTGCATCAAACTCTGAAAAAGGATTACAACGAATTAGCAAAAGTTTAAACTTACATTTTGTCATCACTTCTTTCCATCCCAAAAGCAAGGGCAGCAGCTGTTGGCTCATTGATTACACGAAGAACATTCAAACCAGAGATCTGTCCAGCATCCTTTGTTGCCTGAAGGAAAACAAATTACATTTAACACCTTTCTATCCACGAAGAAATCAAAGAAGAACATGAAAAGGTCAAAATATCAAAAATGGGTTGATACTTGTGACTCTAAGGAGAATATTTCTTTTGGTATACGCAAAATTTAAAAGTTGACTTAAGAAATTTTAGACCTGTGAAACTCTTCTTACCTGTCTTTGTGAATCATTGAAGTAAGCAGGGACTGTAATGACTGCATTCTTCACACTTGTACCAAGGTAACTGTCTACGGAATAAAAAGAACTTTTAGATTGCTTGCTATATTACACAATTGCAAACACATCTGATCTTAAGTTAATTATTTTTGCATGACATGGGAAACTTGCAAAATATTTCAACATTCATTTCTTCCAGAGCTACCACATGCCTTTTACAGACAAAGTAAAATTTCCATGTTTTAAAAATATTTTGATCAGATCTTAAACTTTATTGGGCTTTACTAAAAATAAAACATCTCAGCAAGACTAGACATAAAGAGGTATGTATGTTTGTGTTTATACATAACCTCACAATCACATAAAATTGACATACCAGCAGTTTCCTTCATTTTCATGAGAACGAATGCACCAATTTGACTTGGGGAGTAAACTTTGCCTTGAGCCTCAAACCAGGCATCACCATTAGAGGCTTTGACAATCTTGAATGCCATATTTTTTCTGTAAATTAAGAACATATATCAAGAACACTTTTCTGCATTTGAAAAATGGATTGAATGGGAATTAACGATGGTATCAAGAAGGCAAATGTTCAATTTGGACTTTTCAAAATGCAAAACTTCTGGTCAATATGTTTCAGTGCAGGCCTTGCATACATTGACACAGTTTTCCTGGAAAAAATTCCTGATTTGTTTTTTGTTTTTCAAATTGTTCTGAGTAGGCTTGTCAAGATTTCTAGCTACTGAAAGTTAGGTTGAACCCACTGTGCATGCTGCATCCAGGCATGGGACCCCTGGTTTAACGTCCCTTCCAAAGGACGACTAGGTGAGCTGCAAGGTAAGGCCTCCAAGGTCAATAATCCGGAGTTTGACCTCACTTGACCAAGCTTAGCTCCAGGTATACCTGACAAAAACTATTTAAGCCACTTGGCCACTCATCCCATAGTAATAATTGACTCAAGAATGCTCATCATTATGTAAAGAAGTTTCGTTGTTTGAAAATGTCAAAGGCCTGCATTGTAAAAGGCAGAGTGACAAAATGTATTTCACTTACAAATCTTTTTGGACCTCCTTATCATCAAATCTTCTTCCAATGTATCTCTTTGTAGCATAAAGTGTATTTGCAGAGTTTGTTACAGCCTTGTATAAAGAAATAAAAGAAAATCAGTAACAGAAACTATGTACTTAAAATTGAAACTGGCAGGGACATTTCCTGTTGAGGATTGTTGCATCATCCTTCAAAGAGCTTGAAATAATACTTGGAAATAGTGGGATTTTACTATCTGTGCACTTAAATGTAGTGGCTAAAACTTGTTGTATTATACTGACCAACATACATTTCTATGAGATAAGCACCTGCAAAATGAGTACCTTTCTTGAAACATACATTTTCCATTATAACAAAGATTATATACCTAGGATTTGAAACAAGATCCATTGTTTCAATAAATAATTCATAGCATCCTGATAAATCTAAGTGCAGTGGCAATTCTTATTCCTTCCATTAACTCCAGACATCCAATTTTGATCTATACCATACCTGTCTCTTGGCTGGAGCACCAACTAATCTCTCTCCATCATTAGAAAATGCCACAGTAGAAGGTGTAGTTCTTGCACCCTCAGCATTCTCTATGACTTTAGGTGTCTTGCCCTCCATGACAGCTACACATGAGTTTGTCGTTCCAAGATCAATTCCAATGACATTTCCACGGACTGCCTCTGAGCTAAAATGTAATTGAATACTTCCTATTGGCACATTACAAATCAATAAAAAAATTAAAAGAGGATCCTGCTGAAACAAAAGTTCTGATTTTGCTTCATTTTGATGCAAATGTGCTAGCAAATGAGTTGTGTAAAGTTGCAGAATGAAATATACATTAATTTCAAAACCATTGCTACTTAAAATACATCTGTTCCATCTTGAAAAAATTAATTCACTATATCAAACCACTATTAAGCAAATGATTGAAGATTGGAAAGTACATCTAACTAAAAATGGAGCCCTTCAGTCTGAAGATACTTACGCATATGTTCTGTACAAAGTATTTGTCGCAGTTTTGTGCCATAATGATGAATTGCAGAGGCAACCCTAAGATAAAGTTGGACACATATACTATTCATACAACCTTTGCATGGCCTGGGATATTTACAGCCTATTCAGTGGCGAAGCTAACACAGGGTGTGGGTGAACTGTAAACATAAGTACAGCATTTCTTAGGATTTGGCTCAAATGGTAATGCTGATGAAAATATCAAAGTGAAAATATCATATTTAAAGTAGTCCAAGAAAATTTGGTACTTCAATCTCACTGATCTTTGGCTGGCATCATCACTGTTGATATTTGTCACACTTAAGAAAAAGACAGCTTTAAAAGCAATCCAATAAAATACTTGCTGTTATGTCTATGAAAGTTGCCCTTCCTACTTTCAAAAACTTTTCCATGGCAACAATCATGGACATGGGACACAGTTTTGGGACACCAGTTGTATCTTTTGGCAACAAGATCATTATCAAATTGCAGCAATTTGTAATTGATTTGAACCTAAACCATATTCAAAATGTGTCAGTAGTTTCTTTCCATAATTGCATAACATGTAACAAAAAGATCGAATGCAAAAAAAAATCCTTCCTCTTCTTGCAGGATATAGCATTACATTTGAACTTGCTACTATACAAAAATAAATTTTGGTTTCATACGATTGAGTGCATCGTTCTTGATGGTTTCTTACATCGCAGTTTCGCTCATAGAAGTTCAGTTGAAAGCCCCTGTCCACTCTGGCATGCGATCTTTTTAGGCCCAACTTAGACGCGGGTAATACTCACGTGTTTAGCAATGGCCCTTGACAAACTGCTCTTTGCGACTGCAGATGCAAGTCTTGATGATTTAATAATACCACCAATCATTTTGAATTCAGTTACATATAGATTTATTCAAGTTCAAATGATAATTTCTGGCAGTAGCCTTCTGGAGTTCTCCTCCACGTTTTTTGTGCAGCAAAAAGAAGCTTTATGATGAAACTTTGAGATTTGGTTGATCACGAGGTTTTACGATAAAACGAGGCTGCAGGCAAGGAATTTTCCAGAAGCTCCGCAAAGCAGCATGGGCATCTGATTTTCATTGGTTGACAAATTCGACACACCTCATCAATAGACCAATCATATTACGGGAAAATATCAACAAACTCGAGTTTAGGTCCATTTGCTCGCACTGACAGTCCTTCGTAAATTGCAAAACTGTTTTCTGCAGCAAAGGAGCAAAGGAAAACTTAGGATTCCAAAGGGCCCAAAGTAAATTGCCAAAAATCAAGCGAGAAGGGCGCGATGGATATAAGCCACCGTGACACGCCTCGCACCATATTTGGGTAACCTATTTTCGACAGCAGGAAATACAGATATCTGAAAAGCTAGATTTGACTGCAACTGGCTCGAGCAAATGAATTCTTCTTACTTCGCGTTCTGAGATGCACTGTTTATTCCAACTAACATAGCAAACAAGACATCGTTCCATTTTCGGATAACTGCTTTGTGGTAACCAGGGAAAGTTGCTTTAAAATTGTATGTGAAAAAATGGGAATTACATACGTCACGATTCTCAAAAGCAGCTGATTCTTGCATATAGTATTTATCCGAAATTTTCACTGTAACGCACTCAAAACTTACAAAGATTTCGAGTAATTCCATGTGTTTCCAATAAATTAGTGACTTGTTTTGAGTAAAATTGAACAACTTTGGCATTGGCCACGAAAGTTATCGTGAGGCTATTTTGATCGATCAAAAGGATACTATGCCACAATTAAAACATCAAAGAGTGTGAATACATTGATTTCAGCTTCTTGAATACATATTGACGCAAGATTTCGCCAGATCAGGGTAGAAGAAAAAACATTTGAAATGGACCTGTTTACCATGAAAGAAAAGAACAGATACCCGAATTGGCTCATTTCTTCTTCAAAATTTCACACAATTCAAAAACTAGAATTTCTATATAGAATCTATTCAACATTGATGCTACCTAAATAATTTTCTCCATTTAGTAGTTTTCTTGTCAGCATTAAATACAACATCAACACCTATTTGGATTAAATTTTCTACTTCAACTTGAAGTTCGCGAACAGTTTCTCTGTCAACAAAGATTTCTTCATATTTGTAGCTAGAAGAAGAAGGAAATCAAATTTACAAACAAAATGTTTCACAGGGGTTTTAGTCTAACATTCCTGCTCTATAGTGAAAAAACGGGAAAAATTTAAAAATTAAAAACGTAGATTTGAGCACCAACAGTCACGTCTACTTTCTGGCTTCTACTTTCTGCCTTTAGCAATAGCAATATATTGATAAAATTTAAGAGGTAATGTATCTTATAAAATTCTTTAAAAATCGTCCGGATGTATCCTGATCTTTCAACGTTCACAAGAGAAATTAGGAATACGACACAAATTCTTAAGACAGAATACAGAATATGTGTCAAGGGAATCTTCAAAAATAAAACCTGACTCTAGCTCAACTCTTTGCAAGAAGTGATGAGCTCTTCGAAATATAGCTTTGGTATTTAGATTACGTTTAGAAAAGCCTCTTTGACCATCCTTTTTTAGCAGCACAGATTTTTGAAGATTATATCCAAACACAAATTAGGTACTTAACTAACAATCGAAATCTCTGAGGTTTATCTGTACTATCCATGGGATGGTTTGGGGGCTCAACCGCAAAAGGCACTACAAAGACAGTTATGAACCAGGCATTATGAATGTCAAAAAAACCAACAACAAGAGAAAATACCTCATCCATAAATGAAGGTCGAAAATATCGTGGATTGTTTCAAGTTCCAATAATTCTTCTGAAGAACGTGGTTTTCGTCTTGGCCATCCAAGAATGTCTTTAAGCTCTTCGGGGCCTACTGCTTTACCTTTGCTAAACAATGTAGCAATCTGGAAAAAAAAGAAATTCATAATCAAAAAAGCTGCATATGTAGAAAACTTTAATCAGAAGGACAACGATGAAGCGATAATCAGTAACAAAAATTCCAGATTGCATATGAGATGACTTTATCCACCATCGAATGCGGAAACATTTCTGTTATGACTTCAGATGCTCTAGAGAGGGGGCCGCTAGAAGCTCCAAGATGTCCAAACTTCCAAGTCATAATATTCTATAACTGTCACTTACAACTTTCCCTGCATCATAAGAGATACCAAAAGTAAAATACTGTTCAGGCACCCATAGCAAAAACGAGAAGAACCATGTATCTACATACAAACAATTGTACTTTGGTAGTTGAGGTACTTAACGAGAAACTGTAAAGAGATTTGGATGCAAAAAAACAAGAAGATTTAGAAAACGGAAGCCTTGCTGACTTACGTAATCATCAGAATGTGACTTAAAACAAAACAGCTGTAAATGCTCATATTGGCCTATCATAAACGTGGGAAGACGACCAAATAAAGAATTGAGGTTAATCTAAAATTCTAGTCTTAAAAGTGGGTATTCAAGAGAAGAATCTTAGCAAGAAAAGCAAAATCGAGTTTTTACCATGCTTTTGCCCACCTCCCTGGGTCACCTCTTAATGAATACGTACATGGAAAAAGGCACATGTACCTTTATGACAGTCCGCGTAATAAGAGGTAATTTATTCGTTCTGTCTGTTGCTGCCGAGCAAAGATGATATCTTTGGCGTAATGACATCGGGATGTGCTGTATGGCTTCGGAAACGCTCTGAAAACAAACCAGACATAAATCAACTTCTATTAAGCAGTCCCAAGCAAATATAAGTACATATGCGTACGGGCCAGGGGGCTGGGGGCTGTAGCCCCCCAAATATGGGAGAGACTATCAAAAAATATACCAAAATTTTTCAAAGGAACGGCTCCAAAGACGAAATGTTCCGGCCAATCGAAAAAATCCGAGTGGCACGGAGGTCTACATTCAAACCAAATGTTCCACTTCTCAAATGCAACACTGGCCAGAATTCCCTGTCCTTTTTGGGACCAAAATATGGAAAAGCTCATCTTCTGATTTAAAATCTACAAATAATATCAACCGGTTCAAGCACAAGATCGAAGACAATTTTTCCAAAATACACAGAGGAAAGGATACGACGTATACATACTCTACTAAAAACACGGGTCCTCTCTAACATTCATGATTCGGCCTTGTTAAGTCATACTTTAACCAAAGCACATAAACGGAATATTATGGAAATAAGGTCACCTCGACCATTTAATGCTATCCCTGCCACTATAATTGGTGTTTTCAAATTGTATTTTTTTATCCAATTTAAAAATTTACAATTACGAAATTACCTAGAACAGCACTTACAAACTATTTTACTACACTACAAGAACGATGCCATGAGGAGCAGAAGACCATGGCTAACCCTTGGCCACAACATAAAGAACGTTAACTAAAGTGTAACAAATTGTATTTACCAAAGCTTCTGCGTAAAATGTATTGTAACTACTTCATCTTATATACTATATACTATGTAACTATGTAACTATTGTAAATCTTTAATGGATAATGTAAGCATACATACATATCAAACATCAGCCGCTTTCAGGCAAAGATCTGCCCTTAGTCGGGTAAAAATTTTCGTAAACAATGGGCTATTTATCAGACAGCCACCATTGACTTTATCTTTCCGTATATTTATGATAATGTTGGCCTAGGAGTCGACCCATTATTCAACGTTTCTTTATTGACAGCGACAAGACAATAAAAGGAATTGGCAGTATACCTTTGTATGTTCTATGTCACACATGAAGTAGTTCCCATCCATTGTAGCAACCTTTACAAACGTATCCTGCAATACAAATTGCAAGTCACTTCTCTATTCATATTGAACCATAGACACTGTCTTGAAATCATTTAGCCTTGGATAAAAGCTATTGCTATGGATAAATGGACTTCATGTCATTCAAGTTCTCTTTGATGGAAGATTTCAAACTTCGTGAGAAAGAAACTTACTAGGAGCTCTGTCAAAGTGGCCTTTGGAAGAACATGTGACAACATTTCAATTTGCTCGTACTGTGGACGTAAGCCAGCTTGCTAAAAAAAACAAAGACAACAGATGCGATAAAAATCTCTACGGTACTACACAGCAAAACGATATGAAAAGTCTTAGGTTAATGAATTGAACGTACTGTTTGCAGAAACTGATATGGGTAAATTTTCCGAAAATTAGGGCATTCGGCATTTGCGGAAAACTCTTATCAAAGTACATAATCGTCTGCAAGCTTTTCTCTCCTATGATCAGCAAAAGGAAATCGAACATTGCAATCGAAACTCCTATGTTTGAAGAGCTAATAACGACGTCAAACGCAAGGTTTTGAAGTATTCCTAGAAAATAAGAACTATGAATTAACTTGAACGATTTCGGAATCTCTCCTCAATTTCAAGATTACGTTTGAAATAGCGAAATGAACTTTAGAAAAATGTTGTAACCAGTGCTTGTAGTACTATAAGGCTCTAATCACCCTATAAAAGAAAGGTCTATTTGGCATACTTGCACATCATCTGTTTTTGAAGTAAGCATCTTATTTAAAGGAGCCAGATCGCCAGCATGCAACCTGAAAAATGAGAAAATAACGTCTTCTATCAATAAATATCATAGTAAACAAATACGTATGCTTTTTATCAAACTTTACTTTTATCAAGTCACGTCAAAAACTATCGTAGAAGTTCCTTTGCTATTGTTTATACTCAAAAATTGAGGACAATATTATCCAAACGTTTGATTTCCTTCCTTCTAACATACATGTCGAAAACTGCCACTAATGAGCGAAAAATTGCTCTGCAAAGGATTGAAGACATATCTGTTTACCAAATGCTTCGTTAAAACAAATTTGACAAAATATTTGTTGTTAATCAAATCATATTCAGTAGATCAAAATATTCTTCGACAAACTTGGCAAAAATGAGTTCATCAAATCCTGGTAATGAAACTGACTAGGTAATGAAACTACTCTATTTCAGAAATCAGGCATTCTCATGAAAGTGGCAAAGGAGGGATCTCTCCATCAGTGCAAAATGTTCCTCCCACAGCTCCCCAAACGCAAATCTCAACAGAAAGCTTAAGTACACTTGGGCATAGAAAGGGCATGGTTATAGCATCTTTAAATGTGAATAGCCTTCTGCTGCATATCAATGAAATACGTATACTTGTAAAGGAATTAGGAATTCACATTCTGGCCTTAAATGAGACAAAGCCTGACAAACGTTTTTGCCACGGCCTCCTGAAAAGCAGTTGCTGATCAACTGATGGGGCTGCCGTGTTTAAAAAATTGAAAATGAAAAATGAAAACTGCTTATTACGGAAATCAAGGTTAAAACTGCTGGCTCAGGCCAAGCTAAAAATACATTTCACTGTATTTGATAACTTTGAGATGTGTCGCTTTCATTGTATTTCATCGTATGTGATAACTTTGAGGTGTGTCGTTTAATTGTAAAGAACAATGGGTGCCTTGGGGTTTCTTTGACCAATGGCCATGTCTATTTCCTTTACGTCCTTAGTAAGAAATAACTTTATTGTCGCAAGCCAAAGTTAAACTGGTAAAGATAACATACGTAGTGACAAAGCCTTCTGGGTAGTCGGTGCCATAGCGACCAGCTCTTCCAGCAATTTGTTTCGCATGATATGAAGGAAGAACTATCATTCTGCGTCCATCGAATTTTTGTAACGAATTGAATATCAGCCTTCGAATGCTCCTGAAATCAGAGAAAAATATGGTTAAGAATCTGAGATGACAATAAACTAGGTTAGGGTTAAGATCAGGCTTTTAAGAGGCATAATGGCTCTTGGTCACGTCAATCAGCCACGCGCAGAGGTCAAAAATTTCACTCGATGTATCAGAAACGAAATAACAATCTAAAAAGACCTGATGTATATAATACGACAAGCTTATCTTTGATTCAAAGAATCCTATGGTCTATGCTCAAAGCAACTGAGCACGTGGAACCAAAGAACTAGATTTTTGCTTTGTGAGTACATTCAAAGCACTTAATCACCCACTACTAGGAAGCGCCAAAAAACGTTTCCACTCAAGAACATTCCTTTCATAAAACTTGCTGTGAGCAAATGGCTGTGCTTTGAGATGCTCTCAGACCGCTCTTCCTAAGTCAACGATATTCCTTATCCGTTTCCTATACTTCCCAAACACATGTTCTGCTCACAGCGGCCTAACTGAGCTACCAGCGCCAAAGCATGGGATTTTGGCCGCATGAGTACATCCAAAGCACCGAACCAGCGAGTACTAAACGACGCAAAAAAAAAAATAAATCACTTTTAAGAAAGCTTTGAAAAGAATATTTCCTGTGCAACACTCTCAGGACGCATTTAACGAGAGACAGAAAATCTGAAGCAATACTGAACATTAAATCACAATGAATTGTGGGAAGGATGACTATACTCTTCTCTTATTTTCTGCACTTAGCTACCGCCTGTCGGAAGAAAATTACTTGAAAACTCGCCGATTACTTGAAAATTCGATTACAAGCCCGACATGCAAACTTCATTTTCTGGCAAGCAGATCAAAACAAAATCATTTTCTCAGGCATAGCTGCTTTTGTGACTGGCTTTGAAAATAAACAAATTTAGCTAGAAGTGCCTGGTTTTGATGCATACTGGAAAAAGCACTGTTGATTACCTGGTTAATTTCTCTTTGAACGTTTGGCTTCTAGTTTGGTTAGAACTATCAGAAAGTTAGCCTCAAGTGAACTTCTAACTGACCTTCAGAGGAAGATCAGCAAATTGTCATTATTCATTATTATATTATCATTATTATCAATTTATTTCAAGTTGGCAACTTACATAGCTATGTGAAATCAAAAAGCTAATTCACGCCAACAAATTAAATACAATGTTACATAAATATATACAATGAAAACAAGTCAATAAAATTACAAAAATTCATATCAATGTACAAAGTTCATATTAAAAATGGTGTAAAACTATAAAAAGCCGAGCCGAGGAATATACTGCCTGCAAAGTCTGCAGTCGCAGTCTTCATTGTTCCAATATTTGATTTTATTCTTAAATTGTTGCACAGAATTTGAATCCTTGATTTCCTGTGGAAGAGAGTGCCAAATACGCTGCCCTCTGTATCGAATTGTTTCAGTACCACAATTAACTGTATGTACCATAGGAAGTAAAATGTATTGGCATTTCTCAAATTATAGGTGACACTTCTTTTCAAGAAAATTTCATCCATAAAACTGGGGTTTAAATAATTTGTAGTTTTGAACATTTCAGCGTTCACACGATGCCAGTAGATTTCGAAAACGGTGAAAAATGTGACGGTTAGGCCTCCCGTTCGCACGAAAACGGCACATTTTTTGCCGGCAGATTTTGAAAACCGTAGATTTTGAAAACGGAACTCTAACCGGCACATTTTGGAAATGTTATCGTGTGAATACTCGAAAATGATGTAAACAGAACATTTTTCGACGCTTTTAGAATGAGAACGGTCGATTCTTAGAATGCAGATACGTTTCTTTGGCATCAAAGTGTTTCAAAGAGTTTTTACCGTCATAATTCCAACCGTTTTCAAATTGTTCCAGCATCGTGTGAACGCTAACTCACATTTTGCTACCGTCACATTTTTCATCGTTTTTAAGGCCCCGTCCACACGTATACGTTTACGTTTTGTAAACGCATAGAATGTTTTCCGTCCACACTGATCCACTGAGCGTTTTAGCCTGTCCACACGTAAACACCAAAACAATGGGAAACGAATGATAAGCATGAAATCTATGACGTCATCGTTTACAAAAGTATGCGTTTACGACCGTCCACATGAAAACGCAAAAACATTGTTTAAAAAAAACTGCAAATGATTGGTGAATATGAAGTCTGTGACGTCACCGTTTACGAAAGTATGCGTTTACGACCGACCACACGGAGACGTGAAAACAGCGTTTCCAAAAGTATCCACTTTGGAAAGCGTTTTCGAATGTATGCGTTTAGGATAACTTGAACGCCGTTTACGTGTGGACGGAAGGTGTAAACGTATAAGAATGTATGCGTTTACAGACGTAAACGTATACGTGTGGACGGGGCCTACAATGTGCCAGTATCGTGTGAACGCAGTCTAAGAAATCTCTGTAGAAATTATCAACTTACAAATTGAGTCCCATGCCAATTGCATCAGATGCAATAAGAACTCTATGTTCATCATCGGGATCATTAAACCTCTTTGCTTGTTCCAGTCGAATGGCTGCGAAGGAGGAGAATCAAGTTAGCTACAGATTTACTATGACAATTCTTTTGCAGGACTTTGAAGAAATTATGTTGAGACAAGGGGAAACAAAAGGGGATTAATTTGTTGGTTAGAGAAAGCTGTGAAAATATTGAGTTAAAAAGAGTACTTCTTGCTGATACGCACGCTTACATAGAGAGGCAAATCACTCCAAACACAGCGAACGATACTGAAGGGTTTTCCGGACTTCCTTTGGGACTTTTAAGGCTCTGTCGAGATGTTCGAGATTCCCATGCTTTCTCGAGATTTTTGGAATTTTTGAGATTCCTAAGGACTTCCATGGAATTAAAAGATTTTTGAGTGATGTGCCCCTCACTTCTGATAACCTTGAACAGGATGTTAGACATAAAAAGGACCAAGTACTGTCGAGGTTCAAACAAATCTGTGCCATTTAGTTTTTCACTTTCCATACAGACAAAAGATTGTCGTCCAAAAGATTCTACAAATTAAAGGTTTCGCCCATTTCAAATTTCTATGCCCAGTTTTTACCAAAATTAAATTACTCTTAGGTTATATGCATTTAACGACTCATTTCTACCCATGATCCTTAACATGCATAATGGCAAGCAAAGCAATAGAGTCTAGACCAGAAACGACCTTCAATCATGCGACAGTCGACTTTTGAACCGCATAGGATCACGGTTAGCTCTGGCTTTTTAAGCTCGACGATGACACATGTGTCTGGGACATCTGCACATCTAAGTAGCCTAACAGTAGTTTCAGTAATCATTCAATTCTACCATGTAAAGATATATCAATAACAGAAAATTACTGAAAATTAAATATGATTTATAATTTGATTCTTACGTGGTGGCAGGCCTCCATAAATAACGGAACATTTTAATTTTGTGGTTTTTTCTATCTCAGCTCTTATATTGAAAATCTTTTGCCTTGAAAATGCCACAATGCAGTCACCGGGGCGAACAGCTTTCAATGTGCCTATTAGAAAAAAATGGCAAAACTTAATAGTAGATTCTCATATGGTTGAAAGCGACACTAGTCAAAAATAGAAATTGATTGGAAACGAAAGCAGAGGAAGCGATGATAGTTTAACTTTGAATTGCAATGAAGTGATATACAAATATTTCAGACGGAAAAACTTCTGACAGAAAACGTCGGAAGTGGGGATATTTTGAAAAACTGGAAACAAGTTTCTTTTTGTAGTCCATTGATCAAAGCTTTTGCTTGAAATTCTTAATGCTTCAAATAAAAGAAATTAAGTGATAAAATCTTCAAACGCTTCAAAACTAATTCAGACGAAAAAATTACGATAAAGTTTTATCTGAAACATGCGCTGTCCAAACTTTTAGCTTCTGACAACTCAAATTCCGTTTCGATATTTTGGGAGCTTCTAAAAGACACAACTGAAGAGCAAACTTAGATTTACCTAAACTTTTCTTTTGAAGATGGAGTGGAGTCAGTCTCTTATATCTACGAACCTGCAGAACAGAGAATTGTGTATTAGGAAGCTTTAAGAACATCTTCATGCTGCTAGCTCCAATCTTTCTGAAATCATTGCATTCTTTGACGACTAAGGGGACTGAACTTATGAAGTTATAGCAATATGGAAGTTTGGCAACCAAACATGCTGAGATTAATTGGTACATAACTTGAATCAATGAGCTCAAAAAGTTTTGAAATAATCGAGGACATACCTCCAATTCATCACCAGTTGACTTAACGAGAGATCTTATCAATTTTTCAGCCGCTGGCTCTCCACATAAATGCACTTCTTTTGCTTGAATTCCTATGAGTGGTCAACAAAATACAGTCATAGAATCATAGAGCCTTTGTAACTATTCTAAAAAATAATGCAAGTCTCGTTGATGAGTAGTAACATAATTATGTAAGGATTCATTACTTTTTGACTCAGTACAAGTCTCAGTATTTAACGTCTCGAGTGTAATAATCATCTTTAGTCTTGGTCCTTGCCTAGACTTATGACGTTGAGTCCCTTGTATGCTTGCGGTAAACCTTGCCCAAAAGGGACTCATAATGAAACAATGAAAAAGCTGACCCTGTTTTCTGTAATCATCAATAGAATTTTGATGGAATCACAGCTTTGAATCTCGAATCCCATGGGAATGTTTTCAATTCTTCGATCAAATCGAAAATTCTGTCATATTTTGCCATAACTATAGTAACCCACAAATCTCACAATCCGATTGGTACTCTAGGAATCTCAGAGTTTGGCGCTAAATAGGGTCAGATTTCTCAGAGCAATGTTATGAGTCTCTGTTAACTGAAGTGCCATCATCAAGTCAAAGGAGCACAAGGAAACAAGGGACTCCAGGTCATAAGTCTAGTCCTTGCCTGATGCAAAACTCAGACTTGGAACAAGTCAACCAGTTACTTTCTAAAAACAACACATTTTCCAATTGTGACAAATACATACCTAAAAATGCATTTGTCCATCCCCAGCCTCGTTCCCTATCTCTTAAAAGTTGTATTTCATCAATGACTGCACAGTCATCTAAATTTGGTAGAAAATAATTAAATGCATCACTATTCTTTTAAAGTCCTTTCAAAAGTGCATCATAACAATCATAACTTCAGCTTCTACATTGACATTTTTGTCCACATCACGTGCCATAGTAACTAAAACTGCATTGTTCTCTCTCTTTTCCATTTTATACTTGATTAAAATCATACAGCTACTTACTCAAAAGAAAGTTAGCAAAAGAAAATTCAGTAATATTGAAGGTGAAGGCGAAGTCATGGTTTTCAGCGCCAAGCACTGGGATCCCAGAACTAGCTAAGCACTAATTGAGTCTGCAAACCCTTTTCATGATGCTCAAGAGGTGCTGATGGAATCTGAGCCCTGTCTGCCTGACTTTTCTGGCTGTAAAGTCAATGGATTACAACACAGCACCACAACACCTTCAATATTGTTCAATACAGTATGGTGGGAAAGAGCACATGCTGCCCTTTGCCCAACTTTAGCCAGGGATATAAAGTAGCATAGCATAGCATGGTTTCAGGATAGCATGTAGAATTAATTTCACCTAACTAACAAAATAAATCCTAGATACTAAAAACTTACATTCTTGTCCAATTTTGTACATTTCAACAGTGCAAGATACATGATCTGATGGCTCAAATTCACTCTTTGCATAAAGTCTTTGTTCACCAGTCAGCATGTCACAAGGAATCCCCTGAGAAGAAGAAATATATATGGATCAAATATCTAAGGGAATAAATAAAGAAATAAATAAATGAATAAATAAATAAATGAATGAATAACCCTTATTGAAGCAGAAGTTTTGAAATACAAATAAGCTAAATTGTACTGTAATAATTCATGCAAGCTTTAAAAATCTTGATTCTAGTGCAAAGAAGGGAATTTTCATGCAGTGTTGAATGTATTCTAAATCTCTTGATAGTGAAATAAAATAGCACCTATATAATCCAGAGATAAAGACAGATGAAAATCTAGTGACCAAACACAGTTAAGATTTTTTCATAAATTAGGCTTTTATACCATGGTCAATCAACATAAAACATTTTTGATAAAAGAAAACTTTTTCAGTAAAATTGTTAAATATTTCAGCAAACTAAGTGTTAATAAATGAAGTACAAATAGTATATAACCATTGAATATTTGGTCTTACATTTCCATTTGTTCTTGCATAAACTTCAGCAGCTAGCATTCTCAAAGGTCCACCATAAATTCCTGAATTTGATTCTTCATATCTGTTCAGTGCATGATATGTCTTACCGCTGTTTGTTGGGCCAGCATGAAAAATGACTTTTCTTTTCATTTGCCTGGCTGTAACAAACCTAGAAAGAGATTAGAAATCTACCTATCAAGTTTCAGTGAAGACAGTGGAATTAAGGATCCTCAGCTCTTTAGATATATATAAAGGCAAGATGGCAGGCTTTGACATGAAATAATAATGGGCTTTATGAAAGATGATCATAGAAAAGGCAAAATACTAGATAAGTGAATGGAGTAAAGACAGCAGTCATAATGACAACAGTTGAGGTCTACAAGAAAATGCAAGATCAAGATGTTCTGCCAAAGCTGATCAGGATCCTTCAATTACCTTTTTGAAATACAACCATTTGAACCATTTTAAGTTCAACTGGCAAAAATAACATAATATAATGGTACTATCAACTTAGGCCAATGGCCCGTACAAAAGTCTCTTCTATGTCACTTGGCCCAGGTGTATCTTCTGCTACTCAAAAAGACAATGCAACTGTGCAGCACAGTTTCAATTTCAATTAGAACAGAGATAGACCTGTACCAAGTTTACTTATCAACTTAACATTAATGACACAACTCTAGGGGCTTCCACAAGTGTCACAGGCTGGTGCTGCCAAAGAAAAAAGATTACAGTATGTCTAAATGAGATGTTAAGCATGGCAAATTCTGCTGTTTGTAATACAGTTCTATTTGACATGGCAAAAATACCATTTTTAAACTAGGTCTTAGATGAACAAGATTATACAGCGAAATTAAAAAGAAAATTTTGTTTTTGATAATGCTCAAATCAAGAATTTTCTTACCAGTTTGCCACATTTGTTAAATCACATAATGTCTCGAGCTCTTTCATATTTTCTTTAAGAGGATACCTTTGCTTGACATAATTGTAGAAACATTCAAAAATACCCTCATCATTATCTACAACAGAATTATGTTTGGATCAGTTACAAAATTCAAAAAATGAAACAAACATTATCAGAATAGAAGGCTCATTGACAACCCAGGAAGCTTTTAGCAAAAAGTTTTAGAAGACATTTTGCACCTAAAAAATCAAAATTTTCAGAATACATTGCTCTAAAGTACAGTGTATCTCATTGTCAAACAAAGATTCGCCAATTGAAGAGACATAATTCCACGTACCAACTTTAGGATCCATTTTGCTAATAAAATAAGCAAGATTCTCATCCTCTGTAACCTCTTGTTTCAAATTCTTCTTGAAATTTTCTGTAGCTTGCCAAATAGATTTGTCTGCAAAGAAACCAAAACAGACCATGTAAAATGAAGACCTAATACCATGCTGGTTAGGTTGCAGGGGGCTTTAAAATGCCTGATTTAACTAAACTCTTGAGTTATCATATCTTGTGTGTACATACCAGTCATTCCAGTTCCCTTCAGCTTTACTTTGAAAGTTTCTTGAGCTGCAATGAACTTCCTTAAGAATGATGCAATGGAATCTACAATCAAAAGACAGTTTGGTGAATGGTTCAAAGATTCTACCTCATACTTGGAAAATATCATCTTCATTTTAATTTTGAAATCCAAAATTCTCAGGACACATACAAGAAAGACTTTTTGCTGCCTTGCATATATCGGCATCATTTTCCAGCATATGAACTCTTGTTTAGAGAAAAATTCATAGTCTTTCATATGGCTAAAGAATTCTTATTGTAGGGTCTACTGGGGGTAAAATGTGTATGCTGGGGCAAATTGGGTAGCATTAATTGCTGCAAAACAGTAACTTAGAATTGATAAATCAACATTCACCATGTCAAGGAGGGTTGTTTGAGTGGTTCTACCTTGCAGAAAACTCTGAACAAAGATTTGTCAAGATTTTATTAATATTTTTCACCCTACCCATTTAAACCCATACTTACCCATGTTACCCGAGTAGACCCCAAAGAAATCTTCTTATATAATGTTTGCAACACATGTATTGAATTTGCATTAATTTCAAGCATTTTGCATTAAAATTTGCACAAGGACCTTCTTTGCGGTGAGAAGACAGTAATCGGTTGAATAATATATGCATAACTAACATTTTGTTATCTTTTTCTCATGGTTCTTAAGATTTTCCACCGATTTCTCTAGCTGCATCTCTGACTGTTCCTCAACATCATGAAGATCTTTTGGATGTGATTTTTTTATGAATACAGTATAGTCAATGACCTTGAGGCCTGATGCATTATTCTCTTTATCTTGGGAACTCTCTGAATCATGAAGGCATCCACCAGTATGAATAAATCTGCAGGATGTGCGTTTCTTCCTTGGTTGTCTTGCACATATCTTTCTGCCACTTCCCAAGCAACTTGAAGAATCAAACGATTTGCATCTCATAAACTTCTGCACTTGCTGCTTGGTAACAAAAACATTGAGTTTCATTGCTCTACATACAAAGCAAGATTGCGTTGTGTTTCGACCTTCTGGCTTAGCCTATTATTTGGCTAACTAACAATAACATAACCTGCATGTAGGAATACTTCTGTTTGATATTGCTTAAAACGCTTTGAGTTGGACTTCACAAATTTCATCTGCTTGCTCTCTTCATCTGTTTCAAAAGGCTTCTTGATAGCAGTTTATTAGTATCTATCGAGATATCACTTATGATATCTTGGTAGCGTTTGCAAGTAACTTTTGCTTTGACTTTCTTTCTGGACTCCCAACTTTTGCCGCCATTAGAACGGCCTCTCTTTCAAGTTGAGAGCGAGGCTCATGATTGTCATCACGTAAGTTGCGTAAGTTTCGCTTTGTTGTTGTTGTTGTTGTTGTTGTTGTTATCGCTTCAGTTGAGCCAACGAGTCCGCAGGGGGAGCGTAGCCTGTGTCCCAGACTCCAGAAAAATAAACTTACTTTTTCGTATGGGGTCTGGAACACAGGCTAGGGGAGCGAAACAAGAGAGTTTTGGAATGAGTCTAATTATTGCTTGCGACCACTCTTGTTTCCCTGCTTCGACTTGATCACCTTGATCCCATTGATGTTGATCCTTGATCGTCATAGCTTTGCTAGGGTCGCAGAGGATCATGGTTCAGGAGGCAGTTAAAATTGGCGAATTTCCAGCTTTTTCACCAGGCCATGTGTAGTGTACCACAGCTTATTGAATTGCAGAAGCAGAGGAGACGTAATGATAATGACGTAATCAAGAAAGTCAGCCACCCCTTCTCGTGATGTTGAAGTGGGATTGGTATGGTAGAGCTCAACATAGACGTAGGAACCGGGGGCACTGGGGGCACGTGCCCCTCCAAGATTTTTCAATAAACAAAGAAGTGCCCTTTTTATTTCTAGAAAGTGCCCCCTTTTTCTCAAGAAAAAGTGCCCTCGAAGTGTCGTGCCCCTCCAAGTTTGAGATGCTTTACGTCCCTGGAGCTCAAAATATTCTCGAGGAGCTCGAACACTTTCCGACTGACTGTTCTTGCTCCTAAAGTCAGAGGAACAAACCACTTCATTACATCACTGGACAAATAATGGTTTTTGCTATAAAAATGTGTACCATCCGAAAATTGTTTTAGAAAGATAAGGATTTCTCCGTTTGCTAATACTGTCTGATTTCCGAAACTTTCAGCCATTTTGAAAGCGGCCAAATAGTACTGCTACAGGATTACGCTGAAGATGGCACAAACCAGACAGATAACCACTTCTGAATTCTTTGGCAAAAAGTGCGCTATTGTTTTTTAGTAAGAAGCTTTTTACTTGGTTGGACAAGGCTGCTCCTTCAATTTATGTATCCATGATAAATAAAGAGGGGGAAATCATTTCTTCTCGAAGAAATCTCATGCTTATGACTTTTGAAAGAGCTACAACTTGAAATGGTATACTGGCACCTAGATACTATTGCTGTCACAAATAGAAACAAATAGTTACAAAGCTGACTACTTCAATAGGACTTAGCAACACTTTAGTAATACCGAAACAATACTAAAAAATAGATTTAATTACACATGGCAATTATTGGTATTACGATACCAATCGAAATTGTGCTAACGATGCTTGATTCACCGCGTAATTGACAATATGTGGTTGATTCATTGGTCAAATGTCAATCAACAACAATTTGTGTGCCGTTCCTTTTTCGATCACATTTGTCATGAGAGATTTATCATTCATTTGATTGGAATGCGGGGGTAAAAAATTTTTGCCAGTTCTCACCTTGAAAGTTGCTCGTTGCCAAGAAAGAATGATGTAATAATGATGCAAGTGTTTTTTCTGTCTCAGGTATAAAAGTGTATGTTTCCTGTATGGTCACATTTCAGACAATTGGAAAATATACTTCCCTGTGTACATTAGGGCAGTAAGGCCTCTAAAAATCATAAGGGATGGCTCTTGCCCAGAGAGTGCACAAGAAAACGAAATTTTTGAAAGAACTTTAAGATAGATATTCGTAAAATAAAGCTAAGAAAGGGCAATTTTCAACGCTTGGGGTCTCTTTGAAATAATTTTCTCGCCCTCCCAGCTGCTAACCTTCGTGACCAAACGCAGCCGCAGCGGCATTGATTGATCAATTCCTAAGGGATTCCAGTCAATGTTTTATCGAATTCCCAAGCCTATCATTGGTCAATTCCTAAGAGATTCCAGTCAATGTTTTATTCATACTTTCCAACACATTGCCAATGACGACACAAAGCAGGCGGAGCGGACATTTAATAACGCGGAGCAGTGAAGGGAAGCAGATGGGATACACCGCTGCTAATAAATAAATCTTTACCTAATAAACCAAGACTGCTTTCATTTACCTAATAACACATTTAGAAAGAAGAAGGATAGTCCAAGACAAGAACGACAACATAGAAGAATATTCAAAGCCCTTCAACGAATAATTCACTCATTTGTAGGCCTAGATACTGTACTGAAGGCCCTTTGAAAAATTGGCGGATAACACAAGACACATTTGGCTGGATAAATATTTCCGCTACAATATATTTAATACACACACGAGCACATTGTAATAAATACCATTTAGATGAATGGCCATCATATTAATGGTTTAACGTGGTAACTACTGAAAGAACTGTGCTCGGTTACTGCCAAGAGAGAGTTATTATCGAACAAGAAAGAAATTTTTCTCAGATCAAACGCCTTGCCCATTTGGCTATCAAGTAGGCCCATTGCGTTTCCTTATCGTCGAAATTGGCAGCCTTGAATCGACCCGTTGAATCACAAGCAATCGTCAATACTGTCAACACAATTGTCGGTTTCTAAACATAAGAATCCAATTGACTTGAATTAACTGTTTTATCGACGAAGGAAATGTTGGTTTTCGCCAGGAAATATGTGGTATTTGAGCTTATCGAATTGACCCATTTGAGGTGAAAGTGAAGAAGCCTCCGAGCCTGGTTTTAAATATCCCGTGTTGACCACGATCGTAATCACAAGATGAACGAGTGCTTGAGGAAAGGATATCTGCTCAAATGTCCACAGAAAGCGAGAGCTTTCAAAGTAAGTATGAGGAGAAAATTTGATAATATTTTGTGTCTGTTGTGTTTTGTTGTCAGTTGTGGAGAAGAGACGCCCAAAACATGGAGAAAGATTCTTCGTGTTATGACCCAGAGGCAAATTTCTCTTTGGCAAATATTTCGTTTGGAATTCAACACTTAACTGGAAAGGCTCAATATTGAAATTTTGCGATATTTCGCTTGAGTCCAAAAATAAATTCTCCATTTTTGGCAGCAGGCTTATTTGAATAGTACAACAGTAAAGATTTTGACAGAGATTTAAAGGCTGTGTAGTTCCTCTGGTGCTCTGGTTTTGCAGGTTAAGCCAGGGCTAAGCCCTGTATGAAAGCCATGATCCATTTCTTTGTTTGAGTATTAAAGATTCCAATCTTGTGCCCTAGGTAGCTGTACAATGAATTTTTCAACACTGAGAGAAAACAGAACTTTTCATTTCATTCCAGACCTATGTAAAAGATTTTTCAAGATTGAGGGAAAACAGGGCTTTTCTTTCATCCCAGATCCATGAATAAGATAGTGCACCTCTTTGAGACCCTGTAGGCATTTTTCAAAATTTCAGTTTTCTCCTTTTCTCAAATTTTTATAATTTGGTAGCCAATTGATTCTGCAAACAAACACGGAATCTTAAGCAAAAATCAAAAGTAAGAAAGAAAAAATGTGACCAAATAAAGTTTATGAAACCCCCAAATATGTGTCAGATTTCCCTTCATTTCCATAAAACCTTGCCACTGTCTGAGGAATGATTTGCACTTTGGTTCATTCCATCCATGTATTTTCCTTGTGTAGGATTTTGCCAATAACATCCTTGATTTAATCAGTATCACTGGGATATTGGATGAGTAACTGGCTTTTTCCCAAGAATAGGGTACCATTGGATGAATTTTCCCTAGATTTACAGAGAAGGAATCGAAAAACCTGTGTTCTCCAATCTGGGAGGCAGTGGAGGACTCTTTGCCTAATATTGGTGGGAGAAATGCAGCTATTTTTTTAGTAAAACTGATTCTTTATTTCTATTGTTTTTGAACAAAGACCTTTGTTCAAGCCAACATTTGGGGTGATTGCACCCCCTTGCCCCCCAAGTGTCCGCCACTGTTGGAAGGGGTTTATGTACCATCTCTATTCTCCCAGTTTCATTCCATTGCTCAAATAGGCCTGGTTGGAAACTTTCTTGCGTGCATCAAAGAGCTTCATGGTAAAATTTGAGGGATCATGCAAGAAAAGCAATTGTTTGTTGTTTTAAAAAAATAATAGTTTTCATTGTACTCTTTGTAAATACTTCAGATTGGAGCAAGTGCAGACCGAAGAGGAAAATCTAAGTTTCAAGGAAATTGCCCTTTGTGTCAGGCAGGACATCTTTGGCAATTTTTCGCTTGACTGAAAGAACGCTCATGCAGGTAACCAGCTTGAAAATAGAAAGGTAGATATTGAAAACCGAAATATGTCACACCCTCTTGGTTGGAAGCTGATTTGACCAGAGGTTTTTCTTTTGGTTTCCACTTGGCACTTGTCTTCAGGTCATCTCTGTATATGGGTTAGGCTCCTTCCCAGGCTGACCAATGTCAAGCTTAGCATGATGTTTACTTAAGATTTTCAATATTGTTTGTCTCTGGGAAGATCCTTATTTATCTTAATCTTTGGCATGAAACCAGTTTGGATGCTGTTTTCCCCATGGGAAATCAGATTTGGCTTAATTTAGCTGCATGTTCATTGAAACTTTTCAGTCAACACCAGCCAATCTCATACCCAATGTTTCAGCACTGTCTGGAGGGGAGGTTGCCTTTCTTAAGAAGGATTTAACCCCAGAGTGGTGCTAATCCCCTAAGTAATTGGCACAGGCAGGCATTCTCAAAATCATGGAAGCTTTATTACCCATATAGGACAGGCCTGACAAAGGTGGACTTGGATCTCCTGCCTGAGAATTCTTCAGAATGTTTTCAATTTCTTTCTTATTCAAGAATTTACAATCTTAGATATGATGTAAAGCATGTCAGCCACTTAAAACAACCAGAAAACTATAACACCATAATTGCTACAATATATACAAAAGTTAAAATATAGATATAGAGGATGCTGCTCTTCCTGGAGATGGTGCTTTGGCAATCTTTGCCCGCATAGCAAGAAATTGAAGCTTCAATTTCTTTTTGAAAGTGTAAGTTACAGAATTGGTTCTGATATTCAATGGAATTTCATTTTGAACTTTCACCCCAAAATAATGAAAACTCCAGTTTGAAAATTCCAAATTTTGCCTTGGCATGTCATTAACTTACAAATTCTTCAATGGATATTAGATAGGCGTGATTTCAATTCCATCTTTTGATTAGACAATGAGTTTATTACCTCGGGATAATTTCCCGCTATTCATTAGCACCACAGGGGAATATTGAGGGACTTGGTTTCTAGCTGTTCGCTTCCATTGTCAGTTAAAAAGGGGACATAACAATTATCTAGCCCCCTTTCCCCTTTAATTTTGACAAGTTTTAACTCATTAATGTTCTCAAGGCTGACACTACTGTACAGAAAAACAATTATCTCAATCTTGAATCCAGGGAGAAACTTTTTGATATCTTGCACGAAATTCACTGGAAGTTCTGCAAGCATTTTGAAGAATGAAAAGCTCCCAAGAGCATTGCTATAGTAAACGTGTCATATAAGGTGATGCACTTGGATTCATCAATCATAGAACAAAATGGTTATTGTTTTTAAACAAAAGGCTCCTCTTCTCCACCAGTTTCTGGTATGACATGTATCAAATAGATGGTCGTCAGGTCTCTAGACTCCAGACTGCCCCTGCTGTGTTAGTCAGTGGGAGATTTCAACCCACTGTGTGGCTTATCCAGTTTGAAAGATTGTTTCAGTGTCAAAGCTAGGCCACAAAAAGGGCCTATCATACAACACGTGAGCGAACATGCGGGCAGAGTTTGGAAATAAAACAAGTCTTATCTGTGGATTCACGACAGCCACCACACACACAGCAAGATACTGTGTAAACTTTGTTTGTTGTTTTGCTCAATTGTGATTGTGGGAAAATAACAGTTGTTTTGTATCAAGCTCCTTGTTTTCGGCAGATAACAGCGGATGCAAAACAAGAAATTCTCCTCCATAGATTTTTGTCTTCCTTCATATGCTCACTCTTAGAGAACAAAAGATTGAAAGTTGCCTACTGTCCGAGTTTATTGAGAAGAAAAGAGCAGCGATCGTGACTAAATCTTTGTATTCTTCCTGAATTCGTGTCAGTAAATCCTCTTTCTTCTTTTCTCATTTTCTAAAAGAATATTCTAATTCGCAGAGCTCTTGTGTCACGAAATGTTGTCCACCGCCTCCTAAATCTTGGACAGAAATTTTGATGGCAAGACCTACTACCCAAACCTCAAGACGCTCAATTTCCTCAATAATCCTATCAAATTGTAAGTTTATGCGCTTTGCGGAGAAAGGTGTATGGAGGACGATCGATCGGTCCCGAACTTCACGACATTTTAAGCAGAAAAGTTTAGGGTGCTGGCAAAGTCCAAACAAAGAGGACGAATGTTCGGCAAAAGGAAATACGTATGGTTGCATTATTTGTCACCTTTCGTCCCGCCTTGCGTGTCTTACGAAATCGAAATCGCACGTTATTGAAATTCATATGAGCAATCAACTTTTTCTTTAATAGACTTTTCGGTATCCCATGCCATATATGGTAATTATTAGTCATTCTGACGAACTGTATTAGTGACGAAGAATCAGGTCTTCGAAAAGACAGAGAGGGCAATCGTTGTTTGGATACGCGTTTTTTATAAGAAACTAGGATCAGGCCATAGAACTAAAAGTTTCTTAATTTCACATGAAATTTTGTCGATTTTAGTACTAAAAGTTTCTTAATTGGTTTCTTATTTTTCTGAATGCAGAATTAGCAATGTGGTCGCTAACACTGCGGCAGATATGTTTCTTGATATTTAAAATATCATAAAGGAATAAACAGTGTTCTGTTATGTTGAAAACACAAATGGTTAGATAATATTGCTCAAGAATGAAGGTTCAATGATCTATTCGCTATAAAATCCATGCTTTTAACTTTGAAAAGTTTCTTAGTACTTCTCAGACATAGTACTAGAGTTTCTTAAAATTTTGGCCTTCTTAGTACTAGTTTCTTATAAACCAGTTTCTCATAAAAAAAACGTGTAAGGTGAAGTTGTGAAATCATGGGTGGTTTGACACTGCAGTTTTGCTTCATTGCCGTTTTGTTCTCTTGCGGAAGATGAATATATTACCTACTACGATGAAGCCAACATAAAAGACACGGATTTCAAAAACTTCAAACCTCCTCCACAGGAGCATATAAATTTTCCTCCGCAGCAGCATATACACCGAACTGCGGTTTCTAACTACCGATGGTGAAATCTATTCTTTAAATCGAAAATAGCTTCTGTTTCACGATATTCACCCAAGCCAGTTGTGTGTTTGTTATTCAGTAGCACTTTTTGTGTTGGTTTTGTCAAGGACCAACCCCACCCAACTCACCAGCCTAAATGATGGATATATATATGTATCATCTCGTTAAAAAATAGAACAAAAGATGGGAAGCTTCCATCATTTGTCGAATTGTTTTGATAATCCCTTAAGATCAACAAATACAAAGGAATACAGTACAATAGACTATATTTAGATTGCCCACGCCCCTGCTTTAAGTTGCCGCATATCTCCGTCAGTTCTCTTTAATTTTGGATAATTCACTTCATTTTCATACCACTCTCGCCGTTTCGGCAGAGTGAAGCGCACAAAGACGCAACATGTGCAGCATATTAGTTGCAGCAAAAATGGACTTGGAAATGCCTTGCGCAGTGAGTTCTAAAGGTGCTTCGCAGATGTTCTGACGGATGTTTAGCTAAGCGAAAGTTAGCTTCCTACACAAAACATCGGGACGCTTTGGAGTGTGAAGCCAGGTGGGCAAACATCATGCTTGATAAGCATGGCAACCATTTTAACGCTTTATGAGTAGGGCACCTGTTGTGACGTCACAAAAAGGCAGTCAATATGTCTCAGCTTTGATAGGCAGCTACATGGCTACATGTCTGGAAGGGGTCAAGAGTTGTTGACTGTTAGGCCACGCAATCTTGAGGAGGGTACTTTTGTTACGAACGATCTCGAGCAGTAAATTACATCCCATAGAAGGTTACGAGATCTTAGAACATGAAAATGAATATTGAGCATGATTGAACTGAAAGGATCTTCACTGAAAAATTTCCAATTTTTTAGACTAAACGGTTTCTTTCTCGAACCTTTTCGTAAATTTTCAGCTCTTTAGATTTAAAGTCAATAAAACCGTTTGTTTTCCCAGCCAGTATGCCCCTTTTTGATTTTGTGAAGTCCGTTACAGTCATATTTTCTTAATTTTGAGATTTTCCTGAAAATACATACGTTAAATAGGCCCCATAAAGATTGATTATTTGAAGAAAGTCTTGGACGTCTATTTATCGAGGAAATACGGCACTTATTTTCATCGAAAAATACAGTAAGATATAGATTACTGTGACGTCTTGAATAAAATAAAAAAGAAGTCAAAGACAGAGAGAGACCCAAGTTACGAGGAGGCAAAATTTCCCTAAACGCTACCTGCTTTCTTCATCAACAACTTAAGTTCAAGACACTGCCACATATGCAGATTTCCAATGGAACTTAGATATTCTGTATTCCATGTGTGAAGCGTATTCGTTTGTGTTTAATGTTAGCTACCGCCCGGTTCGGATGTCCTGACGCCCTAATTCACAAATAACATATTTGATAATAGAAAACCGGTTTCGCTGTACTTTAACGGGTTGCCCTTGCGTGATTGGCGCCAAGTCACCAGAAAATACACAAAAAGCTACCTGTAACAATTCATGCGCGTTAATTTTTGGCTATCTCAAAATGAAACTGAGGAATAAGTAATATGGAGTATTATTTTGACGAAAATGAACGCTGTAACATAGCTGGGCACCTCACAATGGCTGCAAGTGTGGGATTCATTGAAAGATGTAATCAACTGAAAATTGTTAATAGCATTCTATGAATATCGCAAGGAGGGTGTCCAATTTAGCAGTTTGGCCCCAAAATAGTACTCTGTAAGGATTACAAGACATTAGGTCTATATGTCATTGAAAATTAACGCTATACGTTTTGGAAAACGCAGCCAGAATATGAATATAATTGCAAGTGTCACGACGAACAGTTTCATTTTTGACCCTCACTGGAAATTAACGCTAATTTTGGAATGGACCATTTGGCAATTGGACCATTTTGCATTCATTCTGCAAAGGAGCTCGTAAAGAGTCTGCAACCCTGGCCTACATCTGATGTTGGACGGCTTTTAGTGATAGTATTCATTAGATATTTAAATCGTTCGTTGTATTGTTGCATTTAGTTGAACATTACATGTCCTTTCAAATAGGCCATGGGGCAGTTATGGTCTCTCGTTCCCAATGGTATCGTCCCTGTAGTGTTGTATAGTAACAACGTATAGTAGGATGTAAGATTTATTGTAAAATTTTTATATGAATGATAAAAAGGAGAGGAGCCTGGATCGAGTGATACTTTGATACATTCTATACGAAAGTTGTTTCGATTGATTGGCGTCAGAGGTTCTTTTCAATATTGTGCACATTCCATAGCTCTGCAAAATGTATGAAAATGGTGCTCGATTCGGATTTTTCTTGGAAAAGCTAAAGTGTCTGTACACTTTAGTTTAAGCAGTGTAAGTGTTTGGTTTCAATTTCGTCTCGGTCTAATTTTCCCGGGAGTTTTCCTTTTCATATAGTATGAATTTCGTTCATATAAACTTAATGATTGCTAAAGAGCTTTTTCCTAGCAGCTTCAATTTCCTGTAGTAGGGTATCAGTGAATGATCGCGGAATATATAGCGTCGATGGATATGTATTTTCTCAGAATTCATCTCAGTTCATTATCATGTTCAATACGCATTTTTGCCATTCCAAAGAAATTTGAACCGAACTATAGTTTTGTTCATTTTTTAGAATTTTCAAATTGCACAAGTGTGATAAAAGCTCCAACGCCATGTGATCGAACCTCTCGTGCGACAAAGTACAAGAATGTCGCTCGATCCAGACTCTTTGTTAGGATAGTTACAAGGGCTTGGGAATCACTCATGATTCTATTTCGATTGCAAAATTGAACACAAAGAGTTCTGGGAGACCATCTTTTCCGTAATGGTATGTTAAAAGGGCTGATCAATGGTCAGAAGTTGTCACAATGCTTGAAGCAAGTGATTTCTAGCCTATGAGTAGATCCATTATGACGTCATCTTGTGGGCTTGTGATTGCGATTATCCAAATATCCAGAAATGAACAGTTGTGCAGCTGGCTTTGAAAATCCTGCACCATAATCACGCCTTTAAAACTGTTTGATTTCACACTTTTCGAGTATGCTTTCACATGTTTGTTTACAGCACAGTGTGTTGATGTTTACAAGCGTGGATTATAAGTGTTATGACGCAAGCGAAACCACCGATTCGTTGCTTTAGTCTGTAGATTATGCCTCAACGTCCGCAAATGATGTGCACTGGCCAGAATTGATTGGTCCGTGGCAACTTAGGCCGGTGGCTGAAATGAATCTGAGTTGGGGCAACGGTGTGTAATTACAACTGTAATTTAAGCAATTAGGCTAATAGATCTCAGAGAAGGGTTAACCACCGTTGGGAAGCGCTGAAATCTTATACCGTTAGATAAAGCATGTGGATTTATGGTTGTTTAGTCAGTCGCATCTTGTCAAACTTCGATAAGCCAAAGGGCGGAGTAGTATAAAAGCAGACCCTTGCGCAATCTCATCCAATAAATCTTAACTCTAGCTGCCTAATAAGTTGCGATTCTTCGTTGATTGGAAGCCTCGTGTCAGCCGAGATATTGACACAAAGTAAATTTCCTTTTCAGATAGGCCGTTTAGAATTTGAGACGATTGTTATGATGAAATGTAGTGAGAAGGTGACCTTTCAAAACAATTTGGTGATACCCAGTGACGACCCCCGCCGGATGTTGAAATTCAGCGGGAAAAATTATAAAATTTTACATACCGTGCACAAAATTCGATAAAACTTGCTGTACCATTTGGTCCTGTCCCTTTAAAGAAGAATTCCTGTCTGCACAATTTGAGTAAATTAGATACAAATATATTTGCATGTTGGCCAAAAGATCCCTGAATTTTCGAACTATGCAATGTGTCCTTCTGAGGTTTTATCAAGAGACGTTGGATAACATACTATCTTGCAAGAATTAACTAAAGAACCGTAATATGGTGACCCTTTGAGGGTATATTAACAGTAAACCCCCCAGTAGCGATGCCGCCGAAAAGATGCCCCCGCCAAGGTAAAAGGATGACCCACTCTGAAAATTTGTTTCCCCACTGAGGCTTAACTTAAAAATTTCCCCGCCTTGTGTCTGTTGTTCCCAGTTGAAATTTCACAAGTTCAGTCATAGATAGGTAATAGCCGAGATTTTTCTTTCTCCGTCATGATATTTATAATCCACTATGAATATATAAGATTTGAGGTGTATAACATATGAAATACATTGATCGAAAGCTGCATGACTGAGCATATTTGCTTTATCTCTAGTAAGCTTCTAAGAGAGAGACTCCTTGTACACGTTTTTTTTAAATAAGAAAATTGGATCAGGCCATAGTACTAAAAGTTTCTTAATTTCGCATGAAATTTTGTCCATTTTAGTACTAAAAGTTTCTTAATTAGTTTCTTATTTTTTGAATGCAGAATTATCAAATGCGGTCGCTATCATTGCGGCAGATATGTTTCTTGACATTTAAAACATCATAAAGGAATAAACAGTGTTATGTTATATTGAAAACACAAATGGTTCGATAATATTGCTCAAGAATGAAGGTTCAACGATCTATTTGCTATAATATCCATGCTTTTAACATTGAAAAGTTTCTTAGTACTTCTCAGACATAGTACTAGAGTTTCTTAAAATTTTGACCATCTTAGTACTAGTTTCTTATAAACCAGTTTCTTATATTAAAAAAACGTGTAAAAAAACTTGAGTCTCAGTTTTCGCATTGAATTGGATGATATTTATGGGCTCAAACTGAGATTTGGGACAATGCAGCTTCAAAACGGGGACTAATTTAGGCCAAGTCCGCAGCGTTCACAGTGCATCCAATCAGATCTCTACTTTCTTAAAATTACAAACCCACGTGCGTGTACTTGGCTTTTGATTGGCTGACTAGTTCAGAGTTTTTTGTGTGTGTTTTTTGTTTGAGTTTGACTTTTCGAAGCGAAGTGACGTTCAAAGCGACGTTCGACTTTCCTTCGACGTTCGAAGGAAAGACTACGTTCGAGGTTTCACTAGATATTTCGTAAGATTTTAGTCACAGCCCCTGTTTAAAATCCGTTTGGTTGGTTATGAGTCTTTGTATGATTGAAAGTAAAGATATGGAATCACGTAGTCAGTCTAGCCACAGCCTCCAAAATCGAATCAGTGATCTTCAATCTTCATTTTATCTAAATCATATATTACTTTCTCATAGAAATGGAATTCAAGATGGTTTGTTCTCTACGGCAACAGCCCGCGTGGTAGAGTGAGGCTGGAATACTATGACAATGAGAAGGCATGGCAACAGGAACGAGGCAAGCGAATAATTCCCTTGGTGCATTGCGTGAGCATAAAGCCTGTTTGGAACAAAGACTATAATCATGTATTAGAAATTGTTACTTCTGACAAAACATTTTATCTCGGTGCAGGAAGCAAAGACGAAGAAAAAGCTTGGTTCAAAGCACTTTGTAAGGTCGTTTTCGGTAATGCCAATCGTAATAGCATCGTCCACGTATTGGACCGACCGGACCCATTGGACATGGGGTATCACAGTCTTGACAGGGGAAACGCTGATGATAGTAATTTGTCCTCATCACAAGCCAGCGCCTTAACGAAGAGTTCTCCGCAGTTATCAACTGTTACAAGCAGTAGGGACAAACTTGATCATGATGTCACTGGGACAAGTGATGTTTTGAATATAACAACAAGCAGTGTTGATACGACTGCAAGGAATGCAGCATCGTCATTGAGTTGTGAATTGTCAAGTATCGTATCTTTTGAATCTGGGTTTGATGATAGTGCAAGTGTTGTTTCAAGTGTTAACGAAGGTACGTCCCGTTTTTTACGGCTGGTTTCAAGTCAGTGAAAGTTTTGTCTTGGGTGGAATTTAAAACAAACAAAGTTCGCTGATCCATAACTTTCGAAGCAACGCGAATATTCCTTTCTAAAAAAGTATAATTCCCATCCGCTCAGAAAGTTACACTGAGTTGAAGTAGGCATTTGCATTTATTTTAGATCAGCTAATAAGCGAATCGTACCGTAATTTTTATATCTTTTTTTGACTTGTTTCAGGCGAAAATGTTTAGCAAATACTCTCCCGTTACTCAACTGTTCGCCAGCTATCCTAGACTATTAACCAGAGCCGATTTCCTTTGAATCGTTTTTCCTATCGAGGAGCAAAAGCTTGGAATGACCTTCCTGCCGATACCAAACAGGTATCTTCCCTGAATGGTTTTAAAAAATCTATTTAGGACTTTCTCTTTTTGTTTTATATCAGATTTTGTAAATTTTGTATTAGGTTTTTATATTATGGTTTTTATTTTGTAATTTTGCTTTTTTTCTTCGGTAATTGTATATATATTGTATATTGTAAGTAATTTTTGTAAGTGGAGTGCCCCTTGTAAATCAACTCTTTTGAAGGACAACCCTCCGTATTAAAATTAGATATCAAATATATCAAATAGCTAGCAGGCTACAGCTACCCTTGCATCAGAACCAAATGGTAGGACCTCCATTTTGGACAAATCTAGCTACAAGGCTAGATGTGAGAATTTTGAAATCAGCTATTGTACGGACTTCTGTATATTTGTTATGATTCATTCAAATTTCAGGTGGCACGAGCTTCCATGTTACCGTTAGACCCACCATCGCATCGCAAGAAGCTGGAATGATTGGATCATATGTTCTGCAGATTACACCAACCAACTTAACACTCATTGATATTTCAACACAGAGTCCAATGGCTGAATGGCCGATCCAGCACTTACGGCGGTATGGACGTGGCCGGACAAAGTTTTCATTTGAAGCCGGAGATAAATGCAAATCCGGAGTTGGTGTTTATACTTTCAATACCGGAGAAGGAGATGCGATATTCCACCTTATTGATATGTACGCTCGAAAGATTTCATCGTTGCAACGAAAAGATACGCGCGACAAGCGAATATCAATGCCGACAGAGTCATTCAGGTCGCTAGGTGAATCAAGGCGCAGAGCGAAATCAGAAGGGAAACTACTCGAGAGCTCAGATGATTCGACGATAAATGACTTAAATGAAAGTTTCGAGAAGATAGCAACAAATGCGAATTCGCAAATTGCAACCACAAATCACACCACATTTCCATCAAAAACACGAACTCACACACTCGATGTCATTAAAGATCAGGAGCCTGAGAAACAGAACGCGGGAAATTCGTCGGTTTGGCCGAGATCGTTTACAGATGTTTCTGGTGGGAAAGATTTTATCAAACGCAGAATGGGATCTGAAGATCAATCGAGCTATACTGAGTCGAATGAAAGTTTGCGACAGAATCCTGCAAATTCTGACTTTGACTTAGGTGGGAGCTTTGAGACTGTGAAAGGTGACACTAAAGGTAGCCTTAAAATGAAAGAGGATCGTACTGAACAGGAACAACGAACAGAGTCGAAGGAACCAAGTAAGACTGACTTACAAACCAAAGACGATATTTTGCGGAAAGTTATCGAACAAAGTGTGGACGCTGTTTTGAAAGTAGGCGATGACAGTATGGAAGAAAGTCTAAATAATAGTCACTTTTCAGATGATGATGGGCCTAAATCATCTTCACCTTTCGAGCCGCTTGTTACTTCAGAACAGGCACCGATCGAATCATCAGATGACTTTAAAGATGGTGGCAGCGAAGAGGATGACAGGGTATTCCAAACAGAGGAGGCCCATGAACCACGGGAAATACCCAGACCAGAACTTGTTCGTGTTAAGAGTATTGAAATTGAGACAGGTGATGTGCACGAAACTTTATGCCCGACTGAAAAGGAGGTCACATCTGAAGTCGAGGTGGCTTCTGAAAAGGACAGCTCAACTGATAAGGAGAGCTTATCGAGTGTCGAAGCTGTGAAGACAACTGAAGATAAACAACCAAAAAAGAAGAAAACGAGAAGATTAGCGCAAAGAAATAAAAGTTTTGAATTCGGATCAATTTCGGAGAAATCGTATGATAGCAGAAAGCAATCTGGATCCTTCTCAGCATTTGATTATCGAAAATACAAAGATAGTGATGAACCTTACTACAAAATAGGTAAGTCTTTGTGCTTTGTGTTTGGTCAGTTGAATTTAATGCACAATGGTAGAGGCAAGAAGCTAAGAGTCACGTTTTGATGTATCCCCCTTCTTTTAATATAAGCTAATGTCTTTCTTGATTATCCCTTTTCGCCTGCACGAACAGTCGGTGAGCTGTGTAGGCCTCATCTCAAGCTATTTATGACTGCTTTATTTCATGCTTGCAACTTGATTAATCGGCTGTATGTGTCCCGCTGTTTGCAAACGTTATTCCATCCCCAAATTCACTAAGTAGATTTTTAGGTAAACTCTGCTCTTTCTTCTCTCAGTAATTCCACTTCGCATGCACATTGAGCGAGGTAGCTATCCAAATCTTGAGGCTTTCCAAGTCCATGCTTGTTCATACTTTACCACTTAGATTAAAGGGCTCCGTCTCAAAGTTTTTGTCGAAACGGTCATCTTGCAGTGTTTGAATGAGAATGTCACACAGGACCCGTTTACACGATAACGTTTTCATTCCATACCTGATTGCCATCTCCAGTCCGGTATGAAAATTAGTCTGTTTATACAATACCGTTTCATATCGTATCGGATTGGGGTTTTGTTTACACGACACCATTTTCGCTTCATATCGGATTGGTCTCCTGTTTACAAGAGAACGTTTTGCCGTTGTATTGCAATACTTTCACTGTAGCTATGCTTTTTGCATCTACTGCGCATTCTGTGCAGCACTCCAGATTAATGGGAGGCTTCCAGAATTGATAGTGAGGTTCCGCATTGAGTTGATACCGGATTCGACCGTTTACACGATATCGGGTCATTTTCATTCCTCTTTCAGAGCGTTTTCATTTGAATACGCAAAATGGTATGAAGCTCATTTGATTGGTCAGTTCTCTTATAAACGGGAGGCCAATCCGATGTGAAGTTAAGATGGTATCGTGTAAGCAGAAGGCCAATTCAGTATGAAACCAATCCGATGTCAAATGAAAAGGGATCGTGTAAACGAGGCCGCAGACTTTTCATATTGTTTCAAAACGAAGGAGGTATTTTGAAGATCAATCTTTCCACTTCAAAAAGGAAGAACCGAAACATTCACATCTCTCGGATTTAATGGAGTTTTGATGGTTGATTTTTGCTAAGATAGTTGAAGGTACCAAACTAACTGCAGAAAGTAATAAACACAATGGTTTTTGTAGATTTGCCGTTTTTATAGATGAGCTCCGTTGATTAGTTTTGGTAAACCTAATGCAGAGGGAAATCGATCATTTCGTAAACTGTTTTCATTGAAACCTTTTGTAAGGTTTTGTCAAGACTTGAGTGACTTACTCCTTTGTTACATTTTTACAGAAAATGGACCAAGGAAATTACAACGGTTCGCTTCAGTCAAGAAAACAGTTGAGATGTACGAAAGATTATCAGTAGCAGCTGCTGAAGCTCGATCGAAAGGTTTCACATTATGGAGAAAGAAATCGTTCAAGTCGTCGCAGAAGCCTGAAAATGGCAAGAAAACTAGTGAAAAGAGCTCGTAAACAAGAAATTGACATTGGTACGGATTTATGGTCTGTCTCAAGTTAGATGTCGCGTGAAATGCCCGTGAAGAAAACAAAGGAAGAGTTTACGATGGAGCATTTTGCGTTGCCGCAAAATTCACGGGGCATCTTTTTTGAGGCAGGCTGCAATGTATTGTTAGATAGGCTACTGTTGAGCCATTTACCTCATTTCGCGAGTAAATATGTAATAGATACTTTCATCGCTGGCTAGAGCAGTTTTACTCCTAATTCTATGGTATTAGAGTACGGTTTCTCCATGTAGACGGAAGTTTGAAAGGCGTCAAATTTCCGTATTGGAAGTCTTTGGTAAACTGAAAAGCTATTGTTTCGAAGAGAAAATAGCAAAGCTTGCGAAAGCAAATGCAGTCGAAATTCTGTGATTTAAGATGTAAATCAAAGATGTGATGAAAGATGTGATTTAGCTGCCAGGAAAAATTTGCTGCAATTTTGGTTTAAGTGTGTGCAAATTTGTTTGCATCCACTATCATCCTGCATCAAGAAGATGTGCAAAAAGCTGCTTCGTGCGATGAAAGTCGCAAGCTACCGGATCACAGAGCTCAGCCGCATCGGAAAAGCTTCTTCCAACCGCCATGATACATGTGTAGGAAGTGATGGGGCTTTATGGAAAATTTACAAAGCCAGGCCATATGCGGGCAAGTATTAGCAGAGTTTCAGGCGCAATTTTCATAGAAAGAATGGACTTTTTATCAAGAAGGTCGCCCCCAGATTTTAACCCCCCCCCCCCGTACCGTTACGATTATAGAGATGAAGACTAAAGATCTTCCCTTCTATGAACTGTATTATATGAAGTTTTTGTTGCCTAGTTGCCTAGCTGTATGGGGAGGGGGGGGGGCTTTGGATATAGACAAGATGAAGGGCTCTTCTCCATTTTTTCCTTTTACGGTGAAACAGTTGGTTGATGTTAGTAGCGATGCGGAAGAAATCGCGCTGAAAACAGTGTAATTGCCTTCTGGTCCATAGGTTAAAATTTCTCACCGAAACTCGCGCATTGTAGATTTATCATTACTTATTCTTTGTCAAATTTTCACCGCCCTGATAATCTTATTTCATTAAATCATCATAGCCATAATATTACAAACAAAATAAGCGAAAATTTCAGCCTTGAGTCTTGAATTCATCAACAAAGCTTGAAAAGCACATTTTAAGTTTGGTGATTGGTTTTAGATAAAGATTTATCAGGAATTTATGTTAAGAACTTACAAAGGATGGCCTCGCCTTTATTAATAACACAGGAAGGAATTATCTCCCTTGAGACTGCCTAATAACGCGCCGAAATTACGATAAGATCTTGTGAAAGATTGTCTGGAAACTATTTCCTTTTCTTGCAATAAAGTAAGTTTGTAGGCCGAAAACATGACCCTTTAAGGCAAAATTTCTTCTGATGGAAAAGAACAAAAGCCTGATCTTGCGGAGAATCTCCAAGAAATGGATTCTTGAGCGTGAATCAAGCGTTTTCGCGAGGACTCATGCTCACAGTTATTTCGTCAATTTGTTTCCTTTCCTAAATATTTACTTTGACTCCACTTTTTTTTGACGTCAAAGAACTGTTTGTTTGCCCTATTCCTAAATGTGTTTTTCGGTCCTTTAATGTTCCTGTTTTCTTTGGCTCACACAGTAATCATCATGCTAAATTTGCATGATTTGCTCTTGCTCAGGATAAATATCTAGCCCAATATTCTTAAGGACGGCCCTGATTTGTACCGGCGAATATTTTTTGAAACAGGCCGGCCTCTGGATAAACCTTGGCGCCAATCTGGCCTTCCATACTTCAAAGCGGAGCTTCATTATCATTGGTAGATTTAGGTAGGACCAATGGCCTTAGATGGCTTAATTCCTGCCGTGATGTGATTCCTACTTGAGGCCAGGAGATGGTTAAGAAGCTATCCAAAAAATGTTCTTTGATTGTCTCTGGACTTTTCAAAACTTGCTTGTTCATTGTTTGTTCACTCATACGATTGTGACGTCATTTTGATATCCTGAGTGACTGACTCGTAGTTCTCTCATAGTCACAACAGTCAACAAAACACCCTCGCAAGCATGACATTTAACGAGATGGAGGAAATCATCTGCTTAGGACTAATTTGAGCATTAGAAGCTTAGAGAATAGGCCTCATTTAGTTAAGGGGGCTGAAACGAGTGGCGTCTTTTTATCATGTGAAGGATTTCGATTTGATGGCAGTCAGAGAAGTTCGAATCTTTTGTGACTGATCTTTGAATCGTTCGAAACAGATTCAGCTTCTCGTTTCTAAATGAGCGAAAAATGGCCTCTTCGTGGCTCCGGCCGAGATTTATTCAAGAAGCCGTAGCTTTCTTTACTACCACCTTAATCACATCCGTCCTTACAGCTCAAAGTAGGATAAACACCAAGGACGAGTGTCGTAAGTCTTTCTTTCGTTTATATATGATTTTTTCGTGTCTCCAAAAACTTTGCGAAAACCACGAAAACAAGCCTTTCTTTTTCGTCTAATTTTAATTTTGGAACTGCTAGTAGAAACTTGTTGTTGTGTTTGCGCACTGCGCAATATTATTCCTACCGTGTAGGTCGTTTACTAATGCATCAATAATAGTGCTAGCTAATCTTCTGTTTGTCAACGTTTGACAACTTTTGTCGTTTGTTTGTTTGTTAATAGTATGTAGCTACGGGGTCCGAAAACACTGTGCGCCGTCTGTGTGGCTGCTGTGGAGGAGCTGAGTGTTGATTGTCTCGCTTCTTGCACAGTTGCATAGTTCAGGCTTCAACTTAGAGTTTGAGCCCTTGTTTAAAGTCAATCTGAGAAACGGTTGCTTATTTATGGGGATGGAAAGGGAAAAATAAGTATGAGAGCAGGAACACCGCAATGCGACGAAGAACAACAGCAAATATGTGCGAAATTAAGAAATGTATATTACATACCAAAATTTCGCCACCAAAAATAAGTAGCTGCTTCAAAAACAGCACTTATGAGGGTTAATAGCGTTGTCTATCTCTGAGAAAACACTGTCAGCCCGTTAACAAATGTACAGGAAGTTTTAATATGACGCTAGAACCCATTTCTTTCTATCCTTACTTGACTCTGACATTGCTGGAGAACGAAAGAAGTGCTGTTTTTGCAAAGAACCATTTATTTTCCCGTTTCGCTGCCACAAATCAGCAACCACTTGTCATATTGACTCAAACAAGGTCTTAAACTCTAAGTTTAAGTCTGACCTATGCAACTGTGCAAAAACCGAGGCAAGCGTCCTCTGCAGCTGCTATGCAAGCGGGGCATATATTCAGGACAGTCTTAATGATTCCAATCCAGTTTTGTACATGCTCTGATGATAAGTGCTTGAAATTGCAAATGTTGCAAATTCCTGTTGAAAGCATGACTATATTTAGAATTAAATTGTTTCAGAGTAGGTCCTTTTCTTTTTCGTCACTCCTTTTCCGGCACAGATATGGTTGTCTTGCAAAAGATCTGATATTCCCATGTCTGCCAGAAAAATAGTATACCTTTAAATCATTGCATGCTTTGACAGCCTGTTTGATCCTCTTCTCTGCCAGCTTGCAACTCTCCTGCATGCTGACTGCACGCGGGCTTGCTTGCAACTTTCTCCCAAAGCCAAAAGACTGTTTGGAACAAATTTGCTAGTCTGTATACTGAAGAATAAATGCCCAACTGTTGCAAGCCTTTCGCAGTTAATTGGCCAGAGAAGGCTCATTTGATAGCTGCTGCGTAGGGGACTACCGTGCTCCTCATTTCAAAGTGCTACATTTCAACCGAAAGCGTTTGTTTCCCTTGTCAAGAATGCATGTAGAATAATGCTTTCAGCTCTAGAGATTGCCCTTCTCAGTGTCAAACACCTCCAGTGCTCAAATGCATTGAGTGTCAGTAAACTGTAGCACTACCGTTCTTTTCCTTTAGATGACTTGGATCTTTCATTAGCCTTCGTTGGGAAACTCAAATCTGTCATCAGAGCGTGTTCTTTAATACTGATTAAGGAATTTATGTTCATATGTTCAAGCTAAAGTAGTTTGTGAGATTTGGGGAGATTTCATTGTAGAATTTGTCATGCATCTGTCACAGAGCGTACGATGGGCGAGGCACAAATGCAACAACTAAATTCGTTAATATCGTTCTTGAAGGCTAAGCTTTTCCTGATTCCTAGGGTTGTGTGATTTGTTCCAAGCTACCGTTCTTTAAAATGCATTTGACTCTGAATTTTTTGACGTTTTTTCCATACCAAAACTTCACAGGCAACCATTAGTTTCGGAAAAATGTCTGCTGACTTGATCGATCAGTGTGCATTGTCGTATGCTGACATCTTCTTTAGGAAACCTTCCACCTTCTATCGTCATAAACTCTGCAAAAAAACTTTCATGGATCAGGTTTATTTTCACATCTTTGGTATATTTAGAATTTCATTTTGTTACTGTATGGTGAGAGAATTTTCACGTACCCTATGTACCAAAGCCTCAAAAAAGAAGTCGAAAGAAAAATTCTTCTTTCTTCGTTTATTTATTTATTTTTTTGGGGATCTGGTACCCAGGGTAATTTTCACGTAAAGAGGCTATAAAATTACACAGCAAGTTGTACTGCAAGTGTTGATTTCAAGTATAGATCAACGAAACTTCAACACTCTAAATCAGAGTTTTCTGGTTTAAAATTTCAAAACCAGCGCTGACGGATTTTAAAGCCTGTTACAAAATAGCCTTCGTTTCAGAAGTCTTGCCTCACAAAAGTGATCCAATGGATTGTCAATACTGTATAACCTGCAGATTTTAAGAATCACAGACTGCTTCTAATTGTTATGGGGATCTGATGCAATTCGCGTTTGCTTTACCCTCATGCAAGAAATGCCACAGAACTGCCGTCAGAAAAATTTTAGAATGGTGACGCAAAGCAAAAAAGGCAGAAAGTGGGAAAATTCGCCATGGGATTTTCTGGTTTTCTAAACTCGGAAAAATTTATACCGGCTTTGAATATTCCGTTTGATAAAATCGTCTTCATTTTGTTCGTAATAAAAATGGATTTTCTTCAAGCAAAGGACGGTGAAATTGAAATTTATGAAAATTTTTAATGACCTTCATTCTGAAGAGGATTGTAAGCCTCGAGTCACCTTCCTCTTTGTCTTTGTCAGTTGGAAACTTGCAGCAGTGTTCTTCCCACGAGCCCTTATGTGACCACACCAACTGCAGTGGTGCCCCCTTCTGTTAAGTTCGAGAGGCAAACTTTCTGGCGTATTTTTTCAGACTAAATCAACATTAGATGACGTACCGGATTTTAGGGATAGACAGAAAAGTGATGTATTATTTAATCATTCATTCATGCCCACTAACAAGTAGAATTAACAAGTAGATACGATAACATGCAAGAGAAAAATGTGGTGATTTCGATTAAAAAGGATTCGTTTCTTGACTTGTAAAGCTTTAGGTTTGTTTGGTAAAGAGTTAACTGATTTGTTTGATGTCTTCGTAGTAGTAGAGTGATAATTTTTGAAACATTGATCACATGTTCAAGGGAAAATTTGAGTCCCTATCTTATGTTTTTCTGCTATTACCAAAAGTGACTTCCTTTTTTCGTTTGAAGAATCTACCCTGGGTGAGCCAGAACAAAGTTCTTGCTTTTGAGAATTCATACATAGCACCAAGAGGACTTGATGGATTTAGCCTGCGTTCCAAACCCCATACGAAAATGTATGGTACACCGGCTAGATTGTTTTGAATGATTCGAATGTGCAAAATCGGCTAAGGTTTGTTTACCATCCATTTCAAGTCATCTGATCAATCTCTTGATAAAACGTCTTCTGATTTCTCCTACATATTTCGTGCCATGCAAAGTTGTGCCATCAGTGCGAAAAGTAGCATAATACGAAAACTTCCCTAGAGTATGGTCACATGACTTGAAATGGTTGAAACAAGCCTTAGCCGACAGACCATAATCGTCAAAATCAGTTTGGAGAAAAGTTCTCGGAAAGCAGAGATGATGCTTACAGAAATCGTGCTAAAATTGACAAAAATTCACACCAAGAATCATTCAAAAGCTACGTATTCGTCGCAAGATTAACCATTTTATCAAATGCTAGCACTTTATCCAAAGTCCTCAACTCAGCAATAAGGTCCTCCAATTTTTCGCCTCTTTCTAGAAATTCTTGGACCCCATGCGTCGTGATATTCACTCTATGATCCGTGATTCTATCTTGCAGGAAATTGAAAGTTCGAATTCTCTCTGATCGATCCCCTGTGCCTATTTGTAGTCGACGTGTTGCTTTGCGTTCTTTATCTGCTTTTTGTCGTTCAGCATCGTACAATTTGGTCCGTAAAATTCTGATGGCTTGATTCTTGTTCTGCAAAAGAAAAGATAAAATTTCAAAGAATTTTCATAGAATTAAAGAAATTTTACAAGGAAAAAGGTGACTCGATGAAGTTTTTTGACATTTGCACTAAGGCACGTTACAGTCCCAACGTTGTATCGAAGACAACAATATGAACTCATTATTGTTCGGGATACTGCGAATTCCCCCTTTTGTGAATGACAAAGGAAAAGACGTTAACTCTGATTGGCTCGCTGATCAATGGGACGAGCGAAGCGTTTTGGGGCATGCGCGAGTTAACAAAGGAAGGATGAAGGGCGATTACCCTAAAATCGATACTGCGCAGACTCCAAAGCGCTTCGACTGGCGTCTGGCTCTTCAGGGGAAAATCCAAAAGACTTTCGCTGATAGTATCCCGAACAAATTAGGACTAATCACAGACTTCATCACACTTGAATCCTTCAGTCAATCGACACACTCTTCACATAAGAGAAAACCATGTTAAAATATCTTGAGAAGTTTGGAAGAACATTCAAATTCTACCAAAACAGTTCCAAAGACCATGAGCTAAGAGCAAGGAGAGATTTTGTAAGACAATAGCAGCAGTTACTTTTATTGACACCTAAATTCAAAGAGATTTGCCATTGTAGACAAAGGAAATTCCCTCAAGCGGAAATTCAAAACAAACGAAGGCACAAAGTTTCTGTGAAACCCAGGTAGCTATCTCACTTGTTGTGCAATCCAGAAATGGTTTTTAAGAGCTAAAATAAGCGCATATTGAAAGAAGGAAAATATACCTAAACATCTACCGCAGGCATTTTACTTTTGCTGTTCAGAAGCTGAGAAGGAAGTGCTTTGATTGCACCCAACAAATACGAGAATTGAATCGCCTCCAAATTGGTTCCTATACCAAATAAGCAGAATGCCCGTGGTAGATATCTAGATATATCCTTGTTCTTTCAATATACCCTCATGTTTGCTCTTAAAAACCATTTCTGGAATGCACAACAAGCGAGATAGCTACCTGGGTTTCACAGAAACTTTGCGCCTTTGTTTGTTGTGAATTTCCGCTTGAGAGAATTTCCTTTGCCAGCAATCGCAAATCTCTTTGAATTTAGGTGTCAATAAAAGCAACTGATGCTATTGTCTTACTAAATCTGTCCTTCTATGAGCAAAGAGATATTGAGCTGAGTAAACTCGAGTAAGCTAGTCTCGAAAGCGGTGAAAGAATGAAATTAGCAACATCGTAAAGGTTATCTCTAAGAATGAATACCAAAATCCTAAAGACTCGAACAACCATAAAAGAACGACCTGTAAAACGAGTAAATGGATAAAATAAAGATGGCAATCAGAAACAGAATTACCAAATAAATATTTGCTTGCTGTTTGCTTTACCCGTTTCTAATTACCGCTCTTTTGCTGGTACCAGAGTAATTACTCTCTTTTATCCCACAGGTGCTAATTATTCAAGATTTCTGGACTTAAGCAAACTGATTTTACAAATTTAAGAAATAAAACGGATGAGAGAAATGAAAATCAAGAAAGCACGGAAGAAGCAAGCTTCTAAAAACACGGCCTTCAAAAAATAGGTCACCGTTTAAGTATGCGTTGTGAAAAAGAAGATGATTGTGAAAAACGCCCTGAGATAAATCACTCAATCATGAAAACCCTTCTTTTCTTGTGGGATTTATTCACAAGGAAAGAAATTAATTACAATCTAAAAATCAAAGATAATTCTCACTCTTCCCAAGGGATCTACTGCGTCGTTCGGTACAAATTGGATAGCGTTCAGGGGTAACATTCTTTGGAACAGTACACCTGATGTGATTAAAAACAGCAATACAGTCTCTGTTTTCGGCAAAAACATAAAAAATTGGACTGGGGAGGGTTGCAATTGTAATACCTGTAAATAGTGTTGCTGTAAATTAGTTTAATTTAGTTGGTATTTATTAGTTTGTACTTTTAGCGCAAGCTACACCTTATCCAGCTTTAAATAAATTGGTTATTATCATCATTATTATTATTATAAGAAACGGCAAAAACTTAAAGTAAGTTACGTAACGATTTTAACCAAATTTTAAACAGGTCTTTAGCTATTCTACACAGGAGTCTGCATCGAGCGATATTTCTGTATCTGTACATTTTCATACAAGAGGTTCGTCTGAGTGGCGTTACGGCCAATCTCCAGTGAGCGGAATTTTCTGAGCAGGCGAAATTTTAGACAATAAAAGGTTGCTTAGGCGTAACTATCTAGTGTCACTTGATTCAGGTTCTTCATCAGAACAACTAAAAGATGTGTTGGATATTTGAAGGTGACTCAGGTTGTTGGTCCCCTGGAATTATATGACTTCCATTTAAATAAATTTTCGAAATCATCTCTAAGGCTTAGGCTACGATTTTAGCATGACGTTTACCTTAATTTGTGATCTATCATCTTGACATGTAACCACTAGTCCACTTGGGATGTGAATAACCCTCACTGCACTATCTGTCTTGTTGACATGTTGTCCTCCTGGACTAAAAATATTAAGAAACATTAGTCACCTCACCTCAGAAAATGTTTGCTTTTCTGGATGGCGTATGAAAAACATCGAACGCAAATATGATGTTGGGAAAATGACGAAACGCGACCAAAGACCGTGGCAGGGTGTCTTTTTTCTGTTATGGGGTATTTTTGGCTGAAAACCGGAAGGGAGGGGAATAGTTGGTCAAATATGAAGCCCCTCGTAATTTACAATATGAAATAGGAAGGAGAGTACGAAAGAAACTACACTCTAAAACCAGAAAGTTTACCTTGTTCCATACTCACCAAAAAAGAATTAATTATTGAACATTTCAAACGACTGCTAGGCACTAATTGTCACTCACCCTGAAGAGCGATATGTTTCAACTCTGATGTCTGACTGGTTAATGTGGATATCAATCTGCAATCAAAATTGGCAAATGATACAACTGAATCTCTTATTTCCAAGAATGATTCGATTTCAAACTGCATGCCCTTGCTAAACATTGGTCTTCAAAACGTGGCAAATTTTTCATTCCAAGCAATTTTATATATAAAAGTTTTGACAAAAATATCTGTTTTTGGACAAACGTACTTCTAACTTCTATTAGATACTTTGATACTTGATCTGAGATCTAATCCACGAAGTCTTAGTAGATATAAAAACAAAAATAAAGAAACGCAAATACCTCGCTTGGTTTGTGTGCAAGCCAAATAATATACCAGGAAAAAGTTCTACTTTTCGAAGCTCGACATTCGCTGCCTAGTGAAGATCCAGCTTAAAGAAAAACAAATACCTCACTTGGTTGGGGTAGCACCGCAACTGTGACAGTTGATGTATGAACTCGTCCTTGTGATTCCGTAACTGGGACACGTTGAACACGATGTACTCCTACTTCAAACTATGAATGTAAAAACAGTTGAGAGAATTATTCAATTATACATAAAGTGAAGGCACCTCAGTGAGCAACAGACATTGCAAAAATGGACATATAAATGTTTGACTTCCTTCTAGTTTGTTCTTTCTACTTAAAGGCGCTGGGTCACGTAACCGTAAACAAACTTCTTATCTCTAAAATCTATATTGTTTCCCACACGTGGCCATTGTGTTCTGCACAAATTTTGGTGGATGGAGTGAATCCACTAGATATTTACCTCCAAAAATCCACGAATATCTCTGCAATCGTACAACATATGAATGTTTCGTTTGTTTCTCTACAAAGCTCAAGAGTCCGTCTTCAAAATAGCACTGTCATTTGAGAAATATAGTTGAAAATCTCTGTTATACGGCCTATCAAAAATACTGCAAAATCGTCATTTCGAAAGAAGTTTGTTTATATTACGTGACCCTCCCCCTTTAAACATAGCACTTCAGGATCGGTTTAGCGATCAGTTCTCATTTTGTTACAAATACTTCAGTCTGTTACTCTGTTTTAGGACTACGAGAATGAGGGTTCTACGGAATAACTGAAAGACATATCTCAAAAGCTACCTCTCCCGTGGAAAGCATCTTGAAGACCGTCAAGACAAGAGAACAGCTTTAGACAATTGCCATGTAAAGTTCCCGGGGGGGGGACTCCAATACTTGACTTGACAGGATGTGCCGCTCAACAGGGTGTCCTTTTACGGTAAAAATCATGCGACAGGCTGTCCCTTTCTAATAAAATCATGCAACAGGGTATTACAATTGATAAGAAAATCATGCGACCGGGTATCATGTGGAAGGACATTGTTTAGACTTCTCTTGAAACAATCCATCCCGGCAAAATCCCCATGCGACATGGTATACATTTGGGCCATTTTTTATGCGACAGGGTACAGGGTGTAGGGAGATTTGCTACACACCCCCGTCACTTCCCAACTAGAGTACCCCCTCCCTCCGGGGTAGTATTCAAGCATCTGATATCCTCATCAGTATCCTCATTATAATTTGAAACCAACGTCAGACTCAAAGTCGCAGAAATTGAAATCAAACTTACTTTAAGTGAGCCAAATACGTTTTCACCAGTAATACTTGCCGATGCGTCCTGTCAAAACAAAATTATGAGAAAGTTGATTGTCACCTCGAAATCACAATCTGTCGTATTGCGCTATATCAATCACGAACACAAATATGCATCAACTCTTAATATGAAAGATACTTGCAATTAGAGAGATAGTCTATATCTCCCTGCTAGCAATCATCTGATACTTTCATCAATCGTACAAAACACATTTGATGACTTAGCCATTTGGAAACAGGCATTCGAGTGTCGTTCGTTTCTAAAGAGACTTAACAAACAATCTTCCTTCATCTGATTTTATTTCCTTTCAAGCACGAAGGTTAAATAACTGCTTCTGAGCGTGCTATTTTTCACTCGTCAAATTCTTACGCTACTGGCTCCATCGAATACCTTTCTATTAAAATATTTTCCTTTTTTCTATGGTCTTCGTATACTCATGACATAAGTCTCAGTTAAGATATCAGATTGAAAATATGAACGAATGCGATGAATCATGTCGTCAGTCTAAAGTCTTCGCTCCAAGGGCAAGTCCCAATCATTTAGTTATTACTTTCTCTGCCATTAAAGTATTTTATTAGACAGCTATTATCAATTTGTTTTTACTATTAATACATCACCACACGATTCATAGTTATTTGATTCGAGATTCTATCTTGGATGCATTTATTCAAGGAATCCGTTCGACTGATTGCATATTCGTAGTTATCGCTATTGATAGACTGATGGACGCTCAAACAATGAAAGTCCATATTTTATATGAAAGTCCATCAGTCCCAGTTTGAGCAAAAATAAAAAATGTTGTTGTTGTTGGCATTAATGTTGTTGATGTTGTTTCGATAACTAAGACCATTTCGTGAGTCTAAGAATCCGCAACTTTACTTTAAAAAATTCGTCTTTAGCAGAAAACTAAGTCAAAAACAGTCTTGAAGACCAAAAATTCCAAACCATGAAAACAAGTATAAAAGTTTACCTTCAGCCCATTAGTTTCACTTGCACTTTGATGCAATACTTCGACGTTCCATCTTTGATTCGATGCGTACCTGAAAGAGGTCAAAATTTAGGAAGTAAAATGAGAGTTACGATTTTCGGCCAAAGAGAAGATTCAGTTGAAGTAAAGCTAAATAGCGTTTTCGGTGTTTTGAGCCAATTGCTTGATGAGCTTCGTGTGCTGTATGAGCAAATTTATCGAAGTAGCTTCATCCCTATATTGAATCTCAATACCCATTTCGAATGTACGCAAGGAAGATTTCGAATCATTTCGAGTAGAAGCAAATCCTTGATGACAAGAGCTTTTCAACTTACTTTTTATACATTTCAAATATCTCTGCAGCAAATAGAGACGCCTCTACACCACCTGTCCCTGAAAAGAAAATGATTCAAAAGGTAACATTTTCTAGAGCATACCATAGCGAAAGAGGAAAAGTTAAAGATTTTTGGAAAGAAATCAATATAAGAACTCAGAGGTAGAAAAAAATGCAAGAAGCTACAGAACAGCTTGGAAGAAAAGGGGAAGAAAAGGACGAGTGGATAAAGGAAGAAGACAGAAAAAGGAAAGAAAGGACAAAGAGCAGGAAATGCAGAAAGGAATAAGGAGATGAGGCAGAACAGAAGATGAAGTGGAAAGGGGAAGGAAGAAACGCTGAAAAGTAAAAACAGAGACTGAAAATGTAAAGGACAATGCTAAAAAATTGGAAGGACAAAACAAAAAAAGTAGCGCTTGATTGTGTTATTTCAATGCACATACGCAGTGTGCAGTAGCCCAACAGGGCTTTGAAATGTGACACCACAAAACTTGATACAACAATAGAAGAAAGAATTTTAGTTTGAGGTCACTTTGCATGAAGGTAAATACTTTTTCAACCAATGTTGAGAACATAAAGACTGCACAAGATAATGATAAATACTGAAGGAACAGATACAATTGAGTAAACAATCGAAAATGATTTGGGATACCCACAGCAGAGTGGAATTCATATTTTTCAGTTGCAACAAGTTGTCCTAAAAATTGGCTTGATGAGAGATTCATGCGCCTGGCTTTCTTGCAGTCACAGTACCCGTAAAGTTGATTAAACGCAACTGAATACATAACCTGTGTTATAAGTAGTAACGATTTGCGGTTCTGGGAAGGATCATATTCCTATCATTCCGTATTCTCTGACAGCAAATGAATTTTATCAGCAAATTTAAACCTTTACCAGCTCTGACTTCTAAAATCACGCTGTTGGCATCATCAGTGTCTTTTGGCGAGAGTAACTCAACAATTTCTTGCTATGAACGAAAACAAAGGTAGGTAATCAAAATTATCCTTTTGCAGGGAAATAAGAAATAGAACTCAGATCTAAATTGGTAAATGAGGTGATTCAGTAGCATTTCCAAAAATTAACTTTCCTACAGTAAGTGTCAAATTCTTGAAAAAATGGTCCTCTTCAATGCAAATTTAAGCTATGATCATGCAGTCATCGAATAACTTTTAGATTCACCAAGTGACAAGGATTAACTCTGGTATGAACTTAATTACCTCACAGTTATTCTCCATTGCATTTGCTATGTTTGCTGAATACAATGTAGCTATCGGAATGAGGTTCAGTTAGGCCACAATCTTACACTTTGCTAAACTGCGAGTTACGAAGGGAGCAGGGCCAAAAATACCTGAATATCTTGGACTTGGTTTCTAAAATCATGCATTTCTTCTTTCACTAATTCACTAAATTCATCATCTTCTAGCATAACTGATGAAAGATCTAGCAATTCCTGGAAGAAAATGAGGTATATATCAGAGATTCTAGAAAATAAACCTTCAATGTTTGCAAACAAACTCTTGTCAGGAAGAGGATCTCATTACCAAGAATGGGTACAAATTTGAGGTTGTTCTGTTAGTAAATTAAGAACCTCCATTTCAATCAATTTGCTTTCCAATCACCTTTATCATCTGGAAATTCCCTTATCCTTCCATTCTTCTCCTTTTCCAATCTCTGTATATATGGCACAAAACTCCCTCTCCCTTTGCAAATTTTGCCAATGGATGAAGCATTGTTTAACTTTCAAACTTATTGTTTCAAAGAAAGATATAATCTAATAGGTGGTGTCGACTTAAAATTTCTTTATCAATGTTTTTCTTTCACTGCTCTTTGCTGCATTTTACTACATAATTTGAGGCCACATTGGCTTTCTTGGAAATCTGGAACATACCTTTATTCTAATTCTTAATGAGGAATACCAAAATAAGCTGTATATAACATACTTTTTGTTTTGCAACTAATTTTGTGTATAACTGCATTACAGGAGCTAATTCTTGCACAGATTTTGAAGTCTTCTTTATTTCAACTGGGTCCATTTCCTGCAATAAAACAATAGTGACATTTGACATTCAACAAAACATTGATAATAACATTTGGAGGAAAGCTCACTCTAGCAATAAATCAGAGGGCAAGAACGGTGACAAAATGGTGACTTCATATTCCTATTCTATTCCATTGTAGATGAGCAGAAATCTATAAAGTTACTCTTAAGAATGACAAATCCATTAGCCCAATCTTACACAGTCCAAGCAAATAAGCATCATTCAAATCATTAAGCAAACAGTTTGGAACATTAAAAAAATACATGGAAAATTAATAAACAGGTTACCTATCTATATTTCTTATAGCTGCTTTCAATAAGACAATAAATCTTTATGAGTAACCTTTGAAACCTACAGGAGCAGAAGCCAGTCGTTCACTAAGTCTTTCATATCTTTTGATCATCTTCCTAACATACATCTCTACTTGTGGGCTCCATGTTTTCCTTGAACTACATTGCCTTGATCTGCCTGAAAAATAATGAACAATGGTCACACTGATACTGTATCTTCAATTTTCATTTTTTCTGAATTCAAACAAAACTTGAGGTGGAACAAATTCTTTAAGACTTCAGCTTGGGTTAAGTTCAAAGAAAACTTGCAAAATGTGTATTGACAATGTCAGCTGTAGTTACCTTTCAGATAAATCAGAGCAGCTTTGAACATTTCTATTTGTGTTGTAGTAGATGTCTTTTAAGTATTGCACAGACTTTGATTAGAAATGAAATATCCATGATCTGAATCAGGCAGCTAAGGAATATGTACAGATTTTTACCTAACAGACTGGCATTGCCTGTCATTGTTTGCATTCCCAGTGTCCACAAAGATCTTTTGCATCCTTTGCAGAACAGTAATCTAAATGTCTGCACCTGGACCAGCATCATGAACAATGATTCATGGCAAATATTCAAAGCAAGAATTTGATGGGTGTGACTCCAGACTGCTAGAAGAAAAATGTAAGATAAAGGAAGAAAGATGGTGGTGCGGCCAAGTGGCTAAGGCACATTGTTTCGGATCTTATGCAGTCATCAGCCTGTGTGGGTTTGAATTCTGTTGTTGGCACTACAAAGAACAAGCCAACAACCAACTCAGCTGTCCATCCTTTTGAGGTCGATTAATGAGTACTAAGAGGTAACTGTGCGGGTACAAGGTGGCACCACAGGCCCACATCAGCTGTGCTGCCACATACCCAGCCTGCATTAACAAATAAATGTTTATTGCTTTTTTGCTTGCTGTAAGCTTAGATCATTTACAATCAGAAGGCTCAGAATTTATGCTTCTAGCGTCCAGGGTGCCTTTTATGCACTTAGGCCCGAAGATCTTCGGCGTAGACCTGACGTTTTTGTTGGTGTAGCGGCGTCATTTTGTCAGTAAAATCAGTTTTTGGGGTGACAGCATTTCACATTCTTCTTATCTTGACATGAATGTGAAGTTGTCCTCGATCTATTAGCAGTTTCTTTTAATAATACATGCATTTCTCTTATAAGAAACTAAGAATTTGGGCCAGAAATCGAAGTTTCTTAAAATCATCAGTACTCAGATTCTTAGCAGCTCTCTTTCCCTGAAATACCTGGCGTACGAAAGCTAAGGGATCGGCCTACCTTCGGCGTAGGTCTTACATGGAATGCACCCTGGTCTAGTGTTTAGTTCCAAGCATTGCAGAAGTATCTGAATCACAGACTCTCATCTTCATTATTGGTCGTGACTTAACCAAAATTCCTATCATCCGTTCAAGAATTTTAATCATAGCTACCAGATCAAAGAATTACATCAATGGGGCACAAGTTCTTTTAGGCAGTGGTGCATATTTCGCAGGCTTTGTTATACAACGCAGCATGTATTGTGTGGTTCGGCTCTTCTTTTTTGAACGAAGCACGCGGAAAAAGCAAAAAGAGAGTCATACATACACTCCTGTCAATCGTTTTCTCTGCGAATTCTTTAAAAGACCTTCAGCACTGACGGCTATTCTCTTTTCTCAGCTCAATTCTCTTTTCTTGGCTGACTCTTCTTGCAGACCCCTTCCCATCAATACAGCTGTCCATGAAGAACTTTGGCCCAAATTGGGGCAGCATATTCGATCTGCCTCGTTATGAGGGCCGATATCGAGGTTGGGAAATTAGAATCACGCTCGATATTTGGCGGTTGATTTTGTTTGCCAGCATTTGTGAGATCTCCAAGAAAGAATGCAAAGAATTTCAAAGAAAAACTACCCATCATCAAACTGGTTTCTGTATTTTGTCAGTGTTTGTGACGAGGGATTTGGAAAATCTGGCGGTCATCTCACATGTACTATACTTGTAAAGTAAAAACATTGGTAAGTTAAGTAGGCCGATTGGCTGATGCTTGCAAGGTGCAAGTTTCTATCTACGATAATCAGGGCCAGCAAGGGCACTACCGCCCTGAATGCGTCAATGTATTAAAGTGCATGACTGTCAGAGATGTTTTCATCATGGATGTAGACTTCATTTCCCTGTCAACCGTTATTTCTAAGCGAAAAATGTGTTACGTGTTACTCTCAAAACTGTGGCTAACATCAACAGCAATCAAAACAGTGGGTCTATAAACATTGTCAGGGCCTCAGCAGAGAAACTTTGCCAGCTGGGAAGCCAAGAATTTGGCCACAACTATTCACTGAATGGACTTTTAAGGAAACGTGTAAATAGCATCTGGCTTTTAACATTCTTGACAACGTAAGACTTTAACAACAAATCCTGCTTTTCCTGTGCTGGTGAAGCTAAATTTACATAAAACTCAACCATTGTGGTAATTCTTAAAGTTGGTCATGAACTAAAGCTGATGAAATCCCCAAAATGTATCAAAATAACTATAGAAGTACCCTTCCTTTCTGAACTGACACAAAGCCTGCACATACAAACTTGGATCGCTACAAGGAGTCTTTTGAAAAGAATATAGACCCATTCAGGGTGAATTTTTTCCTTCTCCTTGTGAGCAGTTACTAGTTAGTTTTTAGTAAGATATTACCACCATATCTTCCATACTATGCATGCGCAGTGATGTCATTTTAAGGAAATAAGGACTGCTAAATTTACGCAACAATAACGTCTGATAGATATGTTGAAAACAAGCAGACAGACAGATCAATAATTGGAATTCATTGTGAACCTTCGCACAAGAATATTATGCTGCGTAGCAGCAACTAATGGTTTCTAAAGGTTGCATTTTCCCAGCCCTAAGGATTCGTAATTTTTTGGCCATCTAGTTGAGTTTCTTACATCAGCTTCATATTAAGGAAAAAATGTGTACTGCATGCATACAAAAAAGTTTGGCTGGGCTTTGCAGTTTTTTTTGGATTGAGAGCATTTGTTCACTGCAGAAGATCTGACAGTTTATTTTCATTCAGTTTTAGAGTATTGATCAAACAGCAATCAATGGCACCATGGACAATATATTTGAAAGTCTGTTGCGGTGTACTGCTCGCAAAGAAATGGCAATCAAATTAGAAAACAATGAGAGTGATAACAATGAGCAAGAAATCATTGTTATTAGTAGTGATGATGATGATGAAGATGGTGATAATGATGATGATGACGATGATGAGCTGATGAGACTCCCCCCTGCACCCTTCCAATGTAGACCATTGTCTCCACTAGCAGAAAGAAGAAATGAGGTATGGAGTCTGGTGGCCTCTAATCAGTTCAATTCTCATGAGTTTATATCTCCTAGATTAGACCTTTAAGCTATTCTAGAAAGAACCTGCATCCACTCGCTATAGGAGGGTTGCAAGTTATTCTTGTGAAAAATTATTTAAATATGAAGTAATCATTCTCACTTTGAGTCTTTTTGTCTTGTTTCTGCATCTGCGAATTGAGCAGCGACTTCAGTCTATTTTAATGACAGTATACTGTAGCTACAAAAACAACAGCTTCCTATGCCTTTGTTTAGATCTATTTAATTTGCTTCCGCTTCCCCCATCTTTTGCTGCTGCAGCACATTGTAAGCTGTTGTTGTTGTAGCTATGCTGTCATTGCTATTGACTTAAGTCACTGCTCAATTTGCAGATGCTGAAACAAGACAAAAAGACTCAAGGTGAAAAGTAAATTAAGGTGGCTTGCTTCTGATATGAATTTCAAACTGCTACGCACTAGGTATCCCATCACTCATTGTTTGATTCAAATTCTTGTTAGAATAGCTAAAATGTCTATTCCAAAGACTGCTACAGTGTATATCTCACTTTTTGTCTTTCACTATTTAGACTTCAAGTCCAGCAAGACAACCTGCAGCTTTTACGTTTATGCCACTGACAGATGAAGACTTTGAAGGTTAGGAATGTGTTTTGCTATTACCAAATTTATGATCTGTTAGGGTCACTCCATGCCAGTTCATCCAGAGACATGCCTGAAAAGGAACCAAAAGTTCCGATTTTTGGCTACGAGTCAAGCAACATATCTCAGTTTATACTTCAGTGCCTGCCAAAAGTCCTTGGAACACTGAGGCCATTTCTTCATACTTCACATAGTAATCACGTTTAGATACCCCCCTCACCCCCAAAACAATGTTTATTTAAAATTTTATTGTTCCAGCATTCCAGCACAGTCACGGATTGTCCTTTCATCCTAATTTTTTTACCACAAAACAACATTGTTCTAAGGGGGAGGGGAACTCGTAAAACAAGGCAAAATTGGTTGAGGTGTTGCAGACTTTTGGCAGGCATTGTTGGTATCTTTCCACCAAGAAATGGTGGACATTTGTGTCTCCCTTCAAGGCTGAAAAATGGAGTGTAGTCACAATTGGCAGTTGCAACACTTGTAAAATGATAACCAATCATTTTGAATCAGATAGAACATTGTCACCTGGCTTAGTTTTAGAATTCAAGTTTGCACTCAGAACATGAACACCTTTAAGAATTCTTGAGAATTTTTACCATGTTTGTGTGCAAGGCCTTTCCTATAGAAAATGTGTATTTTATGTTTTAGAAGCAAATAGAGGCTCATCAATGAACAGCCCAAGAGTAAATGCTAGTCAAGATCAAACAGAAAGAAAATTGAAAGAAGAGAATGTATTCTTCACAAATACTAGAGCGGTTTCAGAAAAGGTAAATTAATTTTGGCAGGTATCATCAGGCATGGTCTGGCCCAGGTGGCAAAGTGGTGACCATCTGAAAGACAAGATTCAGTGAAAATTTCAAATTCAGGATTCCTCATTTTGGAGTGAAATAATTGCCATCAATTTCCAGTCAATATTTTGTGAAAACTTGACATAGCAATAGATTAGAAGTTGTCTAGGGAAATCTTTGTTTGCAAAATGATTGACCTGAGTTTCTAATTCAAATTTCATTCTTCAAAGCAAAGTTAGAATTCAGCTTTTTTCACGCTTTCCAAAAAATGGACTGAAAAGCAAGGGAATGGTCCGAGAAATGAATCAATTTCCATCTCTTTGAAATAGTTTTTTCAGACAGTAAGCATATCTTAAGCTGACCAAGCAACATCTCAAAAGATAGCGGAGCCTTTCAGCTACATGCTGATGCAATTTTTGTCTTCATAACGTTTGTTATCAGGGAAATATTTGCCATCTAGGTTGTGAAGTTTTTTTGGGTCACTGGGTACCCTTCCTTAATAAAGTCTTCAGTTCTGTTATCCTATGTTAAAAGACATTTTGTGATTGAATGGAAAAGAATTTGACAGCATGATAAATGAATATGTACATATAATTCTTGAGACAGTTCTAGCGTTAGCACAAAGAAAGACTCATCTCGGAAACCACAATAACACAGTTTTTCTTCGATGAAAAAGGAACAGTGTGCACATAACATTGTCTCCAGTCGTTTTGATTTATCGTTTTCAAATGAAAACAAAGCCATGTATCGATGGAGATCTGAACAAGCATTTTTTGAAGTAACAGTTGTGGGGCATATCTTTAAGCTCTTTCCTATGGATTGGTCCTAAAGCCAGGTCAAAGTGATTAATTTTTCATGGGAGAGAACATTTTAAATACCAACAAGGGATATAACTATCCGATGATTTGCGCTCTGGACAAATTCAATTTTAGATATGAATTTGAATCACTGCATAAAAATCTAGCTTTACTCGCAAAGGGGTTGCAAAATCTTTGTGGACTTTCGTTCCATGTTCCGATGTTTACGTTCATTGAATCGAAATGCGTGACAAATCAGTATATTGGCTTTTAGGCTCATAACAACAGGAGTTATTGGCGGCCTGTAAACCACGGAATCATGAGATGACGGAACAAGATGACGAAATGCCGGAATAAATGATGGAATCATACAAGGGTGTAAGATATCTATTTTGTAAGCTCCTACTGAATATACATAAACGACATACGAATGCTGCAAGTTGCCTTTTTTCTCAATGGAAAAGCAAAACTTTGTTAACACCCTGGGAAACACCTAAGAGGTCAAATTCTCCCGACTTAAAGAAACTCTTAGTCTGTTCCCAAAAATCAATGAAACTTAATCCTCACCAAAAACTGATTTGTAAATCGTTAAATTCTTCTGCTTGTCTTGGCAAAAGGGGGGCTTTATCCCCTTTTCATGTCTAGATGCCCTTATTTTCAACATATCAAACTGCACTTGATAGTTTTCATCACGAATTCACGAGTAGATAGTATCAAAGTCATGTTAATGCGTGCATAAATAAGCCAAATAACGCTTCGCATACTGATATGGGGACAGGAGTTTCTTCGTGCCGTGCCGAACACACCGGGAATCCCCCACTACTTTTCTTGTTTTTTTAAGCCACGTTACTAAAGTTTTGGTTTCCATTCAGAAGAAAAGAAAATTGAGGCATTCATATCGTGTTAATACTTTTAGGAGGATCCTGTCAAAACTGCCAATAGAAATATTACACTCATATGAGACACCATCACATTATTCCGTCGTTTCCTCATTTCGTTCCGCCGTTTCTTGATTCCGTGGTTTACAGACTGCCGGTGCTATTGGCTATGACGCACTTACACTACTGTTGACGTAGACAATGTTTGTTCCATTGTTCACAGGGCTCAATTTAATTGGTTATAATAGCAATCCATGTTGTCTGAAGAGCTACATAAAACCTGTATGTTACATCTAGCCTGTACAAAGCTATCCTCCAATCAACTACCTCGAATTAGACTCTGGTTCACTGATTTCGAGCCTACTTCAAAGATTTGCTGCTTGCAGCGCAAATCAATTAGCTAATCCCCTGGTATTTTCAGGCATCTTAGTCCTTCCCCTATTTTTGGAAAAACACTACGGGAATGACAATGCTGTTACGAAAAATGTTATCTCCCAATTTGTCCTTCAAGCTTCTTAGCCTCAAGTCTGTTTCGTGAAGTTTGTCTGTTTGAGACATTTTCGTGCTGTTTTCTGATCCGTAAGCCCCGTTCCATGGTCTCCTTTCTGCCCTGCACGTCAATGCACTCAGAATGGAGAGCTACAGCATGGGAGGACCGGTCAGACGGGTTTCAGGAAATTCCAAGTGCCCAAAAAAGCATGCAGATTTGACTAAATCTCTTTCAAAATGTTACTTGACCATTTACTTGACAACAGATGCCACATTTGTCGAGTATAGGAGTTCTGAGACTATTTTATCTAGAAACTTCGAATTTGCGTCTACCTCCAAACCAGAGCTTTTGCGTTTGGACTAAGCAAATTTTGAAAGAAGCAAAAGGAATCATGAATCTAATGTAAAGTAGAGGCATTTAGAAAAAAATTTATACGCCGATGAGAACTGCAGTAAAACCTTTGGGACGTTGATTTATTTTATATGTCTATTCTACGGTATGAGAAAATTCTTTCAGGGCTTCAAAACACCTGACAGTTCCAGAAAAAGAAAGCAAAATATGAGTGAAGAGCATTGCAAGGCCAAGAAATCATGCGGTAAGTTAGAACCAAATTCTGTTGACGATTGGTTGAGCCATTGGAAAAATAATATTTCTGAAAAATTATTAAGAAGAGAAATAAGTTTAATTAAATCTATGTATAATAGACCCATTTCACAATTACATTCGAGGCAAAAGATGTGATTCCCTCTGCAGCGAGAAATATTCATCATATCATTATGTTGCAACTTCGCGTAAAAAACAGTTTCATGCGTTGCCAAGAGCAATGGACGCTTTTGAGATTTCAATCCACATTAAATCGAGGCAAGTGATCTTCCTGGAGGAATTTCAAAAGAACTGACGTCATTGTGAAAGGGGTCTATTGCCTTAATTGATATATTTCACTTCTTTTTTTTAGGATATTTGATTATTTTGATTTGATAATGCTGCTTGATTTTGATTTGTTGGCAAATCATATGCTTCCCGTTTTTTGTTACTTTAATGCTTTATTTGAGAGGGAAAACAGTGATCCGGAGTTTCCGTAACCCAAGAAAATATGCGTAGGAATGATTGACCGAAAAAAATAATCCTTGGCCAGAACTATAGATCCAAGATAGTAGCATGAGCGCCCCTATTTTAAATATACCAGAGAATAATACCCCCTGGGCCCTTCCCCATTGAGCCCTGTATTATTCTAACCCTTTGTAAACATTTCTCTCATCTGTTTCAACTGTCTAATTTTTATGATATCTTTCAGGTGAAGATCAGCTTGGAATCGGGGACTCGCCGATAGCCAGAGCATTTTATTCATCAAGCACCAAAGTTCAACATGACTGGGGATCAAAAATGGGGGTAAGTTACCCTTTACAGCCCCGCTTAAAAACAACAAATACCCCCACTTCAAAGCGCCCAAATACGTTTGCAAATAACCAAATTGATTTTCTTGAAGGCCTTGCTGATGAATCGATATTTCATGATTCTTACATAAATACGGCATTATCATACGCCTCAGAGAATTTTGCACCGCCGCCCCAAGTGGTCATGCATATATTCTCTCAAATTGCTCTGCGCACCAACGCAAGAAGCTCCCATAGAGCTCTCGATGCTTTGCACCGTTTCTTAGCAATGAGGACGTTGAGCCATCGAAATTTTCCTCTCACGTGGGAGATTTTATGTGACGTAGCTTCGAAGATGCTAACTGAACTGCGCAATGAAACTGAAGTGGAATTAAAACAGCAACGTATGTGTAATGTTGAAGACGACTTAAAACCGGACAATGGGCCTAGTGTTGACGAGGGATCGAAGCAAAGCAATGTGCCTGATATTATATCAGAGGCAGAAATCGAAGAAGATAGGTTAAATTCAATTCCTAAACACGCCTTAGAATCTTTAAGTCCTGTTTCTAAACAAACTGAAAAGACAAGTCAGAATCATGGAAATCCTGTTTATTTTAAGATTTTTGCATTCATCGTCGATCTGCTGGAAGAAGATTTCAAGCGCTTTAGAAACAATATGAGGGAGAGCATCCTTTGGAAGATACTCTCTCTTAAGATTTATGGTAATTCACGTCTGAGATATGTTGGAGAATGGTTCCAGAAATTTTATGAAATTGTCGAAAGTGCGGAGTTTCAATCGATGGAGGGTGATCGTCAGCAAAGCAAAACTGGCTTAGAGATGAGAGTTTTGACCGTTCTGCAGCGTTTGATCAATCTTATTTTTCTTTCAAGTCGCGATACGGAAACGGATAGCACAGCACAAACGATTGCGGAGATGTTTTTAGGCAACTTCTTCGATGTTAGAACACTCAAATGCCGAAAATCTTTGCTAGCATCGATTGAACCGTGCGCAGTCCAAAGAAAATCAGTGGAGCTCGTTCTTTGTAGGATATGCGACGATACGGACGCCTCCTCGCAATATCAAGATCGAAGTTTAAATCTAGAGACGATTGTTTGTGGTTACTTCCACAAGACACCACCTCGGAAGTCCGATCAGGCTCATTACGCTGAAGTAGAAATCGAGGAATTCATATTTTTGTTATATCTTCTCGTGCGGTCATATCTTAGGCTAGAACACTCGGACGCGAAGCGAAAGATATCTATGTTATCAAGCGTACCGAGCGAGGATCCTTGTGGTACCCCAGAATTTCCATTATCAGTGAGAGACAGAGAGTGCCTTTTGACAATAGGGGAAGATATATCATTTCTTGAAGATCGCCTTGCTGGATATTGTGGTGTGCAGTTAGGAGAGAATATTCAGTTGTATCTGCGGTCGTTGGATAGCTTGTTTTCCTTGGCCTCCGCAAATTGTTTTTAGTTACTTTGACTGAAGAATAATGAGCAACCCAGGAATTATAGATCTTAGCTGCCGTATTTTGTTAAAAGTTCATTCAAATAATTTGTCAGAAGTTCATTCAACTAAATGTAACACGTCACCATTTGTTTTGACCGGCTTTTGATTACCAAAAGTAGGAGAAATTGATCCATTTCAAAGTACCCTAGAGGTGGAAAGTGACACAGAAATTAGGATAGAAAACCTTGTAAAATTTCAACGCGATGATTTTGCAAAACTCTTGCAGTCAAGTTAAGAAAAGATTAATCTTTGGGTCAAAAACACAGCCTAAGCTCACAGGTGTATAAGTGGTAGACTTACGACCCGGAGTCCCTTGTTTCCCTGTGCTCTTTGCCTTTATGATGGCGCGTCAGTCAACAGAGACTCACAACGTTACTCTGAAAAACCTGACCCTCTTTAGGCCCAATCTCTGAGCTTCCCACAGCATCAGTCAGGTCGCGAGATTTGTGAATTACTATGGTTACTGAAAATATGATAGAATTTTCAATTTGATTGAAGAACTAGGCCGTGATTCGAGATTCAAAGCCGTAATTCCATCATAATTCGATTGATAGATTTAGAAAATAGGGCACCTTTTCACAAGGCTTACCGCAGGGGTAGAAGAGAATCGTTGTCATAAATCTATATAAGTTGTTGCTGGTTGCTAATGTAACCAGATACTCATCTGTCAACTTTCTCTCAAACTGAATGCAAGAATGAAATTAGCTTTAGACAAGTTTTATAGGTACACTATGTCGCGTTTTCAATCAACCTTGCAAGAATATTCTGATCGTTCACAAGACTATGTATAATTTGTCAATTTTGCTAGAAATGATGTAAATATTGTTGTTCTTCCTAGCGCTATTTGTACTTTTACGCACTTGAAAGAGAAACTATTTGTGCAGGATATGCATCATTAATAGGGTTGTTTAGTCATTTATGTTTGCGAATAAATTGAACGCAAACAATTTCGCATCATTTGAAACGTTCAAATATGACAAAATTTTGTGTATACAATACTCACTGCGAAATTCTTTTCCTGTTTAAAATCGCAGTGATTTGCAGTTTCAGAAACCTATTTGCACGGAAAGGGAATGTGCTAAGAGACCATCTCAGTGAAACTCCTGGACTTTTCCAAATCTCACACTTTTTTATCAGTCGATTGAACCATAAAAGCGTGGAACGTAAAAGGCACTGCGGGAGAATGGAGAAAGAAGAAGCAGGGGGGGGGGAGAGGAAAATGGTCCACGAAACGCCATCTGTTTTTTATT